>CP141135.1:27092500-27692500 GCA_035236585.1 Warburgia ugandensis
ATATTCTTGGCAAATGCTAAATCCAGGATTGAGTATCTTAAACACAGTCAGGAGATAGGCTTGGTGGTCCACTAGTGCAAAGATCTCATGCATTCTTGGTTTTTCCTTTTGCAGTTGATTATGACTGGATTTGCAGTTGTTGTAGTTGACAGACTTTGTAGAAGACCCTTACTGCTAGGAGGTGTTAGTGGCATGGTAAGTCTCTTGTTAGCTTTGGAGAAATTCAAAGATCTCTTCTTGGGATGCATGAAACTTGAAAGTGACAACCCAATATTTAGCTGGCAATACATTTCAAACACTAGGGCAAGGTCTGGAGTTTGAGATCTGGTGGCATCTAGCTTCATCCTCTCTTAAATATAGTCAAAGAAAAAGGGAGTGTAGGAATTTTCTCTGTTCTATCTGTGCTTATTTTGTAGCTCGTAAAGAAATATTAGACTAATGTGTTTGCCTTCTGACAGGTAATTTCTCTATTTCTACTGGCTTCATATTACACTTTTCTAGATGATGCTCTTGTGTTGGCTGTAGTTGCAATATTATTATATGTTGGGTGCTATCAGGTATTCAAGAAATTTCTCTATTTTCTTTTCTTGCAAATTCTAGCTTTTATGTTCAATAGACCATTTGTCCATCAGGTTCAGTTTGCAGGTTTCCCTATTTCATGTAATGCTTTTGGTATATATGTTAAAAGTGAATGTTTTTTGCACTTCTTTTGCAGTTATCATTTGGTCCCATTGGTTGGCTAATGATCTCAGAGATTTTCCCTCTATGTGTTAGAGGCAGGGGACTGAGTATTGCAGTACTTGTAAACTTTGCATCAAATGCATTGGTGACCTTTGCTTTCTTCGCACTATGGGTATCCATCTCTTTACCTTTTTGCCTCTAGTAGCTATGCTTCTTGCGTTGTGTTGTTAAATGTCATACATAAAGGTCATTAGTCTGTAGAAATTATCAATATCTGGTGAATTACATAATCTTGACATACTTATATGTCTCAAAGCCTTCACGTACTTGTACGCTGGGTGTGGTTTTAGATGGTGCTTTGTTATTTCGAATAACTAAATGTTACTTACTGTCATTTTTTGGAAGATGTAAGACAATTTGATCATCTCCTGATGTTATTATCATGTTTTAATGGAACCTTTTATGTACTTTCTAAAACTCATCAAATTGAAAATTTTAAAAACTTGTTTGGCCAGAAACCCTTCTTTTTGGCTTTCCATTTTACTTACCATATAAACCCCGTGCTTTGTTTATTTTAATTAAGCGAAGGTTGCACTTCTATAAATTTTGATACTTACAGGCCAGTTTGGAGTATTTATATTCTTCAACCGTCCTATGACAAAATTTTCTTTTGGCACACTCTGGGTTTATCCTCAGTTCACTACTAATTGGGTCATTTCATTTTAAAGAAGTAGTGGCATTACACAAAAGTGGGTTCTTTTATGCTATTCTGGTATCAGCTTGAAAAGAATGGAAGGAAGAAATCGCTTAAAAGGAACATATATCTACAGATGTATGTCCAAAAGAACTGGTCATATGATATCCTATACTCAAACAATAACGAAATCTTTTGAGGATGTGTTGGAAAAATTTCTACAATTTTGCTTTCTTTTACCTTCCCTAATACTAATCCTTAAACAATCACAATGTTCTTGATGGGATTACTCTATGCATTATAGCATCAATGGTTGCAGCTAAGCTAGTTTTAGACGCTACTTCTGTGAGTTACTACATTTGTTTTATGTTTTATTTTGTGTGATTGCAGGCACTACTGGGAGCTGGAATTCTGTTTGCTGTTTTCGGGGTAATAACTATATTATCTCTTCTTTTCATCTTCTTCGTCGTACCAGAAACAAAGGGGCTTAGTCTTGAGGAAATTGAGGCCAAGATCCTCTAGCCTTTCACTCTCTTTCAGTAGTCTCGGTTTTCTCCCGTTGTAACTAAACTGATTCCTATAGCTTTCCATGTAAATAATGCATAGGAAATGTCCATGCTCCCAAGATATCAGAACTGCTGTGAAGAAAATCGACCAGGAAAAGAAGCTCAATGTGCACGAAATGAACAGATTCGCGTGGAAGATTACAAATGCAGAAATGCGTTGCACTCCCCATAATTTATTGCATTCATTGGAACATATGTTTGTACAAATGTATTGGAAGTTTACAAATACATAGCTTTAGACCATTCATTTAGTTTGTACAAATGCAGTGGAATATTGGAATTATTGTATCATCCTTTTTTGGAAATGTTATCTTTGTTCTTGTTACAAAATTGAGTACTTGTTTGAATCAAACATTTAAATGGGATGTTTGTTCGTTTCTCTCTCTCTCTCTCTCTCTCTCTCTCTCTCTCTCTCTCTCTCTCTCTCTCTCTCTCTTGCTGAGTTCACCATTCAAAATGATGCTTTCTTTGAATACTAGTTATATTTTTACATTTGATTAGATAGGTGGGATAACCACAAAGATCATCAAAGAATGGCATATGCTAATATATTTTCAACTCAGCCTCTCCAAATCAGGAATTGTTGTAGTATCAGTTTGTTAAGTAAATAAAATTAAAAAGATCAACTAAGAAAGAGTGCCTTTTGTATACTTTGAATGCTTGTAAAATTAATTAAATATGCACTTACATGTGGGACTATCGTATTCAGTGATCCAAATCATTCACGTAAATGATGAAATTTATTCACCATGCTCTAGGATGTCAAATGGATGGCTTAAAAAGTTTAAATATCTTTGTGATACTTGTGGACCACGACCTACCCAAACTAGGATCAAAATATGACGTGTGTTGTGCACAATGCACATTGATGTAATAAATCATTTTTTAACATTAGCACCCTCAATGAGAATTTTTGCACATCTTCATAACATCTAAGAGTGGCCTTTCATGCTAAAACATTCTTTTAGATTTCCTCTAAAGAGCAAGAGTGTGTCATACGAGTATTTACATGATACATGTAAGGTCCATTAGCAGAGACTTTGACATGTAATTCACATACATATTTCAGATATCATCAAAGATATCACCAGAAATATCACCAGAGATATCATAGAACAAATGCCACATATCTCATATATCATAGAAGATATCACAGAACATATGACACATATCTTAGATATCATAGAACATATCGCAAGAGATATCACAGAAGATATCGCAAGAGATATCATAGGGGATATGCCAACAAAAACGTCAAACATATGCCTTTAAATAAACCCCCCTTAGACGTTTGCTGTATCGCAGAATCCCCTTAACAAAAGCCCAAAATTGAGAAGCCGAAGGCCCCAACTATAATTGGGTAGCAGATCCCATTAGATACGGATAAGGATGTACTGAAGCACTTGAGATATGGGCCCAAGAGGCGTAGAGTAGGCCTTTGCAGCAGCAATGGCAGTAAGTTCTAATTAACATCCGGTATACTTCTTTTGACTCCAGGATATATCAGATTTGGAGGTGACATCTTCACTGCCAAAGAAGGGATGGGGCCTGTGTCCTTAATAATAACTCTGAGACATTTTAGGGATAATTGAGCTCCGTCATCACCTTAATGAGTACACAGAGATAACATTCAGTAGATCGATATACAAAGCGCGAGATATCCGTTTCGGAGACACGGAAATCTTGAGCCAATAAAAATTGGTTGAGGCGTTGAAACCAGGCACGTGGGTCTGTTTAAGGTCATATAGTAATTTCTTAAGAAAACATACACGCCTTGGCTGTTGAGGATCTATCAAGCATAGAGGTTGGCGCATGTAAGTTGTCTCAGAAAGTGCCCGTTACAAGAAAGGTGCTCTCGACATCCAATGGCCTAGTGAGTCATCCATGAAAAATAGCCAAAGTGAGTATAATGCTCAATTTTATGGGTTTAATAATTGGGCAAAAGATGTCTTGGAAGCCACTGCCAGCCCATTGAATAACTCTTTGCGGCCAGACGAGCTTTGTACCGCTCAATTGATTCATCAGGTCATCGATCGTCGTTCAAGTCCCATTTCATGTCATGGCATTGACCTCATCCTCCATAGTCTTGTGTCACACTTCGATCTTGACGGCTTGGTAGAAGTAAGTGGTCTCTAAATCGAGTAAAGGTTGTTTAGTGGCACTGAATGCATGCTGTTGGATGATCCCATCACGAAGTTTAGGGACCATATGTGGTAGGACCTGTGACAGAATGTCAAGGGTACGACCAAGGGTATGTTGTATAGATGGGGGTCAAAGATGGTTGGAATTAAAATGACCATCTTATATTTTATATATGTGGTGCAAGGGATTCATATAAAATATAAGAGAATACAAAGTGAATCCCTCTAGAACTTGTTAAGCATGGAAATTTTCGGAGATTAAAAAACATACCAGAGTTTTCCGTACGATTGTCTCTATCAAAAACAGTTGTAAGATGAAGCTTAGTAATGCCAAGAACTCCCTCAACAGGAAATGAAGTCTCGTCAAATATAACATGGCGTGAAACGTATTTTTCACTTAGAAGTGGGATCATAATTAGCTTGGACGATTTTGTGAAGTCCAATAAATATGCAACAAGATCGATCCTGAAACTTACGTTTGAGTATGATAGTTTAAACAAAAAAGTAATCCTAGAAGATCAAAGGCCCAAGAAGGTAGAAATTGACATAGGCTATTCATTCTAATTTTTGTGCATAATTGCACTAAGAAGTCTGCAAAAGATTTTAAGATTAAGCTTGAATTCTAAGTACTTTTAACCACTCAAAATGTTTCTAGCTGAAAATGTGAGAACTTGAATAGTTTATGGTGATTAATGTTTCTTGAATAATTACATGAATGCCATTGGTTGACAAAATTGTATTTCAGAGGACCTAATGTTGAAATTTTCATACCGGACATTTTGCTATTAGCAATGATATTACATTCTATAATTTTTTATCTTTTAACAATAGAAAAATACTCAAGGCTTTGAAATTTAGAAAATTTTCCTAATCTTCAATATTTTGATTTTACACTTGTAGCAAGAAGTTAACTTTTTGTCTTTTTGGAATGAAGTCTTGGGACTATTGTTGTTTGATTCAAATGAAAGGTGTTTTCTTGTTTACATTATAATAGCTTAAGTAAACAAGTAATATTCACAAGCACATGCACTGCAAGTAGGTTAACTATCCCAGTTCACAACATGGGCACTAGTGTACACCCAACTAGCCCCAGTCACAAGTGTTGTCAGACACAAGGTGGTGCCTATCACTATGTTTGCTCTCCAAGAAGGAATTTGGAACTAGTAGCACTAGAAGATCCCAAATTCTCTTAAGCAAGATCTACCAGCACCAACAGCTACATAGGGAATTTGGCACCAGCCCACTATGCAGAGAATTTGGTACCAAGTAGCTACATAGCCCATCTAGTGGCAAGCAGCCACATCCAGCACCAAGCTACTAACTAGAGTGTTTAGATGCTACACAGTGAATTGGCTACCTCTTTGTATGGTGACAATTACGTCAGCAGCGTACATAGTTATGAAATTACCATGACCGATGCCAAGCAAACCTCTAATTGGCATTAGGTGGTTAAAGGGATATTTTTACTAATGCCATGGTTATGATTGTTACCATTTTTGTGTCCCAACCTCATTGGCTACTCAAAATAATTAGTACAACACCGAAAATTGTAAATAAGATTCCCCCCCTTCATTTCAAGCATCCATAATCAATTCTCATTCAAAATCATATCCAAATTGAAGAAAAGTTCTCAAGAAACTCTAGCTCATTCTCTCCCCTTACAATGTGAGAAACCATGTTGTCTTCCCTTTTCAAGGTGTTTAAGAGAGATATGAACATGTCTAGCTAGTCTATGCTCTCAAGGGTTTCAGCTATTACCTATTCCAGTATATGGTCCCGAAAGTTATGACTTGGCTTTGGTCCATTAGGGTTCTAGCTATTGCCTATTACACTCTCTTGGACACTAGCTTGAACCTTTTGAGTCTTTGTCCATTAATGGTGATGCATACGGTGAATCATCATGAACCTTATCATTCTATTCTTAGCCATGATGCTGTTAACTAAGGGATTAACTAGTCAACCATTGGGTAAACACTAAGCCTTAGTTTGTGTTGACATACTGTTCACATAATCTAAGCTTAGCATAAGTCATGGTCCTAAAGTTTTTCAACTTGAGTATGTGCTAGTCAACACCATAAGGGCTTGTGGCCTTTGCCATCTTGGGTGGAACGACTTGGGTTTTTCAAATATTTATTCATAAATCCTTTCAGAAGGTGGGGCCCAAGTTTGAAAAATAATTTCAAAAATAAAACAGTGAAAACAATGTCAATGAGTTTCATTTTAAAATCCCGAGTGTCAACCATCAACTCACTATTTAATTATTTATGATTCAATTTGATATTTAAAATTTGAAAACTCAAATAAAATTTTCTTTTCCAACTAAACCCTTTAAATACAATTTTACTTCCTCGGAACCCATCCAATCAATAGCCACATTCCTTATCATTACAAATCAAGTCCAAATACTATAGTGGTACATATACAATCCAATTAGAATTAAAACATACCCTCAACAAGATGTCCCAGTCAGCGACTCATCTAATTCCTCATCAGTCCTATCTGTCTCTCAATATCTGAGGCATTGCAATAATAACACAATGGCTCAACAAGCTATGCTCGATAGCGGAAATAAGATGCATATGAAGACCAAAATAAAACATTTGCTTCTACAATATAGTAATCATTTCAAGGCACCAAAACATTTGCATCAATAATCAATAACTTACATGATTTAAACTTAAGATAATCTCAAAGTTTTGAACAACAAATTTTAAAACATTTTAATTTAATCTAATAACTAAATTTAACAGTGCAATATTATATTCAAATCATAGTCCAATCTTGAGTAAACTTTCTAAATATGTGTAAACATCATAAATAGATCTAGTGATGCAATTCCATGTGCAAATCACGATCAAAATATTGAACAAAAATTCTAAATAGCAATATGAGTTAAAGAATATTAAACCTATAAAATCACAATAATAATATATAATCATAATTATCCAGCCACTACTAGTCCACATACACTTAGGTGATGTTGGACCCACATATCCATCTCGTCAACACTAGGTACTATAATGGTCATAAGCTCATACTAGGCATATCATCATGCCATATAATCACGGCATTATCACTCAGTCATGATCCCAACATCCAGATCGTAGATACTGAGTGAGTCATGATTGTAGCATTTGGATCTCCAAAGAAAACCAAGCACACATGTTGTCACTTAGTCGTGCTTGCAACACTGTGCAAAATATACAAAGGATTGCTATACTACAACTATAACCAACTCCCGTGTCTATCTACTGTTGCTTTCTGTCGACACCAAGACAGAAGACTAAATGTCTGTCATCCATGGGGACAGATCAAACACATAGAGTGAATTAGCCATGATACCACTCTCTACACCTTCGTCCTTCTATGGGGAAAGTGTCCATCATCTCCTAAAGTCAAAGGGTGGGTGGCCAACCTTAGATCCCTCCCACCATAGTATCCCTATCGTAAACAAAATTCACTAGGCCTCCCATTCTAGTATATAAAATAATAATATTATTAGGTTATATGCTTGTGTCATAACAAATCCATGAAAATACTATATCGTGTACATAGTTAGTACCCTGTACCAAACTAAGCCCATCCGGCTTTCAGGTCAAATCACATAGAGATAAAACATGCTTTTAAAATCCATGAAAATTAATCATAATGTAGCAATTCTCCATATATAAAACTATTAACCTTTTCATTTCATAATTCATCTCATAAGTGATGCATATGTATAATATCACACAATAATCACATTTTATCAATGATTCATGCAACTAACAAAATCCCATCATAACCATATCAAAAGATTATATAATTTGTGAAAATTAGCACCTTAAATTCTATCTACCTTGAATACTGGCTATCCCAATCCTCAAAACGATCAATGGTCTCAATCTTGTATCCATTAGTGAATCTGTCAAGTCACATGTATATGTGGTGTCATTCCCCATAGCAAATCCTCATCTATAACTCATTTAGTCTTTGATCATCTTTAAATATGATGATCTTACTTTTGCTATATCTTCAAATCATGGCTGTTGATCAAAGACCAATGGTTCAAATCATCCAGTTATTTTAAAATTCTATTCATCCTAGAATTACAAGTATTCCATCTCACATTTTAATGTTTGTTCTATTGATCCGATGGTCAGTTTAAATTCTAATCGATCAGATCAACAGTTTCGAGTCATCCTAACTTAAATCTTCAAATCTAAAGTTGTCAAAATAGTCCAATTGTTAGATTAATCTAATTAATAATATACATAGGTCAAGTACTCTTCCTAAACTTTTATCCATCCCTGACCATAAATTTGTTTCTTTAACTTTATTATGATCATCAGATCTTGGCCATTGATTAAAGATCAATGGTCCAAATAGTTGAATTTCACTTCATCTCTGCTAATCTAAGTCTCATAGGTAGTCTGCACATTTCATTATTTGATCTGTCAATTGCTAGTTGTATCTAACTTGATTAGTCAGATTGGTCGCTTGTGGTTATTTTCAAAATCTAATCTTACCAAATTTAATGTCATTGGGATGATCAAACAACTATATTGGTTTAATCATCCATTATTAAAATTAGTTTGATCGTATGTATTTCCTAATTTTCTTATGGTCCATTATTCCTTTACTAACGTCTACTTAGATTTGACAGTCAAATTTGGCTTTGATTGGTTAGATCTATGTTTCTTATTTTAGCTTATAGTCCATATTCATTAATCCCAATTTACTTGGGCAATCTAACCATTAGATCATTTCACCTACCATGCTAGACCATCAATTTAGTCATTTATTTAGGTGTGGACATTTATGATCAAATAGATCTATGTCATATAAGGTCTAATCTTACTCAATCTAAAATTTTGGGGAAGATCCTACCATTGGATCGCTCTAAATATCTGCCTTAGGCATCTTAATCATCTATATCTAGGTCTAATACATCTTGATCCTACATATCTTTAGTGTTTTATATCATCTAATTGTATATCCAAAGGTAATTTATTGATCTGACGGTCAGATATAATTCTGATCGATTAGATCAATCATTCTAGATTTTCTTATTATAAAATGTTATTATTTTAGTTTATTTGGATGATCTAATTATAAATCAATATCTCTATAGTGTTAGATCAACCAATTATTTAAAATTTTAAAGTTTGATCACTTCCGATTTTGCAGATCTAACTCATCCCAAGCTTAAGGCTCACAACTAGTGTTCAAGATTTGTCCAAATCCTAAACGCTATTCTTTTAATAGGTCTATATCTTCAAAAAAATTCCTAGAGGATGTTTTTTATTTAAATTTGTAGTTATATTGCTTCTTGAATTGAAAATATAAGTTTTAGATAGATTTCAATGATTCATATTGAATCTCAATTAGAATGGGCCAAAAAACAATATCATTAGGATGCACCAGCTCTATGATGTGTGTTCTAGAACACTTGGTGCATCTTGGCCTCCATAATGCATCGGAGTATGGCTCGGTCCCCATGATGCATCGACATCCAGGTTGATCTACGACCATCTGCACGCATGGTGCATGCATGGAAATGCGCCAGTCACACGCATTCTCATTGTGTATCTACGTAGTGCGTCTCGATCACAGATCATATGGAAATGGCTCGATGGTGCAACCTCGTTCATCCATTCATTTTTCATTTGGATATCCTACCTAGACCGCTGATTTTTTATTTTTATTTTTTACTATAACATGCATGGAAATACGCCAATCACATGCATTCTCATGGTGTATCTACGTAGTGCATCGTGATCACAAACCATATGGAAATGGCTCGACGGTACAACCTCAGTCATCCATTCATTTTTCATTTGGATATCCTACCTAGACCGCTGATTTTTATTTTTATTTTTTACTATAACATGGGTTTCCTAGGTTTTGAGGTGTTGTGAATCCATCCAATGGTTCAGATTTAAGATTTATGATGTTTTTACAGGTGTGTATCTCCTTATCTACTCGGATCCATTCACTGACAGATCCTTGCCAAAAAAACTAGTTTGACAAGTAAATATGAAGAGAAAAGAAAAGGGAAAAAGGGGGTTACTTGGCTAGAGGAGAAAAGGAAAGGTGGCTTTGGCATGGTAGGTTGGTGGTGGATGAGGACATCAAAGAGGAGAATGGAGGAGGAAAGGGGGTTGTCAGTAAATTAAAACTGAGAGAGCTGATGCAAAAGGAGAGGAAGGAGCAACGCTGCGTCACCAGTGGTGGTAGAGCTTCTTTGGCTCCTTAGCTGTCGCATGCGAGCCAGGGTTTGATGCAACCTCGGTTCAAAGAGTGTTGACTTGCAGAAATTAAGATTGAGAGAGAGAGAGAGAGAGAGAGAGAGAGAGAGAGAGAGAGAGAGAGAGAGAGAGAGAGAGAGAGAGAGAGAGAGAGAGAGAGAGAGAGAGAGAGAGAGAGAGAAGATGGTGTAGGAGGGAACCAGGGGAGTGAGGTCAACAGTAAATACTTATTTCTTCTTCTTTTTTTCATTAGTCATTACTGATCATAAATTCTGGTAATTATTACACTTATTTTCATATAAACTCAATTTTACATTTATGGCTGTCATGTGGGTTCCACTTGGATTTAATTCCATCGCTTTAATTACTAGTTAATTTAAGTTAAATATTTTAATTAAAGTAATTATGAGATTTTCATCCAAACTCTAACTTGGACATACTTCGAGTAGTTGGATTCATTTTCTCAAGTAGATTACTAATGTTGATGTTTCAACACTTGATTTCGTGTCTTCTATTAGTTAACCTCTAAAATTTAAAAATCTTGTAAATTGAACTTTGTGTTTCTCCTTTTTCAATTTATTCTACCTACATAAAGTGAATTTAAAATTTAGGGGTGTTATATCCTTTAACAACTGGGGGTCCCACAGTAACGATATCGTTGGCTTTGGCTGCCCATACAGCCTCATGGTTTTGTTCCTCTCTTATGGGAAAAGGCCTTGTTGTTAGGAGAGTTCCATGAACTCTTATAAACTATCGAGTTCCCTCTCCTCAGGCTATGTGGGACTAACTCTTAATACCTCACCCGCCTTGGGATTCATCCTTCAAGGCTTCACATCTTCCCCCCTTAGGGAACATGCATCCCTGCATGATAGCCATGACCAGGAGCCCGTGTGTGGCTAGTCACCACACTATGAGGAGAATTGGCTCTGATACCATTTGTGACATCCCAAGTTTTTACAACACTTTTCCATAAATATCTTTTGTAATTATGGGGCCCTAAGCTGAAAACTATTCACAAACCAAACAATGAAAAAACAAGGATTTTAAGAAGACTTAAAATTTTTGGGGTGTCATTTTTATTTATTTATAAAAACAAGGATTTTTAGAGGAATGAATATTACATTCCTACCAAAAATCCAGTAGTCTCCCCTATATTTTGGACCCCATGCATTTAACACATACAATGCAACAACCTGATAAACATAGTATAATCAACAAAATAATAAAAGAGAGATTCTGTCTCCATCCCATCAAATCCACATACATAAGTATGTTCAAATTTAAATAAAAGAAATATTTTTGTAATGCCAAAAAGGCTAGGAATTAAACTTGTATGCCCAGGATCACTCTAGTCATAGCCATTCATTCAAAAGTAGTAATTAAACTCCCACATGTCCATTCCAATAGAGTCATAAATAAATTTAGTAAAAAGTCTTAGAAACCTTTACATATAACTCACCTTACCTCAACTGACTTCTTGTAACTCTCAGTCAAGCTTCTACTCCTTTTCCTTTACCTGAGTCCTTTGAACCTAAGATATTGTAAACAAGTACAATATCTCAATAAGCTTTCACTTGTGTAGGTAGTTTCATCATCAACATATAATTTTTATGCAACATTAACTTAATAAAAGGAAAACAACAATATGTTGTATAATTTAGTAGCATATGATGCCTACTGAATAGTATCATATACTCTGAATCTCACCATGCCATTTTAAATAAGTGTTATGCTCAATCATTTCAAATAATCAGTTTTAACATTCATGCGTATTATTTTTGAAATAATAATAACATTGGCAAAGCATTTTACAAGACATGGAAGATCACCACAACTCTTTTCATGCATCAAAATCTATAAAGAAAAGCATTTAAATCATAAAATACTTAAATACAATTAAGGTATTACAATTAGTACATCTACATACACCAGTCACAGTAGCAGTAAAGACACCAGTTCAGATATCTGAGCAGGTACTTATCACAGCTGTAAAAAGCACTATTGGTGCTATTCAGAAAGAGAGTGCTAGAAGGGCAGACAAACTCCTAAAGCGGTTCCAGCGTATGATGCCATCATTCACTGGTGAGGGTGAAGTTGAGGTTGTTGACAGATGGATTTTTGTAGTTGAGAAGGCCTTTAAGGCCAAGGAAGTGCTTGTAGACAGGCAATTAAGGGTTGCAAGGGAAAGAGGCCCTTCTCCTTGACACTGATGTAGAGGCACTATGCATAGCAGTAACCCACCAGGCACGACAAGGGTTTTATTAAGAGGTATGTGTCAGAGGTATAAGAGAAACCATTTTAGTGAGAGATGCCCTATGCAAGGACAAGGACCATCACAACAGCAACATTAGTACCAACAACAGAGACCACTTTTTCAATGTTATTCCTACAATGGGATTGGGCCCATGTCCAGAGAATGTCCTAGGAGGCCAAAGGATAGATCAAATGATAGTGGAACCAAGATAGATGTAGCACCTCATAGCCAAGGTCGTATATATGCTATTACTTTAGATCAGGCAGAATCATCAGATGCGTTCGGTGATTGAAGGTATGATTCTTGTTGCGAATAGACATGCAAAGGTCTTATTTGACATAGGGTCTACGTATTCTTTTATTTCTTATGTGTTTCCTTCATGTGTGGAATTGCGTGTGCATGCTATGGGGTTCAGATTGGATGCGATGACTCCATTAGATAAGTTCGTGATTGTGTTCATAGATGACATTCTTATATACTCTGCAAGCAAGGAGGAGCACAGGGAGCACTTACACATTGTTTTGGACACATTACGAACTCATAAATTATTTTCCAAGTTCAAGAAGTGTGATTTTTGGTTGGAGCAAGTGAATTTCCTTAGCCAAGTTATCTCAAAGAATGGAGTGGCAGTTGACCGAACAAAGGTTGAGGTAGTGATGGGTTGGGATTGACCCAAAATAGTGACCAAGATTCATAGTTTTCTTGGTCTTACGGGCTACTATCATAGGTTTATTGAGGGGTTCTCGAGAATCGCATGCCTCTAATAGCATTGACCAGGAAAGATACGAAGTTTATATGGACTTATGCATTTGAGATTAGCTTTTAGGAACTCAAGAGGAGACTCACCTCCGCACCAATATTGACCTTACAAGTAGGCACTGGTGGTTTCAAGTATATTGTGATGCTTCTAGTAAGGGACTTGGGGCAGTGCTAATGCAACATGATAGGGTGATTGCCTATGCATCATGACAGTTGAAGACAAATGAGGTAAATTATCTTACACATGACGTGGAATTAGCTGCAGTGGTCTTTGTATTGAAGATATGGCAGCTCTACCTTTATGGAGAGAAATTTGAGGTTTTCTTTGATCATAAGACCCTTAAATACTTCTTCACCCAGAATGACTTGAACATGAGATAGAGGAGGTGGTTGGAGTATCTTAAGGATTATGATTTCATGATGTGGTATCATCTAGGAAAATCCAATGTGGTGGCTAATGCCTTGAGTAAGAAGTCTAGGCCAGTGGCTGCAAATTTATCAATCAAGTCAATGTTCATTGGCAGAGTCATATGAGCGTAGGTAGAGGGTGTAGAAATCCAGGCCTTATGTGGCAAGGTAGTTTTTTCCAGAGGACAGGGTACATGCGTGCGTTTTTAGGGCAGGTTGGTAGCGTTAGGGGTTGATAGCTTGAGGCAGGAGCTACTTCAGGAGGCACACCAATCACGATTCACTATCCACCCTGGAGGTACAAAGATGTACCGAGACTTGAGGCAGCATTTTTTGTGTCATAGGATGAAGAGGGACATCAGTGAGTGTGTAATGTTTGACCTGTCAGCAAGTTAAGGCCTAACATCAGAGGCAAGAAAGCATGTTGTAGACTTTAGAGCTTCTTGAGTGGAAGTGGGACCACATCACCATGGATTTCATTATGGGTTTGCCTAGGATAACAAGTGGGCATGATATGATATGGGTGATGGTGGATAGATTGACAAAGTTTGCTCATCTCCTTCCCATTTGACAAACTTAGTCTGTTGATAGCTTGGCGAAGTTGTATGTTAGGGAAATTGTGAGTTTGCACAATATTCCTCTAACTATTATCTCTGAAAGGGATAGTAGATTTACCTTAAAGTATTAGCAAAGTGTTCAGGAGGCATTGGGATTGGCATTGAGATTTAGCACTGCCTTCCACCCATAGACAGATGGTCAGTCAGAGGGGACCGTTTAGACTATAAAGGACATGCTGAGGTCATGTGTCTTTGATTGGAAGGGCAATTGGGATGAGCACTTGCCACTAGTGGAGTTTGTGTATAACAACAACTTTCATGCGAGTATCAACATGGCTCCTTATAAGACACTCTATGGAAAACGATGCCGATCACCTCTATGTTGGAGTAACATTGGTGAGAGGCGATTTTTGAAGTCTAAGCTAACTGAACAGTGTGTAGAGAAAGTTTGGTTAATCCAAAAGCAATTATTGACTAGTCATAGTCGCCAAAAGAGTTACATTAACAAGGGCCATAGGCATGGAGAGTTTGCAGTGGGACACCATGTCTTTCTAAAAATTTCTCCAATGAAAGGTGTGATGAGGTTTGGAGTTAAGGGAAGTTGAGTCCTCGCTTCATTGGACCCTTTAAGATCTTGAAAAGGGTTAAGCTTGTAGCTTACTAGCTGGTTTTACCACCACAACTAGTAGATGTTCATGATATTTTTCATATATCAATGTTGAGGAAGTATATGGCAGATCCTTCACACATATTAGAACAAATGCCTACAGAGCTATGACCAGATCTAACCTTTGAGGAAAGAGTTGTATGAATTTTAGATCATAAGATGTAGGAATTGAGAAGTAAAACTACTTCATTGGTCAAAGTTCTTTGGCAGCATTATTCAATGGAATAGGCAACCTGGGAGATAAAAGAGCAGATGTGGCGGACACAACCTTCATTTCAAATAATTATGAATTTCTTTTTAGAAGTGTAAATTGGAAAATGTTCATGTTTAAGTTTTAGAGAATTAACCTTTTGATAGACATTAAATTAAGCATTAAGACTCCATAATTGGATTGTACTTGAAAAGACAATTCAAACAACATTAAGTTTGCTAAATCAGAGTTCAAATGAGAAAATTATAGCAATTTAAGTAGGAAGGGCATTTTGATATATATAAAAAAAAAAAGAAAAAGAAAGAAAAGGGAAAAGCTTAAAACAGAGGGGGCCGTATTTGATATGGACACCCCCCGCCCTTAAGGGAACCCGAAGCAGTTGTCGAGTTTGTTCTTCCCAAAACTCGATAGATTGAAGAAAAAAAAATGAAGAAAAACTTGATAGGCAGGGAGAAGAAGAGAAGAGGAGGAGAAGGAGAAGAGAATGGGGGAGAAGGAGAGAGGAGAGAGGAGAGAGGAGGGGAGAATCTGATCCATCCTCCACTGTCCATTTCTCTCATCAATGACGGGAGGAGGATATTGATGGTTGGGAAAGTTTGTTAGTCATCGAAAAGGATAGAGTGAACAGTGGCACTAATCGATGATCAGAGACGTTCACCTTCTTCTCTTGACATCACAAGTAAAACCCCTTTGGTTACTCATTCACCAGACAAGTTTTGATGTGGAAAAGAGGGGAAAATAGTATCAGATGACTGTGAACTGCCGGCAACTAAAAAACCAATGACAACGCTTCTCTGGGAACTATTGGGGGTTGAGAACACTCTCAAGAGATAAGATCTATGATACCCACCACTTGAATTGTTGTATTTTGCTAAATCCCATTCATATTGACCCTAGATCTATATTTAGGGATGATCCAACCGTTCAATCTCTAATCCAAGCTTAGGGATAGGTGATTTAGGACCTGATGTAACTAAGATCACACTAAATTTGTTGATCTAGGGTAGAAACCAATAAGACAATCTCAGCCGTCCACTTGGCTACTATTTGCACAATAATTTCTTGATATCTGATTGATGATCAAACACCACAGATGAATCGTAAGACTTTAAATTAGCTAGAATGTGATTAGAATTGTGGAATTTAGATAAAATCTATTGAGAAACCTTGGCTGTCTGATTAGATAGGGATGTAAGAGGAACTTGGTGACATCTGATCGACGATCAGATGCCACCATTGTGTGCCCTAACCCTTAATCAATAATACTGCTTTGAAAACATATGGTTAGACTACAATCCATGGGAATGGATTGATAAACCGACATTTTTTATTAGGAATGAGTAGATTTCTTTGTAATAGTGAACATGTGAATTGACATTTACAATGTATTCAAAATTGGCTTGGTTAGGTGATCAACAAGTGATCAAAGGAGGGATATAGCAAAAATCATGAAGCACGATAAGGGAGGTAGGTAGTTTGGACATCAACATGCTTTCTTGAAATAGGAAAACCATTGATAACTATTCTATCATATTTGAAATTTGCTTAAAACTTGAGATTTTAATCTTTTAGTTTATGCAGCTATCATAACTGTATTTCATGCAACTTACTTGTTTAAAATGCCATGTCGTATTATTATCAAACTGAAAACTTGTATATGAAAATATATTTGAAAACTATATGCACTTCATGAGTTATGAAATAATGGAGGTGGAAACCTCATCTCAACCCAAATAGAGGGTTGCCATTAGATGGCTATATTGCATTATGATATTTAAATTGCATGAGTTAAATAATACATGGATTTCTATGATTTTACAGATTATATTAGCATGTGATAATGCTAGTATATTTATATTATGGAGGGCATATGGTGGCCCGTTGGACGCTGTTTTAGCAGGGTGTGAATTAATCATCCCCCATCCGAAACTTCATATATATGTGGGATACCAGGCTAGGGAGGGCTGAATTCAAGTATGACATCATGGGTAGGTCATAGCCTTGTGCATCGTGTTCCCCATCTGCATGATATAGGGAGTTTGTCCTTCTAGGTATTGGCATAGCAGCCGCAAACCTCATATGAGTTTTGTCTGCAGTATAGAGAGTCCATTATTTTCAGATTCATATGTATATTGCATTATAGCATAGGTGCATGGCACCCTGGAATTCAGGTCTATAATGAGTACTCATGGCCAATGGTAGATGGTCGGATTACGATTGTTTCTACACTTGTAAGAGCTTGAGGAGTTTCAGAGGACTATATATGTGTGTGTGTGTGTGTGTGCGTGTGTGTGTGTGTGTGTGTGTGTGTGTGTGTGTGTGTGTGTGTGTGTGTGTGTGTGTACTTATTATAATACCTTAATTGTATTCAAGCATTTTATTATTTAAATGCTTTCCTCTATGGATTTTGATGCATGAAAAGAGTTGTGGTGATCTTCCATGCCTTGCAAAATGCATTGCCAATGTTATTATTATTTCAAAAATAATATGCATGGATGTTAAAGCTGATGATTTGAAATGATTGAGAATGACACTTATTTGAAATTTAATGGTGAGATTTCAAAGTATATCATATTGTTCAATAGGTATCATATGCTACTAAATTATACAACATATTATTGTTTTCCTTTTATTAAGTTAATACTGCATAAAAATTATATGTTGATGATGAAACTACCTACACAAGTGAAAGCTTGCTGAGATATTGTACTTGTTTACAATATCTTAAGTTCAAAAGACTCAGGAAAAGGAAAAGGAGAAAATGCTTGACTAAGAGTTATAGGAAGTCATTTGAGGTAAGGTGAGGTATATGTAAAGGTGTCAAAAACTTCTTACTAAATTTATTTATGACTCTAATGGAATGGACATGTGGGTGTGTAATTACTACTTTTGAATGAATGGTTGTAATTCAAGTGATCTTAGCCTTTTTGGCATTACAAAAAATTTTCTTTTATTTAAATTTGAACACACCTATGTATGTGGATTTGATGGGATGGAGATAGAGTCTCCCTTTTATTATTTTGTTTATTATACTATGTTGACCAGGTTGTCACATTACGTGCATTAAATGCATGGGGTCCAAAATACAGGGGAGACTCTTTCTAATTTTCGATATGAATGTAATATTCATTCCTCTGAAAATCCTTGTTTTTATAAAATAAAGAAAATGACACCCAAGATTTTTAAAGTCTTCTTAAAATCCTTGTTTTTTCGTTTTTGGTTTTTGAATAGTTTTCAACTCACGGCCCCATAATTACAAAAGATATTTATGGAAAAGTATTGTAAAAACCCAGGATGTGACACATCCTTCCCCCCTATTGAAATTTCATCCTCAAAATTGTTCAATACATCCCTGCATAATTATCTCAAGGCATTGTCCTACTCCTCCCATTTTCGAATATTTGTAAATGCATCCGATCCCATCATAGATTGATGTTGTCATAACTCTTTAGCACTCATAAGACTCCCAATGTAGCTTTTATGTCTTCTTCAAGCAATAAAAATTCCTTCCATTGTGCACTCTACTCATTTGCTTTTACTTATTACTAAATCATCATTTAGTTTATGCTAATTTCCTTCATATCCTCATACATATATACATTAAACTTCATACCTTCAAATGATTATTTAAAATTTTTATTAGAGTACTCAATGCATACTCTTGATGTAATATCCTCAATTTTTAATCTTAAATTAGTAATAAAATAAATTAATTAAATTAAAATTTTTGTGCATATAATTTATTTTGAAAACCCAAAAACTAAAAAGTACTCATTGATAGAATTTCAACGACATAAAACGGAGTTCGTATGAAGAAGATACATGAGTTTGAAGTCGAGGGGCAAAAAAGGTAAATTGGCGAGGACCCAAATCAGAAGGGGTCGTTTTGATAACGACACCCCCTCTACCCCCTTCTATCCTCTCCGACTCCAATGCTGACACCATCGGAGGAGAAGGTCGGTGGGTGGCACATAAAGGGAAAAGTTTCCCTTCCCCCTCCTCAGCAGGACCTCTCTCTACATTTTCCCCTACTCTGTGCAATCTCCACTAGACAGGGACGTCAGCAGGGACGACACGGCAGCGACCTTCGGCAACCCATATCCAACGTCCCACTAGAATATCCAGGTAATGCCTCCCCCTCTTGTTGTTCTAAACCTTTCATAGCACCCTATCCTCAGATCTTGGCCAGGTCTAGTTTCACCAGCCGGCTAATCACCAGTGAAAATAGATCTGTCGAATTTGTTGAAATAATAATAATAATAATAATAATAGAAAAGTGAGAAAATTTGAGAAAACCCCTAGTTTTTGGAAAAATCTATCAAAAAGAGTGTGAAAAACTGGAAATACATGAAATTCTGAGAAAAAGAGTGCAAAAATTGCTATTTTTGGGCACCTGGGCAGTCATCGGGGATGACTGGAATCTGTTGTCGTCTTAGTCGGGATGCCCCAACGCAACCGCCCCCTGCGTGCCACACGTGCGTGCAGGAGCGCCCTGCACGCTGTCACGCAAGGCCGGGACATCCGACGTCGTGGCAACCATGATGCACGCAACAGCGCATCCCAATAACTAGGACGCACACGATGCGTCCTGCTGTGCATTCCAAAAGTGGAGCGTCCTGGGGACACCAGTTTACGCCGGTGTAAACCGGTGCAAATAGGTCGCCCGACCCCCTATAAATTAATAAGTATTAATTTATGAAGCATTTTCATAAAAAACTTAATGCTGAGAGCTACAGAGGTCCAAATCATGATCGGAAACATCCGTTGTGATCATCTTGATGATGTGGACCTAGATTTAGCTTGAAAACTTACATTTGACCACTTTTTAATTAGAAAAATTAGAAAATATTATTCAATAACTTAGATTTGGCTGATCAAAAGGTGATCAGGCCCTAGGACTTGAACAAATAGACAATATATGGTACTAAAGTAGGGTCAGATGAGTAAATTAGATATAATTACTCTAGAAATTGATCTAGATCATTGATCTAACCAAGATTTTGGGAAACTGTTGATCTGAGGTTGATCTGACCATCAGATTTAGGTATAAACATTAGATACACACGAAAACAAACAAATGAACATGAGATGGGACTAAATTATAATAAGTAACTTTGGAACTAGGGACAAAATCATAATTAGAGATCTTAAAGGATAATCCAACGATTGGATCACCATATATTCTTTTATGATGAAATCAATAACACAAAATAGTATTGTAGTATTGACAAGTACATCTGAGCGTACAAGATAAGGGGATTATACACTCAAGTTGAGTAATCTCACATCGAGGTAGGTGACGACATTTAATGTTATGTTTTGATTTTAAACCTTGCATTATTGTAGCATCATGATTGATTGTGATTTAATTGTCACTTATTCTTTTATTCTACGATTTTATGAGACTCCGCGTTTTATGTTATGATCCATACTATAATTCGATAATGTATTGAATGAAATTATGTTCGATGATTTGATGAGATTGATACTCCATATTTATGCATAATTAGAAATTATCTTTCTTTATTGCATTACTGAAATTGATGGGTTTTCATGAGAAAGGACAGTAGAGGCTTGGTGGCTAGTCCTTTGAGAGGTTAACCACAGAATAAGGGGCATGACTTGGGGATTGCGAGTCATGAGTGCTCCTGATTTTTGAGATAACTAATTTTTGTGTTTTGAATTTTATGATGGGTGCTCTCACCCAGTGGATGTCATGCTAGGAGGAAGTAAGGCTGGCCACCCACCCTCCGAGATTTGTGATGTGATTGTGATATCATAGACACCTGCCCACAGATGGCTTTCAATAGGGGTTTGGTAAAATGGATAGTCCACACTACCAGTCCAGGCCTTTCCATGGGGACGGACATTAAGTCTCCTGTTATGGCATCGACGGGGAACTGTGGTAGTTGAGACCTTAGAGGGTTGCCACTGCAGCATGATGATCTATACTCTTGTTATGTATGCTTACATGGAGATATTGTTGTATACCTAGGTGTGACGACACTCAAAGGAGTGACATGAGTACTTATTATCTGTTTATACGAGTGTAAGGGACACTCATGAGACCCATGTACCTTAGGGTGCCTTGTTATGATTGTATGCCCATTTACATTAAATCATACCATGTTTTAAACTCATAAGATGCATGTTTTATCAGACATGATATTTTGAGATTTTGTTAGCATTGCTTATAATGATTCTATTCCATCATTATTACATTAAATGTCTATGTTCCTATACAAGCAATAGCTTGCTAAGGTATTGCTTTGTTTTGCAATGCCTTAGATCTCGAGCATGAAAGTAGGAAGGGCAAGACCGTTGAGAGACCATGATAGCAGTGGGAGATTTCTTTTCTTTGACAGATAGACCGTGACGTGAGTTAATAAATAGACTACCATTTGACTTTCTTTATGGATTGTATGCTTTTATTTTATGAAATTGATTATGATAGATTACATATGATGGACATTGAGGTGGGATGTTATGATGGATAGAACCTGAGCCACATTATTATTATGTTTTGGACATTTATTGTTTTGAAAATAAGGGCGTCAATGATTTTGACGTTGAAATTGAAATGTGTTTTGTTTACTGTGTATTTATATTTATAATTTCAATTATGGTCATGATGTTTTGGAAAAATAAATTAACACCTGGAGTTTTTAGGAAATATTCACATAAAGTAATTAATGGAATCTTTTTATTTTGGGATCCCGACTATGACTATTATTATTAAAAATAAAATATAATTTGTTATAAAACCCGGGGTGCCACATGTATCATCAATTTTGTCATCTATTAGCATTGCATATCTCAATCTCCTTAATACTTAATATCTAAATAACTATCTCTCACTTGTCTAATTGTACAAATACTTTGAACATCATCCTTAAATAATTCCATATTGTATTTTAGTAATATCTCCAAATCTCTACAACAAATGCTCAAAATGTCAACTTACTATTTGAATGGATTCACTCAAATTACAAGATTAACTTTCTTTCATCCTCTTAGTTGATGTTTCTCCTTAGCTCACAATGGATAACATGCCAATTATTGCAAAATATACTTCCTCATCTCATTTATACTATCTTGGCACAACCATGTCAAGTATTTGAATCCTTTTATTTCACATAAATGGATCCACATAAAATGAATGGGTGTCCCTATAGGAATTTCTCATTCAATTTGGGATTTATTTTTATCATAAAACTTTTCTTTATAGGAATACTACTTTTCATTGCCTGAGTAATACTGGATTTCCAAATCAAGGCTTGTGCATTATCACTATCTATGTATTTTTCTAGCTTCACTATAGTTGTTCATATACCTTACCTACTTGTTGTATCCAATACATTTCTCAATTCTGTATGCGTTGTCAGTGTAAAATTGTCAGGGTAAACTAATTATCAACTATTATTTTCACCACAAATACTTTTCCCTCCAATAGATTATATGATCATTTATACTATTATATTTATTCCAACATTTCAGACATTAATCATTTCAAACCTCAGAATTTATCCTATTTATTAACTCAAACTCTTTAACTTAGGTTTAAGATCTCTAAAACTTGATCACGCTATTTCCTTTCACTATCTTCTATCTCTCTTTCTAAACCATCATTTAAGACTTTATAAGAGCACGTTACACTTTCAATCTTGAAAATAATGGAAAATTAAGTCATATGATCTCCACTATTGTCTTTATGCTTTTCCATTATTATCACCAAGTTTCATGTAACTAGTGGTTCGTTCTTGATCATGTGTCAATTTTCATTATCATATTCATTTAAGATTCTAGATCAACTCTCTTTGCGAAATATTGACTTAATTCTTTTTATTATTAGAGATCACATATCTTATTCACTATTTTATGCTAACCACTTATATTGATTTTAATTATATGTCACTCTCATTATATACTCTTCCCCTTTAATCAACCTCCTTATTCAGTTCACAAGATGTGGTCGCTTGCTTATACACCAAGGTTGACTGTACTTTTAACTATATGCATTCATACACACCCTTTGATAGTTATTTATTCTCTAACTTCGCTATACTTCGGCTTAAATTCTTATTTACCTTTGCAATAGAATCATCCATAATTTAAAAGTGCCTCTAATGCTATAATGAAAATGTTCAAGTGGTTTGAGTCTTTTCTCATTGTAACACCCCGGATTTTGAAGACATTTTTTTTTCTTCTTACAATAATGGCATTTTAAATAAGAGCATTTGGGATCCCATGAGAAAAGTTTTATTTAACCGATTGTTAAAACATATCTTAAAAACTCCGGGTGTTATTTTTCCTTTCTCAAAATGGCATACTTAAAATTTAAAGCATAATTAGATTTAAAGCAATAAGAGTATCAATCAACGTCAAATAAATCGGCGCCTTTATTTTAAATCAAATAAATGTCCAAAACACAATAATAATATGGCTCAGGGTCTATCCATCATAACATCCCATATAAATGTCCAACATATGTCAAAACATCTAAATCAAATCCAAATATAAAGTATGCAGTCCATAATAAAATCCAATTGATAATCATGTTTAAATGATTCACATCACTGTCTAAAACTATAGAAAAAATAGTCTTCAGCAGCTCTCACGTTTTCTCAACAGGTTTTGCTTTCCTGGTGTCGAGCTCGAGATCTAAGGCATTGCAAAACAAAGCAATGCCTCAGCAAGCTATAGCTTGTGTAGGTATATAGACAATTAATGTAATAAATAAAAGAAATAATGAACAACTCTGATGAAAAGTCTAACATTTATGAAAATAGTGATATCATAATGCCATGTTCAAATAAATGCCAATTTATTCCATATGCTAAAACATGCATCTCACAGAGTCAAAACATGACATAAATCAATGTAAATGAGCACACAATAATAATAAGGGCACCCTAAGGTAATGGGTCCCACCACATCGCACTAGCATCCTTGATCAGGAGTACTCGTAGTCAACCTTTGAGTGTCGTCACACCCATGCATACCATCCATAACCATGCTCATCATACATGCACACATAATAAGAATATGGGCCATCATGCTGGAGTGGCAACTCTCCATGGGTATCAACCACTGCCGCTCTCCTTCGACACCAAAACGAGAGACTTAGCGTCTGTCCCCATGGAAAGGCTCAGACCGGTAGTGTGGACTATCCATGTTACCAAACCCCTACCGAATGTCATCTATGGGCAGGTGTCTATACATCACAATATCATCACATCACAATCTCAGAAGGTGGTCAGCCCTATCCCTCCTAGCATGACGCCCACCGGGTGAGAGCACCCGTCATCAAATAAAACACGAAAATCATATGTATATGCTAAAATTCAAGAGCACTCATAGCTCGAATTCCCTAAGACATGCCCCTCATCCTGGGGTTAGCCTATAAAAGGACCAGCTAATAAGCCCTTGTTCTTATTTCCCTATAAATCCATGCATTTCATATATATATAATAATAAATAAGTATAACTAATTAATATCATGCTTATAAAAGAATTTGAAATAAGTTTATTCAATAAAAGATTTCAATTTGGAATAATCATACTGTACTCAAAGTCGCAAGAAATCCATGGCAAATAATAATTGTAATTTAAAACACAATCACCCATGATGCTATGTTTAACCATGGTTTAAAAATCAAGGCAAAGCATTAATTGTCATCACCTACCTCAATGTGAGACCACTAGCGTGCTAATAACTCCCTTTAATTAGTATATTCAAGTGCACCTGTACATGTCACGTCACTATTTTAAAAATTTTCTAAATAAAAAGTGGTCATTTATAAGTTTTTAAGTAGAAACTAGGTCCGCATCGTCAATACAGTCACAACGCCTCTTTCGGATCGTGATTTGGACTCCTCTAGCTCCCAAAAATCAATTTTAAGTGAAAATACTTTATAAATTAATATTTATTAATTTATAGGGTGTTAGGCGGGTGCACTGGTTTACACCGGGTTACACCGGCACCCAGTGTACACTGGGTTACACCGACGGCCCCAATTTACATCGAGTTACACTAGCGCCCAGTGTACAATAGGTTACACCGACGGCCCCGGTTTACACCGGGTTACACTAGCACCCAGTTTACACTGGGTTACACGGGCAGCCCGGTTTACACCGGCGACGCTGAAACCGGCGCCTGAGAAGACGACCGGCTTCCGGTCATCTCTGGTGACCCTACAGGTGTCCAAATCACTTGGTTTTTAAGCCATTTTGTTCAAAATTTTGTCTAGTTTCCATTTCTATAATCCTTTTGCATTGATTTCTCCAAAAATCATGTTTTTTAAATGGTTTTTCCCAAGTTCTTAAAAACATCCCTAGGTACTGGTTTTTGCGTTTTCTAGAGAAACCCACCGTTGGATCTCTCCCAAATTTAAAGGGTTTGTTCTTGGGTCTCTTGTACACTATTTGGACGGAGAGATTTCCAAACGGATGAGGTTTGATCTGCGAAATCACTCTCCAACAGTAGCGTGCACAGAGTTCCCAAGAAATCTCATTTTTTCCTAATTTTTAAATGCTTTTCTAATTAATTTTTCTATTTAATAAATACGAAAAATAGAGTTTTAAGGCTTACCTTGTGCCTGGCCATGGTTGCTCGTGTTGTCGGGGTTCCACTCACCAGAAAAATCAAAGCTTTGCAGGGCTAGGGTTCTGAGTGAAAACTCAGAGAAATGCTCAAGGTGGAGTGTTTTGGCTCCTAGAGAAGAATAGATATAGGGTTTAGAGTCCTAGGGGAAGAGAAACTCTTCCCCACACGTCTCTTTCCTTGTCTCTCCGGCGATTTCGCTGGACTGGTAGAGACGTGTGGAAGACGGGGGTGCCATTATCAATTTGGACCCCTGTCTAAGACGTCTCTGTCAAATGACCAAATTGACCTTTCCACTTTGACGGCTCCTAACTCCCTCGTTTGAGCTCCGTTTTTTGCGTTCTTGGTGGTGTTGGAATCGTATCGACGAGCACTTTTCAATTCTTAAGTTTTCAGGAAAAATTTCTGTCTATAAATTTTTAAATTGATTTATGTAGTAATTTCCTATTTTATACTCAAAATTTAGGATATTACACTCATTGATCACATGCTAAGAGTCTTTCCTTGCCCTAGTTTAGGATTATTTATACATGGCGTAATCAAAGTGTGTAATTGATTGCGTAGAACTAGAATCTAAGGAAATTTGACAATTCTATCTTAAACAATAGATGTGCTTCCACATGATAATATTATGATTCTCTTATAATAGTATACATCAAATCACCAATTAATTTTTTCTTGTTTCTACTTTATATTACTATATAAAATAGCTTGCACATATTTAATTGCATCAACTAAGTAGAATAATACATCATAGACTAGATCCTTTCACCATAACAACATCAGATTTTTCTACCCTCCTATAAGATCCTCATAACAATTTTTAAGAAATCATTCATTCTCATTTATAATATATACAACGTCTATATCATATTTCTCTACATTAAATACTTACTTGTCATATACTATTTCTACAGTTAATCTTCCATCTCAATGACTTATTCCTAATCATATCCAATTTCATGGTCTAAGAATCGAATTATTTCTATAAATAAGCATTTCTTTGAAATATCATTTGGATCCTCTTTATCTTAGTATCTCTATCATGTTTTCATCATATCATAAAATTTCCTATAAGAGGTATATGCTATTTGACAAAAATCATTCTCATAATTCTCCGAATTTTAAGATACTCATTCACTAAAACCAATTTCTGATCTTTTCTCATAAATAATCCCTGTACTCTCCAAGGCTCTGCAAGTACTATTCTCACATTAGAACTTGTACTTATGGCAAGTGGTCTCCATTAATAAATCATCGATCAACAATAACATTCTCAGTTATGAAACTAAATCATATACACCACACTCTAATTTCTTACCTTATGTAATGACTCCAATTTTATAACATTGAAATCCCAAGTTAGCAATGAAAAGTTCACTTTTTGGAAATAAGGGTATTTTGGTCATTTCACTATTCACCTTGACTGAACCCAGAAATTTGGTCCTAAATATGGTACCATTAGGTGCGTATTGGAAAAAGGAATCCAACAAGACCAAAATCACCCAAAACGGAGTTAAAATGAGCAACTTTGGCCCTTTGAAGTTCAGGGGCAAAAATGTAATTTTTACTAAAAAACGGATTTAGCCTGGAAAACACAAGGGCCCGTTTTGATACGGGCACCCCCTTTCTTCAACCTCCTGGTGGGTTCTAGAACGGCATTGTTTGGAGGAGAAATCACCGCCATTCTGGAGGTTTCTCCACTGCCATTCAAGGGCGGTGAGAGCCCCCTCCAGAACCCCCTTATAGCTCTATAAATAGAGCTCTTGGGCGCCTCTAATGGTAGCCCAAAAACTTGAGAAAAAACCATTTTGGAGAAGCAACCAAGAGGAGAAACGTGGAGAAAAACCCAGCAACGATCCAGGTATGCCCAAAATCCCTCCAAACCTGTCTTCCCATTAGTCTTAGGCTAAGTTTCCCTAAGTTTTTGCATGAAAATTCATGCAAAAAACGGGCCCTGGAGAGTCACACAGGAACCAGGGACGATGCCTGGGCCGCACTGGTTCGACAGGGTCGAACCAGAGCATCTCGAGGACACCCTGGTCCCCCAATGAACGAAATGCACGCTGTGCGTCGAAAAAACCAGACGGGCGCGTCCATGGATGCGCCCGCAAAAGAGAATGTCGGGTGGAAGCCAGGTGTGTCTACAGACGCACCCGCTGAGGCGCCTGCCGCTGACGCAGGACACGTTAGCGTCCCAGGCTTCCACCTTGCTTTGTTTGACCCTTTTATGTACACTCGGCACAAAAAAGGCTATAACTTGAGATCTAGGGCTCCGATTGAGGAGCCGTGAAAGGTGTTGTATCCGTATCGACGACACGAACACACCCAAACTATAAAATCCATAATCAAGGCCCAATCAAAGGTGGGAACAACCCTTAGAATATGATGGTGGCGTGTGGCCACTATACCTTTGGAAAACTGATGATACCAAGGCTCAATTAGGACCTCAGGACACCCATAGGCATGGGGATGAACCCTTAATGCCTAAGTAGTAAGACCAACCACTTTAAAACCTATAAAAGATAGGCTAAACTAACCTTGATTCCCCAAACCATGTTCAGGAGCGTACGAGGACAAAGGGGTTAGCGCGACCTAGCCAAGTAGGTACTCTATCGCTACTAGACTTTTTAAAAAGAGCCATGATTGTTTTGGAACTGCATGTTTTAAGTATACGTTTATGATTTGTTTAACATGACTTATTTGATGACTTGTTTAGTATATAAATGAATTCAACATGCATAGGATAAAAACATTATGCATAGACATTCTTTGCAAATAATTGTATATATTGCATGATTTGTGAGCATTGAGTCCTTGCAAAATTGCATGTTCTTGAGGGTTACCAAAAGACGCTAGGTAGGTAGTTGTGAGGGACCCAAAGAGGACAGGTTTTGAAAAAGAGGTTTTCGGCTTGTTTCATCATACATGATTTGGGCTAATAAGCTCATGGGCGTTATGCCAAGAGCTCTGGGGTAGCCTCATAGCCTCTACCACTATTAGGTAGGTGGGTACCACGCCCAAAAAGGGCATGTCCCTGCTTCGACTGTATGTGGTACAGGGGGCTACCAATGGTGTCACGGCACTGGTTCGAAGTGTCATATGCCCCGTGGAGGTATATGATCCTGTGTCCCTAGGTGTAATAACCCCAATTTTTGTAATTGATTGAGAAAAATCAATAAAGTTTGAGTTTCAAATATTTCGGGCTAAAATATTAGGGTTATTTAAAATATACTTTGTATAACAGTATAATCAAATCATAAGATATGTAAATTTGAAATTAGACATAGGAAACCCTTCAAAATGACTGTAAGCACGACAACTTTTGAATTCGGATGAGAAATCCTTAAGTTTTTCATTTCTTGGACAAAAGGGGTAAAATAGTAATTTTACCAAAAAATCAAAATCTCCCAAAAATCAAAATATGAAACATCAAAATTTAGAAT
Source organism: Warburgia ugandensis (assembly GCA_035236585.1). Taxonomy (NCBI): domain Eukaryota; kingdom Viridiplantae; phylum Streptophyta; class Magnoliopsida; order Canellales; family Canellaceae; genus Warburgia; species Warburgia ugandensis. Next base: position 27,121,718 of record CP141135.1, read on the forward strand.
TTAATGAGAAATATGAATCCAACGCCACTAAGTACACTCAAATCCGAGATCATTGGAATAAAACCCAAAATTTTATGCATAAAGGGCAAAATGCTCTTTTTACACCATGTGGGGCCCACATGGGACCCACCACGTACCCAACAACCAAATTTATTAGCAGCCCATGTAAAACATGGGTCAACAAATATCAGCTGGTCTTGGGGAAGAAAGATTAGGCATGGGAGCATTGAAGACTTTCATGCCATTTAATAATAAAAAAAATAAAATATTATAATTATGGAAAAAGAGCCAAAATGCCTATAAATACAACCCCAAAAATCCTCATAAAATCTCCACAAAATTCTCTTCACTCTCCTTGAAAAATTAGATCTAGATCTCTCCCGAAAAACCTAAAATTTCCAAGAGTTAGATCTCTTTTCAACTTGTATTTCTTTTTAGATTGGAACAAGAGACCTAAAATCAATTAGGCACTCTGTTCCAGATCTAATTTGATCAATTTCACCATCCAAAACTTCCCAACATATCTATTCTACAAAACCCCCAAAGAAATTTCAAGATCCAATGGTTCAAACAATGGATATTTGCAAGAAAGGAGGATTTTAAGCCATATCTTCATCAACAAGGTATTTTTTTAAATTGGGCATATAACTGAGGTTTTCTCTCCAATCAGGTAGGTGGAAATCCTTTTCATAGATGTTTAGTACTGTTTTATATAATTTTTATTTTTCTGTAATTTATTTTGGTAATAAAAAGGTAAAAATAAAGTAAACAACAGAACCCTTAATTCATGATGATGGAGTGCTCAGATGAAAAATCTGACTCCACCAATCAATCCAAAATGGTCCAAAACCCCTAGATTAAAAGTGTCAGAAAGATCTGAGAAGTTTTGGTCCCTCAATTGAGAAGGGATTGATTGGATGGTCCAAACAGATTGTCCGATCTCCAGATTGGACGGACGACGTCCCGCGCGCTTCCATGGATGCCCCGTGCGGGCGCTTCAACATTTTAGCATAGCGGACACACCCAACTCGGTCCGGCAGGCTTGGTTTTCCTCCCGAACGATCTGGGCCGTCCGTTCCTGGGCTCAGATCAAATATAGGCCATAGGAAGACTGTAAACTTCCAGATTCAATTCTGGAGTCATCTGAACTCCAAATTGAGATCGGAAAGAAGCTATCAAAACCTTGAAACCTCTATTTTCTTATGGAATGATAAAATAGACATGTTATTTAGTAAAAAATTTCTGTATTAAAGAAATAAGATTCCAATTACATAGATTTTCAAGATCTGAGATGATCAGATCTTAGAAACATGTTTTAATAATGATATACTACTTAAATAAAGTGAGATCTATGTTTAAATTGGATAGATATGAGATATATTAAGGGATCTACCCTTTATGGTACAAAAACCCTAAAAATACAAAGGGACCCACTTGATCAATGAGATCCAGTGTGATCAGATCCATGGGATGGAAAGAATAAATGCTTATATAATGAAATCCAAGGAAATCATGAATGGATTATGACAAAAATAAATCAATATGATCTTTTGACCTTAATAGAGAAAATTCCCTAAATAGAACTAAAATCCTTAATCAAAGGAAAAGATCTAAGATCAAATGGTTGGATCATAAGTAAAGGTTTCTAAAAATGTAAATGTAATTAGTTTTATTTTATATTATTATGTTATAAAGCATGCTAGTATAACATTTAGAGTTTAGTATGATATGTGTTTCATTCTTATCATAAGGTGCTAGATTTAATTTAAGTACCTTGTCGCATTTTCATTGAATGTTAAATTAGGTAGTTTTATGCTTTAAATTTATAATTCATTTATGGTTGAATGTTAGTAGTAGATTTACTTGTTATGAGATAAAGAGCATAAAACATCAAAAATGTATTCTAATGAGAAAGTAGAGTTTCATTACACAAATAAGAATGGAATACTTTGGACTTAATTAATAATGGCTATAGTTAGTAGGAGAATATAAGGATTTTCAAATCCTTGGCCCAAATTAGGAAAAGAATGACATTATAAATATTCATGGACTTAATTAAAATCCATTAGAAAGAGTACTTAGGGTAAACATGCTTATAGGAACCTTATGAAAGGTTGAGCTATGGTCATTTTAGTGAATGATGAACATAGTGGTTAAGGGGGTTATCTAATAGAGCCTCACTCTTCCCCTACCTTCTGTTGACGTTTGTGAGGTCTAAACGCCTCCTTACATGAGGATTGAAGTAACTACTTTGTGTTCACTCATTTAGCTAGTAAGCCTTAGCCAATTGGAAATAAGAGGAGCATTCTAGATTTAGGCTTGAATAAGCTACCTTCAATCAGCACATTAACTGGTTGAATAATAATAAGAAGAGCATAAAAGGTTAGTAAATTACCTAACCCTAATAAAAACAGTAAGTAAGATAAGGATGATCAAACAAGATCCATTAGATCTTGGATGATTAAGAACAATAAGAATAAGAACACTATATTGTACTTAGTATGTATGTTTAGTAGTATACTTGTTATAGTTCATTAGATTAGATAATCCAAACCCTTGATCAAAGATGATTCAAGGAAGAAAACCAAGATCATCCTCCATAGGGATGATCCAAGAACTGAACTTAGATCAAAGAAGAACTAGATGATAGAAGATCTAGGACCTTGATCTTTATCAACATGTGTAGATTGTCAATCAAAGGATCTATGAAAGATCAAGATCAAGATCAAGGAGATGAACATACAAAGACTTAGAGATAGAAAAATACTTAGATATGAATGATCTAAAGATCATTCTAAACATCAGATCTAGTGATCAATAGGATTGTTCATAATTTATATATTGACAATATGTATGGATGTACAGATTACATACATCAGTCAGGGTCATGGAAGATTGGGGAAAAGAGATCAATCCTTAAAGGTAGGAGGATTTGATGAATGCATTTACATGAGATATACATGATTGTACTCATAATCTTATGTTGACAAGAGTAATGATACTACTTATACTAAATCTCTTGAAAACATTATGATCCAACCAAACACCTATAAGATAGTTAAGGACTAAACTATAAGTGAATAGGAAACTAGAAAATATTTCAGCCCTAAGTAAACAGACACATGGTCTGATATATATAAAATCTATTTTACATACAAGCTTGGAGGCTTGTGAGTTTGTTTTAATAGGCATGAGCCTAGGGGATGCTATTGCTAGAGGAGCTATAAGGGTTTGGCCACCCGCTCCTTGAAATTTGATGATATGATGATACCTTGCTCAATGAGAGGCTAAAAGTAGGGTAGTGGCAATTATGGGAAGGCCACCACTGTGAAAGTCTTGCCCTCCCATATGGGCAGTGACATAATATTTTCCATCGTGGTGTCAGTGGTGAACAAGGCAGTTATCCGAGCTCGCTAGTACAGATCAGACTGCAGCATAGCAACCTTTTTGATTATTTTGCACTATGATGCATATGAGAATAGGCATAGTGAAATGCCTTATGTTATAGCATAATGAAATGCTAGGTAATTGTATATTACCAATGTTTCCCAAGAAGGGAAATTCCCAGTATGAGATTAGCTGTAATACTAAATTCTCAAAAATGAAGAGAATTGATCAGCTTAGTTGGGAGTGATATTTGACTATTTTCATGAATTTAACTGGTTTACCCATGAAGGGTATGTATGTATATAGATATACATAACTTACAAAGTACAGAGTATGTTTAAGGATAATGAGATTATGAAGTATTGGAATTACATTGTCAATGTTATGTTTCTTGAATCCCCTATCAAGCATTGCTTGCTGAGATATTGTACTTGTTGCAATATCTCAGATCCAGGGAAGGAGAGTTAGGAGCTGAAGACTATAGAAGACTTGAAGAGAATAATCTTCAAGGTATACCCTTGAAGACATGTATTTTTTTTTGTTGAGAGTTTTATTGTATGGTGAGCTCGAGTTTTGGATTATGTAATTTGGACAAGTATTGTACTAGATTTGGCTGTACTGTGAACCACTGGATGGATCCTGGAGTTTAATAAAAGTATATTCCTTTAATGGAATTTTATTTTGTACACAAATTGTACTTATGTTATGTATGAAGTGGTGACTTGGGTTTTTCAAAACACGTTATAAAGAAACGAATTTCACCTGCTTTGTTTTGCAAAAAAATTTTACACTCTTAAGGGCCCTGCCTTTCAAAATACTTTACAAATCATGTTTCAAAAACCCGGGTCGTCACACTAGGTACCCGAGGACCACGCGGCGGTTAGGTCGTAAGCATAGTTGGACCCTATGGTTTGAGGATTTATTTGCATAACATGAGGTTGGTCGACCATACTATATATCCTTGAGTTGGATTCAGTGGAGCATCTTATGCACACCATTATGTTATGATATATATGATACTTTCGACTTGGATTATGTGATTTCCTTAAGTCGTAAATATTCCAATTCGATGATGGTTTTTAATCTCAATAATGAGCTTGAGTATTCAGACATGCACATGTTTTGAAAGAAGCATATGATTTTAAACATCGCATGCATTATAAAACTAGTAGTGATAGACTCCTACTGAGTATAGTATATACTCACCCAATCCTCAACATTTTTTAGACACAAAGTAAACACTTAAGGGCAAGGAACGCTTGTGACAAAAGACACCCAAGCTAAGTGCATGTAAGTAAACCCCTACCTTATCTTTCAATGTTACTTGATTGTAGTTACTCTCTATAGCTGAGGCTGTGACTAACACTTTCTTGGGAATAGATTCAATTTAAAACTATGCCATGGCTAGATAATTGAAAAATGTGTTTTGACACTCGAGGTTTTATACAAAAGATTGTTTTCCAAAACAAAAAGATTTTCATGCATTTCATATTTATAAAATAAGAGATCTCGTCTTTTTATCAAATTTGCATCATATAAAACCCGGGTCGTCACAATTGGTATTAGAGCGCGGTTTGACGTTACTCATAGCCCAGTTATGAGGAGAATAACTTATAATCAAGTTTCATCCATGAAAGAGTAAGGGGTAATAGGATAACACATACTAAGGTCTGGTAAATTACCTTGTGATTACGGATGCCTAAAAAGAAAGGAAGCAATCCTCCAAGACCTGAAGCCCCACCAGTGGACTCCACTGGGTTGGGCAATGGGATGGCTGAATTGTTCCTGCAATTCCTACAGAATATGGGACAATACATAAATAGTCAAAGCCAAACCCCTACCACACGAGATCCTTCCCCTGATAAAACGATAGATAGGACTGAGGTTTAGTTAGAAAGGTTTAAGAAATTAGCTCCCTCATTCACAGGAGAAGATGAAGCATCTATAGCTGAAAAATGGTTAATTGATATTGAAAAGATATTTAAAGCCATGAACATAGCTGAAGAAAGAAAAGTACCCATGGCCACTTTTGTGTTTAGGGGAGAGGCTACCTTTTGGTGGGAAATAGCAGAAAGGACTTATTTTGACCAGCGAGAAACAATAGGATGGGAAGAGTTTAAAAAGGTCTTTAATGACAAATATTATCCTAAACACATAAGAAAACAGAAGGAAAAGGAATTTATGGACTTAGAACAAGGAAATATGACTGTCCAACAGTATGAAAATAGATTCATCAGCCTCTGAAGATTTGCACCACATGCATGTGCTGATGAGGAAGATGCGGCAGAACGATTTGTAGATGGGCTTAAACCAGGACTTAGGAACAGAGTTCTAGGTTTCCAACCTTCCACAGTAGCCAAAGCCTTAAAGATGGCCTCCCTATACGAAAAAGATTATCAAAGGAACCAGGCAATAAAGGAAACTAAGAACATCAACACCATGGGAAATAAAGGAAAGAGATCATTTCAGTCATCTGGACCCAGGCCACCTTTCAAGAAACTGTTTGAAAACAAAGGAAGAAGACCAGACTGGAAGACATGCCCTAAGTGTAACAGGTATCATTCAGGCAAACCAAGTCCCATTTTCAACATCACTTGCTATCTTTGTGGAGAATTAGGACATTTTGCTAGTAATTGTCCTAAAAAGAAAGTTGAAGAGCGTAAAGGAGATCAAATTCCAAAAAGCCAAGGACATGTCTTTGCCCTCACTTACAGTCAAGCCCAGGCTTCAAATGCAGTAGTTGAAGGTATTCTTTCTATCTATGATACACCTGCTAAAGTTCTATTTGATACAGGCTCCACTCATTCTTTCATATCCCAGGAGTTTGCATCATCCTTGGACATTATACCACAGGACCTGGACTTCACTCTAGAAGTCATGATTCCTGTAGGCCAGGCACTTCCCACCTATTCTTATCTCCAGGATGTCCCCATTTTGATTAAGGACCATTTGCTACATGCCAATCTTATTCACTTAGATATGAATGACTTTGACATCATCCTAGGTATGGACTGGCTAGCCTTTCATCAAGCCTTTGTTGATTGCCACCAGAAATGTGTCACTTTTACCCTACCTAATGGAGACACTTTCACCCTCCAAGGATGAAAGGATTATTCTGGAGCGTGTGTTATTTCTGCCATGAAAGCAGTTAAGCACATTGCTCAGGGATGCCCCTTCTTCTTAGCCAAGATTGAATCTGTCGAGAGTCCCCAACCAAAGCTAGAGGATGTCGAGGTAGTCTGAGAATTTCCTGACGTATTCCCTGAGGACTTACCAGGTCTACCTCCACTAAGGGAAATTGAGTTTGTCATTGATCTTATACCTGGTACTTCCCCTATTTCCAAAGCTCCTTACCGAATGGCTCCTGCAAAACTAAAAGAACTGAAGACCCAGTTACAGGAACTACTTGATAAAGGGTTCATACGACCTAGCGTCTCTCCATGGGGAGCTCCAGTCCTTTTTGTTAAGAAAAAGGATGGCTCCATGAGATTGTGCGTAGACTATCAGATGCTAAATAGGGTCACCATTAAGAATAAGTACCCCCTTCCCCGAATTGATGATCTTTTCGATCAACTTTAGTCAGCCAGAGTCTTCTCTAAGATTGATCTACGATCTGGATACCATCAACTTCGAGTTAGAGAAGAGGATATTCCCAAGACAGCCTTCAGGACTCAATACGGCCATTATGAATTCAGAGTGATGTCCTTTGGTTTAACTAATGCTCCAGCCGCGTTTATGGACCTCATGAATAAGGCGTTCAAGGAGTACTTAGATAAATTCATCATAGTGTTTGTAGATGATATCTTAATATATTCTGAAACTCCTGAAGACCATAAGAAACATCTAAGGATAACATTAAGCACCCTACGAGCACACAAGTTATATGAAAAATTCAGTAAGTGTGAGTTTTGGCTAGAAAAGGTTAATTTCTTAGGACATATTATTTCTCAAGATGGCATAGTAGTTGACCCCGCTAAGGTTGAATCAGTACAGAACTGGGAAAAACCTAAGACAGTCACAGAAATAAGAAGCTTCTTAGGACTTGCCGGATATTATAGGAGATTCATCGAGGGTTTTTCACAAATTGCTTTACCTCTAACTAAGCTGGCCAGGAAAGACACAAGATTTGAATGGACTGATAAATGTGAGGAAAGCTTCCAGGAACTAAAGAGAAGGTTAACTACAGCACCTGTCCTTATCTTACCTTCAGGAAGTGACGGATTTGAGATATACAGCGATGCCTCGCATCAAGGACTAAGCTGCATACTTATGCAACATGGGAAGGTAATTGCTTATGCTTCTTGGCAACTCAAGAAGCATGAAGTCAATTATCTGACCCATGACTTGGAATTAGTGGCCATAGTCTTTGCCTTGCGAATCTGGAGACATTATTTATATGGGGAAAAGTTTGAAGTTTTTACAGATCATAAGAGTCTTAAATATATCTTTTCCCAACAAGACTTAAACATGAGACAAAGAAGATGGATGGAATACTTAAAAGACTATGACTTCTCCATTCATTATCACCCTGGGAAAGCTAATGTGGTAGCTGATGCATTAAGTAGAAAAACCCAAGGGATGTGTGCAAGTTTATTAATTAATAGATGGAAGCTATTACAAGAAGTAATAACGTTGAAACCGGACATAAGTAAGCACAAGATCGTTATGGCAGGTCTAACAATAAAGTCGGCTGTTAATGAAAAGGTTAAAGAAGAACAGAAGGGAGATCCAGATATACAAGCTTTCATAGGAAAACCAGGGTTTACTAAAGGGGAAGATGGTAGCGTCTACATGCAAGGAAGATTAGTGGTACCGACTAATGAAGAGTTAAGACAAGAAATCTTAAAAGAGGCTCATCGTTCTAAGTATCCTATACACTCGGGAGGAACTAAGATGTATCAAGACTTAAAGAGACAATATTGGTGGGATGGCATGAAAAGAGATATAGGGGAGTTTGTGGCAAAGTGTTTAACATATCAACAAGTAAAGGCTGAACATCAAAGACCTGCGGGATTGTTACAACCCCTTGAGTTACCCGAATGGAAATGGGACCATATTACAATGGACTTCATCGTAAGGTTACCCAGGACCTCTAAGGGTCATGACATGATCTGGGTAATTGTTGATAGATTAACTAAGACAGCCCATTTCCTTCCTATATGCCATACCCAATCCACTGACTGCCTATCTCAGCTATACATCAAAGAGATAGTGAGTCTACATGGCATACCCCTTAGTATCACTTCAAATAGGGATAGCCGCTTCACTTCACAACTCTAGAAGTCCATCCAAAAATCCTTAGGATCTTCCTTGAATTATAGCACAGCCTTCCATCCCCAGACTGATGGATAGTCAGAGCGTACGATCTAGATAGTCGAAGATATGTTGCGAACCTGTGCCCTTGATTGGAAGCAGAGCTGGGATGAAAACCTACCACTAGTCGAGTTCGCGTACAACAACATCTTTCAGTCAAGCATTGGCATGGCTCCGTACGAGGCACTCTATGGGAGACCCTGTCAATCACCCACCAGTTGGAGTGAAGTTGGAGAGTCCAGGGTGCTCCAGTCGGAGCTGGTGGAGCAATGCGCTGAGAAGGTCAAACTCATAAGAAGACGCCTCCTCATAGCTCAAAGCCGCCAAAAGAGCTATGCTGATCGAAGGATGAGACCACTAGAATTCGACATAGGAGAGCACGTTTTCCTGAAGATATATCCCACTAAAGTGGAAAAAGTGGCCTACAGGATCGCACTACCCCCTCAGCTATCTGAAGTGCATAACGTATTCCATGTATCTATGCTAAGGAGGTACGTGCCTGACCCTGCTCATGTCATCAACCAGGTACCCGTAGAGTTGATGAAGGATCTCAAGTTAGAGACGAGACCAGTTGAGATCTGGGATCGTAAGAGTAAGAAGCTGCGGAACAAGGACATACACTTAGTCAAAGTTTTGTGGAGAAATGTGCACATGGAAGAAGAGACTTGGGAACCGAAGTTAGAAATGCGAGAAAAGTACCCTGAGATCTTTTGACTGTATATATAGTAGAATTTCGGGGGCAAAATTCCCCTAAGGGGGTAAGAATGTAATGACTCCAATTTTGTAACATTGAAATACCAAGTTAGCAATGAAAAGTTCACTTTTTAGAAATAAGGGTATTTTGGTCATTTCACTATTCACCTTGACTGAACCCAGAAATTTGGTCCTGAAAATGGTACCATTAGGTGCAGATTGGAAAAAGGAATCCAATAAGACCAAAATCACCTAAACGGAGTTAAAATGAGCAAGTTATGGCCCTTTGAAGTTCAGGGGCAAAAATATAATTTTCACTAAAAAATGGATTTAGCCTAGAAAACACAGGGGCCCATTTTGATATGGGCACCCCCTTTCTTCAACCTCCTAGAGGGTTCTAGAACGGCAGTGTTTGGAGGAGAAATCACCGCCATTCTGGAGGTTTCTCCACTACCATTCAAGGGCAGTGAGAGCCCCCTCCAGAACCATCTTATAGCTCTATAAATAGAGCTCTTGGGCGCCTCTAATGGCAGCCCAAAAGCTTGAGAAAAACCCATTTTGGAGAAGCAACCAAGAGGAGAAACGTGGAGAAAACCCCAGCAACGAGCCAGGTATGCCCAAAATCCCTCCAAACCCTTCTTCCCATTAGTACTAGGCTAAGTTTCCCTAAGTTTTTGCATGAAAATTCATGCAAAAAATGGGCCCTGGAGAGTCACAAAGGACCCAGGGACAATCCCTGGGCCGCACTGGTTTGACAGGGTCAAATCAGGGCATCCCGAGGATGCCCCGGTCCCCCAACGAACAAAACGCACGTTGTGCGTCAAAAAAACTAGACGAGCGCATCCGTGGACGTGCCCGCAAAAGAGAATGTCGGGCGAAGGCCGGGTGCATCTGCAGATGCGCCCGCTGAGGCGCCTGACGTTGACACGGGACGCGTTAGCGTCCCAGGCTTCCACCTTGCTTTGTTTGACCCTTTTATGTACACTTGGCACAAAAAAGGCTATAACTTGAGATCTAAGGCTCTGATTGAGGCGCTGCGAAAGGCGTCGTGTCCATATCGACAACGCGGACACACCCAAACTATAAAATCCCTAATCAAGGCCCAATAAAAGGTGGGCATGACCCTTAGAATAGGATGGTGGCGCGTGGCCACTAGATCTTTGGAAAACTAATGATACCAAGGCCTAATTAGGACCTTAGAACACCCATAGGCATGGGGATGAACCCTTAATGCCTAAGTAGTAAGACCAACCACTCTAAAACCTATAAAAGATAGGCCAAACTAACCTTGATTCCCCAAACCATGTTCAAGAGCGTACGAGGACAAAGGGGTTAGCGCGACCTAGCCAGGTAGGTGCTCTATCGCTACTAGACTTTTTAAAAATAGCCATGATTGTTTTGGAACTGCATGTTTTAAGTATACGTATATGACTTGTTTAGCATGACTTATTTGATAACTTGTTTAGCATATAAATGAATTCAGTATGCGTAGGATAAAAACATTATGCATAGACATGCTTTGTAAATAATTGCATATATTGTATGATCTGTGAGCATTGAGTTCTTGCAAAATTGCATGTCCTTGAGGGTTACCAAAAGACGCTGGGTAGGCAGTTGTGAGGGACCCAAAGAGGACAGGTTTTGAAAAAGAGGTTTTTGGCTTGTTTGATCGTACATGATTTGGGCTAATAAGCTCGTGGACGCTATGCCGAGAGGTCTGGGGTGGCCTCCCAGCCTCTACCACTATTAGGTGGATGGGTACCACGCCCAAAAAGGGCATGTCCCTGCTTCGACTGCATGTGGTACAGGGGGCTACCACTGGTGTCACGGCACTAGGTCGAAGTGTCATATGCCTCGTGGAGGTATATGATCCTGTGTCCCTAGGTACTTGGGGACCACACGGCGGTGAGGTCATGAGCATAGTTGGACCCTATGGTTTGAGGATTTATTTGCATGACATGAGGTTGGTCGACCATATCATATATCCTTGAGTTGGATTCAGTGGAGCATCTTATGCACACCATTATGTTATGATATATATATATATATGATACTTTTGACTTGGATTATGTAATTTCCTTAAGTCGTCAATATTCCAATTCGATGATGGTTTTTAATCTCGATAATGAACTTGAGTATTCAGACATGCACATGTTTTGAAAGAAGCATATGATTTTAAACATCGCATGCATTATAAAACTAGTAGTGATAGACTCCTACTGAGTATAGTATATACTCACCCAATTCTCAACATTTTTTAGACACAAAGTAAACACTTAAGGGCAAGGAACACTTGTGACAAAAGGCACCCAGACTAAGTGCAAGTAAGTAAACCCCTACCTTATCTTTCAATGTTACTTGATTGTAGTTACTCTCTATAGCTGAGGTTGTGACTAACACTTTCTTGGGAATAGATTCAATTTAAAACTATGCCATGGCTAGATAATTGAAAAATGTGTTTTGGTAGGGTAAATAAGATGCATATGAAGATAGAAATAAAAAAATTTCTTCCACAATGTAGTAATCATTTCAAGGCATCAAAACATTTTCATTAATAATGAATAACTTGCATGATTTAAACTGAAGATAATCTTAAAGTTTTGAACAAAAAATTTTAAAGCACTTCAATGTAATATAACAACTATATTTAATAGTGCAATATCATACTCAAATCATAGTCTAATCTTGAGTAAACTTTCCGAATATGTGTAAACATCATAAATATATCCAGTGAAGTAATGCCATGTGTAAATCATGATCAGAATATTGAATAAAACTTCTAAATAACAATATGAGTTTAAGAACATTAAACTCATAAAATCACAATATTACTATATAATCATAATTATCTAACCATCTCTGATCCACATATACCTAGCCAAGTTGGGCCCACATATCCATCTAGTCAACACTGAGTATCTATAATGGTCATGAGCTTATACCAAGCATATCATCATGCCACATAATCATGGGCATTGTCCCTCAGTTGTGCTTGCAACACCAAGATTGCAAATACAATCACTCAGTCATGATCGTAGCATAAGGATCTCTAAAGAAAATCAAGCACTCATGTCGTCACTTAGTTGTGCTCATAGCACTGTGCAAATATATACAAAGGACTGCTATGCTACAACGATAACCAACTCTCGGGTCTATCTACTGCTGCTTCTCGTCAACACAAAATGAGAGACTTAATGTCCATCATGCATGTGGACTAATTGGACACATAGAGTGGATTACCCATGATACCACTTCCTATGCCTTTGCCCTTCTATGGTGTAGGTGTCCATCATCTCGTAAAGTTAAAGGGTGGGTGGCCAACCTTACATCCCTCCTGCAATGGCATCCCCAATCCTATGCCTATCAAGAACAAAATCTAGCAGGCCTCTATGCTAGTATATAAAATAATAATAATATCAAGCTACGTCCTTATGTTATAACAAAATCAATGGAAAATATGTATGCCATACCAAACCAAGCCTATCCGGCTTTCAGGTCGAATCACGTGGAGATAAAACATGGCATGCACTATTAAAACGTGCTTTTTAAATGAATGACATGCATTTCATTTCCATGGAAATATAATTATAATATAACAATTCTCTATATACAAAACTATAACCTTTTCATTTCATAATTCATGTCACAGATACTGCATGTATAATATCACATAATAGTCACATTTAAGGAATGATTCATGAAATTATCAAAATCACATCATAACCATGTTAAAAGATTATGTAATTTGTCAAAACTAACATCTTAAATTTCACCTACCTCCAATACGGGCTATCCTAATCCTTAGAATGATCAATGATCTCAATCACACACACACACACACACACACACACACACACACACACACACACACACACACACACACACACACAATGTCATTCCCCTTTCGCAAATCCTCATCTGTAACTCATTTAGTCTTTGATCATCTTTAAACATAACGATCTTGTCTTTACAAGTCTCTAATCATTCCTTACTTTTGCTACATCTTCAAATCATGATTGTTGATTGAAGATCAATGGTTCATATCATCCAATTATTTAAAAAAAATTATATTCATCTTGGACTTACATATATTCTATTTCACATTTCAATAGTTGATCTATTGATCTGACGGTTAGGTTAAATTTTGATTAGTTAGATCAATAGTTTCGAGTCATCCTAGCCTCAAATCTTCAAATCTAAGGTTATCAGAACAATATAATCATTAGATTAACCTAATTAATAATATAAATAACTCAATTATTCTTCCTAAAATTTTATCCATCCTTGACCATAGATTTATTTCTTTAACTCTAGTATGATCATCAGATCTTGGCCGTTGATTAAAGGTCAATGATCTAGATAGCGAATTTCACTTCATCTCTACTAATCTACACCTCGTAGGTAGTCCTCTCATTTCAATGATTGATCCGCAAATCTGGCAGTTGGATCTAACTTGATCAGTCAGATTGGTGGTTTGTGGTTACTTTCAAAATCTAATCTTGCTAAATCTAATGTCATTGCGATGATCTAACAGCTAAATTGCTTTAATCATCCATTATTTAAATTAGTTTGATTGTATGTATTTCCTAATTTTTTTATGGTCCATTATTCCTTTACTAACTTCTACTTAGATCTAGCAGCCAAATTTGGCTTTGTTTGATCTGATATATGTTTCTTGTTTTATCTTACAGTCCATATTCATTAATCTTGATTTACTTAGGCAATCTAACCATTAGATCATTTCACCTACCATGCTAGACCATCAATTTAGTCATTTATTTAGGTGTCAGCATTTATGATTGAATATATCTATGCCCTATAAGGTCCAATCTTACTCAATCATAAGTTTCTGGGAAGATCCTACCATTGGATCGCTCTTTAATATCTACCTTGGATATCTTAATCATCTATATATGGGTCTAATACATCTTGACCCTACATATCTTTAGTGTTTTATATCATCTAATAGTATATCCAAATGTAATTTATTGATCTGATGGCTAAATCTAATTATAATTCATCAGATCAATGATTCTATATTTCCTTATTATAAGATGTTACTATTTTAGATTTATTGGGTGATCTGATTGTAAATCAGTATCGACATAGTGTTAGATCAACTAATTATTTAAAAATTTAAAGTCTAATTGTTTTCGATCTAGCAAATCTAAGTCATCCCAAGTTTATGGCTCAAAACTAGTGTTCAAAATTTGTCCAAATCCTAAATTTTAATTTTTTGGTAGATCCATCTTGTCAAAACAGAGGATGTTTCCGATATAAATTTGGAGTTATATTGCTGCTTGAATTGAAAATGTAAGTTTCAAATAGATTTCAATTGTTCCGGTTGAATTTAAATCAAAATGGGTTAGAAAACAATGTCATCACAATGCATTGTCTTTGCGATGTGAATTCCAAAACACTCTATGCATGTTGGTCTCTAGAATGCACCATAGTGCATCTCAGTCCTAGTATTCATCAACATCCCGATTGGTCTACGACTGATCTGCATGCACAACAGACTCGCAAAAACCCACCAAGCAGGCTTGTTCTCATGGTGCATCTACTCAGTGTTGACTAGATGAAAATGGTTCAAATGGTACAATCTAGGATGTCCGTTCATTTCATTTAGATGTCCTACTCGAACCACTGATATTTTTACTATAACATGGGTTTCTTATGTTTTGAGATGTTGTGAATCCATTCAATGATTCATATTTAAGATTTACAATGTTTTCTTTTTTGTTGTAGGTGTTTTAGCCCTATATGCTTGAATCCGTTCACCACAAATCCTCGTTGGACAAACTAATTCGGCAAGCAAACAAGAGGGGAGAAGGAGGAGAAAAGAAAAGGGAAAAAGGGGGTAACCTAGCTAGAGGAGAAAAGGGAAGGGGATTTGGTGCTGTTGGTTGGTAGTGGATGAGGGTGCGAGAAAGGAGAAAAGAGGAGGAAAGGGGTCTCTAGTAGATTGCAATAGAAAGAGTTGATGCCAGAGGAGAGGAAGGTAGTAATTACACTTAATTTCGTGTAAACTCATTTTCACATTTATCGCTAACATGACTACTAATGATTGCAACATGTGAGTCCCACTTGCAATTAATTCCATCACTTTAATTACTAATTAATTTATATTAAATACTTTAATTAAAATAATTACTAGATTTTCATCCAAACTCTGATTTGGACATACTTAGTGTTAATTAGATTCATTTTCTTGAATAGATTACTAATATTGATGTTTCAATGCTTGGTTTCATGTCTTTCATTAATTATCCTCTAAAATTTAAAATCTTGCAAATCGAACTCTATGTTTCTCCTTTTTCTATTCATTCCATTTACTTAAAGTGAATTAAAAATTTTGGGATGTTACATCAGGAACTTTATGATATGTTGTCATATGGATCTTCACGGCTAGTCATATTTTTCATATGGTTCCCTTTTGTTCTTTGTCTCCCATAAAACCCATTAGTTGCTAATTCTAACCTTAGGCATATGACATGTAATAGAAAAATGTGATCAAAGGTTTTGTCTTTTATTAATGACATATAATTAGAAATATTTGTACTATGTCCTTTATGCTTTTATCTGTTGGATATGTATGGAATGGGAATTTTTATTTTGTACAAGGGCCATGGCCAAGGATAGCATGCTCACCAAATGTGTGCAAACACTCGTAATCTAGTGGTGTCTGAAATAGCTTGAGTAAGGGATAAATGTTATCCAAAGTTGATGTTTGTCGGAAACTTGGTTTTCCCATTCCTTCTAAGAATGCCACGAACCTTTTGAGTATTGACAATGTGTTTTTCTAAGAGATGAGATTCACAGCTTAGTTATGAGGTTGGAAGGTATTCGACACCAGCCTCACCCAATCCAAAGACTGATCTCTACCAAATGTAATGGTTGAGCTATCTTGGGCTAAGAAGGGAAAGATGATTCATTAAGGTTGTTTCATGCATTTTGGTCCTGGAATACTAAAAGGCAATCAAGGAAACTATATTGCCCTATAAGGAACTTCTTCTACTAGAAATGTAAGGAAGCCTTCTTTATTGGGCTAATGATACAAATTAGACTATGACTTTCCTGCTTTCCATTTTGAGATGAACATAAGAAATCTCTTAAAGCATTAATGGTTGAATGAAAGGAGGGATGCATGAGTTATGTAGCTTTATGTAGAATGTTTTCTCCTATTCAAGTAAGGAAACTTTCTTGAATGAGCTACACAACTAAACACACAATCATCTCATGCTTTGAGTTAGAAAGACCCCTCCCACTGGGAGAATGGGAAAATCCTCTAACCAAGCTAAGTGATATTTATTTTTCAACCTAAACCCTTGCATGTATATAAGCTCTATTGTAAGGCAAGTACCAATGATTATTGAACCACAGGGATAAAAGAGATTTTTACCAAAGTAAAAGCATTTTGATTTTGGAATTAAAAGGTAACTAAAAGTAAAATAAGCAAAAACCTTAGATAATGGGGATTAGCTTATGAGTTATGAATCCACCATAAGAATCATTTTCATGTCTCTTATGCATATGACCTAGAATCATTCTTAGGTACAAGCTAGAATGTTTCTAATGGAGTGAAAAACCTTTTAGCATGAACGTATTTCCCTTTAGGATGATAACAAAATAAATGAGATAAAAATAAAATAAAAAAATTCTCATTTAGGATATTTTCTAATTAAGAGACTTTTAAATTAAGAAAGTAGTAGTGAGAGAAGAAAACTTTCCAAATTACAGAACATCCCAATTTAGAAACTTTATAAAAATAGAAAGTGTAGGCTTTTTTATATGAAAAGTGTCTTTGCTAGATATCCACCATCTACATGATGATCCAATGAATCTCTTGATCTCCCTGGCTACATTTTGATTCAACAAATGCAATGATTAAAATTAATCTACAATAAAAGAGACATAAATTTGTCATTATAAAGCCAAAATGAAAATTTCTCATTCTTAAATCAATTAGTCCTAATTTCTAACAAACTAAACTACTTTAATTCCTAATTTAAAGTAGAAAATAGAACATAAAGGTATAAATTAATATATATATATATAAACAATATTTATTAGATACCCATAAGCCTCAATTTTGCTGGTACTTGAGCAAAACAAATTAAAAAGATAAAAAGGAAAAAACTTAAGCATAATATTTTCCTTAAATAGAAACTTCTATATTTAAGAAGATCAACTATTAATACTTGTAGCAAATAAATAAATACATTTTGATCACTCTTAAGTTAGTGGTTTCTATTCTACACTTCATATTGGAATATTTACACAACTCAGTATAATTTTCAAAAAGCATGAAGTGTAAATAATTATAGGCATACAATGTACATCTATGCACAAGTCTATCCCTTGTGTGACCCATTAATTTAAATATTTAGCTTACAAATGCAAAATAACACAATGGTGTGCATTAATTTTTAAAGAGTCATGATAGAGATATTTGCTGTGGTGCTTTTCTCTTTTACTCAAATTAGGATATAAGTGCATAATGTGCTACTTTACCTATTTTTTAAAAATTAATTATATAACATGTGTAATACCCAGTTCTCTTAAGCTTTCTATAATGGTCCATGTAGTAACTGTTAGGTCAATGACTCCCAATCTAGCTGGCTTAGGAGACTAGTTATAAAGATACCCCTCAAGCTTAATAACTCAAACCAAATAGACTACAAAACTAAACTAGTGATATTAGTCATTTCTACCTTTCTACACAAATACTCCATGCTTCCTAAATGTAGTTACTCAGTAAAAAGACCAACTTATTTCACACACACTCTATATATCTCTCTTTTTTCTTTTATATCACTTCACATTTTATCATGAGAAAATAAGTACTAGTAACATACCAAAATTTTAAAGTATATCCAACTAAGATTTCAAGTCATAGATCATGCGACAGTATTACCACATTTATCTAGTGCGCACAAAGTTGTTTGAAAATATGAGCACAAAAATCCAAGATAACAAAATAGAGTTTAGATCACTAAACTTGATTGTTGCCATCACTTGATTAATTAACTTGCACTTTCTATATTAACATGATCTTCGCAGCAATAAAAATATATTTTCTTGAGAATACTGCAAAAATCTAGAAGAAGAAACTTCCAAAATTTTTAAATAAAAGAATAAATTTCCTCCCTCAAGCTTTCACTAGACATTTGTCCTCAATGTGCATACAAATATAATAGAATGACCAGAATAACTAATGGAGGCAAAGGAATTAAAGAACCTGGAATGGGATAACCAAATATGAAGAAAATATTAGAGAAATCCCTTTGATCTATCGAAAGTCTAGCTGCATTGTATGTAAGGGTGTGCATGGTTTGGTTTGGTCTGGTCACATTTTAGGTTTTAAAGTGGCAAATTTTTTTGGTCTCCTACCATGTAGATTGAGGCTAGACTGAGACTGATTTGTGTCGGGTGAAGACTGATCGATCAGTCTTTGGTCGGGTTTCATCTGAACATAAATTAGTGTAAGATCCAACCAACAAAAAAGAAATATAAAAAATTGTAAAAACCAAAAGAAAAAGGAAAAAAAAAAAAAGTGGAGAAAAATACCATCTCCTTCTCTTCCCCTCTCCCCTTTTCCAATCTAAAAAGAAGAAAGAATTTCATCAAAATAAAATGAGGAAACAAGAATCTCTAGAAGATCTCTAAAAATTATCAAAATTTAAATCTCCGCATCGTCTTCCTCCATTAATGATGTGTTTTAAAACTAACCACAAGTGCATGGCTCTATTTTAACATAGATTGTGAAAGTATAGGCCGATCCACAAAGACTCTATTGATAAATGGATTTAATGAAAGTTTATTTTAGTCACTTTAACCTAGCAAAAAATTCAATTAATTCTTAAAATTATTAAAAATATGGGAAGCTTGCTAAAAATTATGAAATCACTCAGAAACAAAACCTAGGGTTTAGAATCCATTATAATATAATCAAATGAGCCTATGACCAATAAATTGGAATTTTTATAATTCGCTTAATATTTTTCTTTAAAGCACTATTTTTAGAGATTTTTTATTTTAAAGAATTAACATAAATTAAGATATTTAATCAATTTGTAGTCTATCTTTTTAGGGCACATACTATCAAAGTTTTTTTATATATTAATCCTTACTAATCCAAGATAATTAATATCTCTACCATAGGAAGTACAAGATAAACCTATTTATAAATCATTAACTATATGAATTAGTGTTAATTTCTCTAAAATATTACCAAGCACAAACTTTATTCCAAGTTTTACTTAATAAAAAATTTATTCATTCATATCATAATTTCATCCTAACCACAAGAAATAAAATTTACCTGCTCATGATAGGAAATTAAATCTCTAAAAATGTAGAACTAACAATTATTCTATTTAACTGATTAAAGATTAGATGGAACTAATGATTTTAACTATTTATTAGAAATTCAATCAAACTACAAATAAATGAAACAAACTATATATAAAATTCTCATTAATTGAAATCAAGAGTCAATGATTCCAAAGCAATGAAAATAATAAAAGAAGAAATCCTATGATAAGGAGAGAATTCACTGAATAGTTGTGTCACTCAACAAAAATCATTTTAATCTTTCCTTCTTGTACTACCACAGATCTTTCTTTCTCCAATCAGCACCTTATTCTTATTGTGTTTTTCAATATGAGCATAACATTTTTGTCAACAAGAAAACCCAAAGGAGAACTTTTACACCAAAAATCCCAAGTATATGCATGTAAATCTAATGAAAATTACATCTAAACGAGAGATGAAAAAGGGCTAATAAGCGGGACTGTTTTCTATCTAATGTTGGTGAGATAACAATATAAGATTGTAAGGAATATGATGAGGATGTGGGGACATGAAAATCAAAAGGAGATGAATTGTACAAAAATTTTGAAAAATCCAACAAAATAAAGATGGAAAATAGGTGTGCAAAAGATGGTGCACTCGGGTGTTAGATTGGATGTTAGAAAGACATAATTAGATATGGAATTTTTGGATAAATTTTTTTGAAATATTAAGATATATTATTAAGTATTATGGAAATGAATTTCAAGGTTATATGAGGTGTATAGAAATTTATCAAAATAAAACAGTGAAAAGGGATAAAACTAGGCATGAAAGTGAGAGTAAGGAATCAGGGAATGGGTAGAAGGAGTTAGGGAATGAATTTTGGGATAAGATTTGGTTGTAGAATACAGTATAGGATGAATATGTTAGGTCATAGAAATCAGTATGAGTGTTGTAGAAAAAAAAAGGAAATAAAAAAGATGGAAGACTAGTGTATAAAGGAAGAATGAATGAAAGAAAATTGAAGGAAACTCACCTTTTCTCCATGGAATACATGCACTAACTTTAGGATCTTTTCTTCTCTAGAGATCCTAAGTTCCTTTCTTTAGATCCCACAATGATCCCCCTTAAGGAATAAGTGTTTCTTTTTTTCTTCTTTTTTTTAAGGAGAATCTCCTATATTTATATTTTTGGTGTGGAAGCCCTAGGGAATGGAAGGTGGAGATCATATGGGTTAAGGAAAGGATAGAAGGTGGAAATTTAAGCAAGGAAAATTTTTTAAAAAGAGGGGGGGATGTGTGGAATTGATGGGGATATGGATGTTGGTAAGAAGGAAGGGGATAAGGTAGAAAGTAAATGAAATATGGAAAAATGGGAAGGAGGATAGGCTATGGGAGGAAAGGGGATATGAAGGAGGTGACAAAATCTAGTAAATAAGTTAGAATGACAAGGAAAATAGGTGGGAGGCATGGCATGGCTTTTTTATTGCATTGATATTCAAAAACCAAGATGAATGCAAGTCACTATATTGAAATGAGTGGTGGAGATATTTCCTACTTAGGGTTTTGATTTGACTTTTCAATAAGGGTAAGGTTGATAGGATTTTATATTTTTAGCTCTTTATCTCTTCTCTTAGATCACATTTGAGCCCTAGGATGGATGGTTGACATTTTCATGAAGTCTTCTATCAAAAAAGGCATTGTTTTATTGCTCATTCCTTCTCATTCGTAGGATGGTATGCCTTAAGATGGATGGCTAGGATAGATATTTTCTTATCCAAACTAATTCACCTCTTCTATTTTCTCCTTAATCCACCATTTTTATCTTTAATCAATGAGATTAAAGTAAAAATACATTTTTGCACCTAAGGAGAACACGTTTTCTACTCCTTGAAAAATGGTGGGCAGCCCATCGAAATTTTTTCCACCAATCATGGAATAGTCTTCTCTCTAATGCATGGATTCTTCTCATTGGTCAATCCTAATTCAAATAGCTCTTCATTAGTTACTTTAAGATGGTCTTAGATGTAAAATGATCTCAGCCACTCTTTCTTGAAATTTTTAAATGAAAACTAACCATAGTTTTTTCACTTTTTGTCTCTCTCTCTCTTCCCTCATTTTTCTCCACTAATCGTACTCATCCCTTAATGTATTCTACATGGATTTAAGTAGGGTGCACCATTGTTGCATGAAAAATTCATGGTACATATATAGATGGTCCCCAATTTGAAGTCTAGGGAGAGAGAGAGAGTTATGATTTTACTTCGGGGGGCTCTTGTTTGAGTGTACCTCACATGCGTTCTTCCTTTGATGTGTGTGGCTCTTAAAGTTCACATAGAAGCTCTACAAAGGCGGGGGAGTGCATGCGTGCAAAGATGTTTTGCCACCTTATATTTTGACATTTGTGGCCTCTTTTGTGTAAATAAGATTTGGTGATGCTTTTAGGATTTTTTACTATGTTGAAAATGATAATAAAACCCGTTCTGCATGCTGAAGTTCTGGACTTCAACAAATTTGTTAGTTGGACCCATGTTGATGCTTGGACTCTAGATTATCCATCTTTTAGGATTTGGACCATGAAAATATCTTCTTCTTTTTTACAATTGTACCCTAATCCTGCAAAATGTGAAAATAACACTAATTGGTGATCTTTATGGTAAAATAAAGATTAAAACCTACTAAATAAAAGGTATTCTATGTAATAATTTTATACCAATCAATTAAAACCCCAAAAATCTTCCATAGTTCCCATTTCCAAAAAAATATAATCTTCTGATTAATTGATGAAGCTTATTTTTACTGAATCCAAACCTAGGATTTTTGCTCCTCTCTCCAATGCCTCTAAGTCCCATCACCATCATCATCCCCAACAGATTCGAGATCCATGACTCTTTTGGTAGATTATCTCTCTAAACAAGGATTCAAACCCTTCTGAGTTCTACAGAATTGTCTAAAAAATGAAACAAGTTGGAAGAGCAATAATTCAGAGAGATTCAACCGAGATTCTAAGGTGTTCTTCTTGTGATGATTCAAATCTTCGTTGTTTGTACACATGTTTACCATGAGCAGTGATTTCTTGCATGTTGCTACTAGAATTGATGTAGCTTCATCACATGCTCCATTCCCGCCCACGCGATCGCCATTGATGTAGATTGGAAGGAGTTTTTTTGTTGCGCATGTCGGGCTCAGGTCTATGATTGTGATTTTGACAATTGGTAGTTTTGGTAACTGCATCATCAATGATTCTTTGGCTAGTGATGCTGGAGAATCGTAGCAAGCACTGAAGAGAGGATTATCAATTGTGGGAGCCAAATCTGGGAGAAAAGGTTTTAATCAAGAGGGTATCTAGTGTTTGGATGTAGGGAGATGCATATGCACCTTCATGCTTGCTTTGGGGTTTGAGTGGATTGAATAATCTTAGAAACACTTATTTTAAGAACTTTGTTTTGCAAGCGTTGCTTCGTACTTATGCTTTCTTGTCGTATTTGATGGAAAGGCCAAAGGAGATGGGATAAGATAGATTGACATGCAAGATGAATTGACAGGAAATGACTATTGTTTCTTAGTTGGTTTCTTGCATGGATATCTTTTCCTTGCATGAGGTTTACTTGGGCTCCTAGTTCTACATATTCTCATTTCTATTTCTGTTTTTCTTTTTATAATTACTATAATAAGATAAAATGATGTTTAAGGAAAGAAAATCTTAAAATTTGGGCTGCCTCCCAAAAAGTGCCAAGTTTATCATCTTTAGCTATACGTCGTTAAAGTATAAGTCAAACTAGATCAGAAAACTCAAAGATTCAATCATTCCATTCTCACCCATACTCTATATAACTAATTTAATCTATAACCATTTTTGTTGAATGTTTGACTATCAAATGGATTAAAAATTTTAAAGGCACCATTGGGAAAGTCCTGTGTAATTATGAAGGAATATCCTAGATTTAAGTATACCAGGAAACAAGTACAAATTAGAAATAAAAATAAAAACTTTTTGATTAGATTCAAAGGACACTCTATGTATGAGTTGATCATGAATCATGCTAGTCCTACTTTGGTGTAGTTTGATACTCTCATAAGCTTCATGTTCATCTCTTTTAACTCACTGATTAAGTTTCCTATTAGAACCCGCTTTTTTCATATGAAAACTCAACGCTTTAATAGCTTAGAGAGCACAATGTCCTAACTCAGCTGGTAAATAGCCTTACCAAAAACTAACCTGTAAGGTAACATACTAATATGTGTTTTGGAAGTAGTTCCATATGCCCACAAGTCATCCTTTAACTACAAAGACTAGTCCTTCTATTAGGCATAGTATTTTCTGAAGAATTCTTCTAATTTCTGTGTCGGACACCTGAATGTGCCCAATAGTCTATGATTGGTAGGGGTAGCAATCTTATGAGTGAAAGAATACTTTCCAAAAAGATCCTTGAAAGATTGATTACAAAAATGATTTTCCCCATTACTAATTATATCTCTGAGTATTTCAAAATGATTGAAAATATTATCCTTAAGAAATCTAACGACTACCTTATGGTCAATTGTTTTTAAAGTAGTGGCTTCCACCCATTTAGAAACATGGTTGTTAGTGATGAAAATATACAAATAATCAAAGTAAGGTGGGAAAGACCCATAAAATCAATGCTTCGATCATCAGAAATCTCTACAACAACGATGGTTTGGAGGACTCATATATATCTTTCAACAAGCCAGGCCAATTAAAGCCCATTATATAGAACCTCTAAATGATATGAAACTCAGTAATCAACCACACACCTATGGATCACTTGGTCAAAAATACTTGAACAGGTCAAGATTATCCCAATAATAATTTTTAACTGGGAAAAGAATAAGTTTATGTCTTGTTATTAGAAATGTATGCCCCACAATGCCAATTATATGACATCTATTATGGGATGATTTGAATAAACACAATATTTTGTTATCATGGTATGCTAATTATACAATTAAAAGTAATATTTCATGAAATTTATTGCAATATTACAACATATATTTAAAAATCATGAGATAATTTGAGGAATTTTAAGCAACATAGTAGAAGTTCCCTAAGATGTTAGTAGGAACTATGGTGATGAGAAATGAAAATTTGATTTTATGTAATCTCAAAGTTGTTCTCAATTGAAAATGGGAATGGAAACCTAATTTTAGAATACTTATCGAATGTGATGTTTTCATAAGATGGAGATAATCAATTCTCAGATTATTGAAGGTAGAGACCTTGAACATGTTTAGAATTTGCTAAAGTGTTTTACATATAGGACAAGACCTCAATTGTCTAGAATACCTCATATTAATAGATATGCATAACCATATTACCCTAGGACTTGAAGAATCTACATTAACAAGTATCTAATTTTGCATAAAAACCACCCAACTAATTATCACGTGTTATAACTTATAAGGGTAAATTAAGGTTTTTAGAATAAAATTCATAACACATGCATTTTTGACCCAATGAAGTAAAATTTTGATATTTTGTGAGTCTAGAGGCTAATCCAAGGTAAGTATGTAATTAATCATATTTTTCTAGGATTTGATTAGAGTTTTTCACATTTTATAGTAAGAGAGATGATGATCCGACGACCAAGATCTATTGGGATAAAATTGAAGATCAAGATCAAAAGATCGAGTAAAAGCTTAAAAATCATCAATTCAAAGGTCAAGATCATCTTAGGACAAGCAATTGATGCAATCAAAGGAGCTAAAGGTGACTAAAGCGGTCTTATGAAGTGAGTCATGCATTCCCACAACCTTTGCATGAAAGCTCCCTTTAGTAAGATTGATGCCAGGAACAAAGTGACAAGCTAAGAAATTCAAGCCAAACCATTCAAGCCACTCAAGCGAAGGGATTGAGCTTGAAAGCCAAGCTAATAGAGCCATCTAAGCTAGCCATGAAGCCTAGCCAATGAAGCCCTCAAAGTTAGCCATCAAAGCCATTTATCTAAACTAAATGGAAGACTAGGATTGGAGGAAAATCAAGAGGATTATCCAAGAGAATCTAATAGATATTTTGAAGGAAATTAAAGGAAAATTTATTACGATAAGTTGGTGAGTGGACCAATAGGAAGAGACCCCTTCATTTTTCATGTTTTTCCCACCTTTTTATCACTTTCCACCTCACCACCAAATAGCACCACGAAATTGACTTTCCATTCAGAAGTCCTACTATTCTAAGACTCTTGCACCTTCCTAAACTCTCATTGCAACCAACAAAGCAATCTCCATTCCTAGAAAATCACTTAGCCAATCAAAATTTTCCCACCCCACCTCACTTACCTATCTTTTCCTTACTCATCTCTTTTCTCACACTTTCCTTTCTCTTCCCTACCTTGTCCATCACCCAAATTCCATTGAAGGGTCTCAATGATTTTTGAAGTGGGGAGATGCCCCCCTAAAAAAATGGCGCCTCCCCACTTAAAGCAGCCAAAAGGAAGCCACCATCCAACTTATTTCCTCTTCTAAAAACCCTAGATTCCCACCATCCTAGCCATCCATATTGAGAGGTTTTCATCCACACTACACCTTATTATTAGGTCACCCTAGAACATCTAGCAGAAAAAATATAGAAAGATGAGAAAAATCAAAGGAGAAGGATCTTTTCACCAAAAGGAAAAAGAGGCATCCTCTACTTGGAGGAGGGCATCCTCTTCCTCCCCAACTCTCCTTTCACTTTTTCTTGAATTTTCTTCTCCTTTTGAGTGATTGATAATCTATCCGAGGTGGGCAACTGCTCATCCCTATATTACATGCCCAGGATTGGAGTGGTAGTGTCCTTTGAAAGGTTGGTTTATCCCCTTTGACCTTTCTTCTCTTAGTTTATCCATTGTTACCTTGTTTGCTTTTGATTCATGCTTAGCTGTTAGTTTGATTTCTTTACTTGTTAGCTTTGAGTTTATTTTCATAATCCATTGATTTAAAAGCTATAACTCTTTGGTAGTGACAACCAAAAGAATTAGCTATTGGATCAAAGCCTTTTTCCTTGAACTTCCTTGTTTTCTTTGTTGATTGTTCTTTGTTTCCATTGTTGAATTGACTTCAACTTCTAAGTTTCCTTGCTCATTCCTCAAAGAAACAAGTTAATTCTTCCTTGGTAGTGACAACCAAGAGAAGAAGTGACTTGAGTCTATGATTTCTCTCTTTGCAATCCATGCTTTCTTCTTAGAGATAGACATTGTTTTAGGTGTTACTTTCCTTAAACTCCTTCATTAGTCCAGCCATTTTTTCTTTGTTTCTCTCTTGGAAACCACTTGCATATTAGAGGATATCAGTTTGAGTGTTTTGGAAGGTGTTTTAGAATTGATTTGAATCAAGTTTCATGTCATGAATTGAACGTAATTCCCAGCAATATGTATATGTTTTATGCATCCAACTTTTTGGATGTAATTGGTACTATTTCTGAAATTGCTTGAAGTTCTTGTTTACACTTGTTTCTAGTAGTGAAAAACTATTGAATTAAATGTTTTAATGCATATAAAGTTATGCCTTTATGTGTTGATTACTTAGAAATTGGAAATAGCATGGTGTTAGAATTTCTAGTAACATAAAATATCACCTTGTTTATGCTTAATCGTTCACACTATTTACTACCGGTCTTAGTTATTCTTCAGGAAATTAATTAAGCTTTTAAGCTGTGTGTTTAGTTCTTAGATTAGATTGCATGATATTTAGTTAGAGGTTCATTGATTTCAGTCAATGTTTACCCCATAAATCACACGCTTAAACCCATGGTTCATGTGCATGGTTTCAAGGTGTTTTCCCTCAGAAAAATTGCTTAGTTTAAATTACATTCTCATGCTCAAATACTATATATATTTATGCATTTCACGTTAGATTAGTTTTGAATTATAGTTCATGCATATTATCATGATCATCCATGCATCTTACTACTTTGTTTCGTGCTTTATTTCTAGTCTACTTCCATGCATTCTACTTGTTTAGTTGTTTCCATAAGTATTCCATGTTTTTCATCTTTTAGTTAGATCATTATTTATATTTAGTTTGCATGTTATGTTAGATGAGAAAGTTTTCATGCTTAGGTTTATAAATTTTTAAATTAAGAAAGTTTCTAATTTTATGCATTTTTTAGTTTCTATCATTAGTTTAGGTTTAAAATCTCATGATCTTTGGATGGATTAAGTAATTTAAAGTAGGGACCACTAGTATCACATTCGTTGGATTCCTTGTGGGACTAGCCCTCTCATGTGAGAAAACTACAACCAATTCATGTGCTTGAGAGTTCAACTTAAAAATCACAACATATATTCTTTATAAGATACAATATTTATCTTAAGTATATTATATGTGATAACTTATTAGATTTAATTATGGGTACATTGCTGGGACATTTATAAACCCATGAAGGGTATAGGATGTTCAACATGGGCCCCACACTCTTGTATGGAGTAAGATAATCATTGTGAGTCATCTTGTATGTGAATTTGGAAAAACCCAAGGCCTTGTTGATCTTTGATAGAATATTTATCAAATTGATTTTTTATATATGTATATTTAAAATAATATTTTTTTTTAAAAGGTGTTTTGAAAGAGATTTAATTTCATTAACATGAAGCCCATTGTACTTGAATGTATAAAGATGACATGCTTTGGGGTTAGTGGGTCCATGGACCCCATGTTGGGGTCACAAATGAATATAGGTGAGTGGGTGGGTATGATAGTAACTACCCATATGGCTAATATAGTAATTTTTATTAAGGGTACCTTTGTAATTTAATCATTTTATTACTAATTCTATCCTTTATTGTCTTGCCACTCATCCATTTTAAAATCCTCATTTCAGCTATTCTCCTATGTACATGTTGTTCCTTAACTAGCCAACACTTTAATCCATAAAGAATGGCTAGCTTTACAGCCATCCTATTGAATTTTCCTTTGACATTGAGTGACACTTACTGATGTAATGCCCGAGCAATTTACGCTATTTTTAACAAAAATTGGACATTCTATGGGGAATGGACTGTGTTGAATGTTTGATTTTATTTAAAATAGTAAATGAATAAATTTGTGAGGAAACTTGGCACTATTAGATTCTACTCAAAAAATGGAATCCAACGCCTCAAGAATCACCCAAAATGGAGTTCGTATAAAGAAGTTACAGCCATTTAAAGATAGGGGTATTTCTGGAATTTAAACAGAAAACGTTTAAAACGAAAAAGGACGAAAAATGCATGGGCCGTTTTGATAACAACACCCCCTATCGTCTTCAACCTCTAGACCCCTCCAAAAACCCTCGATCCCGATTTTTCTAAAGGGATCTGCCACCGCCAAGGGCGGCACCGCCATTGGCAGCACTGCCATAGCAGGGCTATAAAAAGCCCCATCTCCCCCTCTCAAAAACACGAGTTTTCTGGCGTTTTTGGACTAGGTTTCCTACAAAAATCGAAAACCTATATTTCTGTGTTTTTCGGCAATGGCCAGGCCAAGTTAGGCCGGCCATTCCCGTCTCCCCATTCCCCTCTCTTCTCTTGTTCTGGCCTTGCACGACATTGAGGGTTACCTTCCTCGAGTTTTCCAGCACCAAGGGTTTAGGCAGGCAACCTACCAAGAGGAGTGCCATCTCCGGCTACTAGGTAAGCCCCTCCTTACCTTCCCTTTTCCTCCGTTTCAATTCCCTCAGGCCAAGATCCATACTGGATCTGACCTCTTTCCAGCCGATTTTTCCAACCAGAGAAGACAAAGCCGGCTTGGGCCGGCCTTGCATGAACCAGGCGTCCTAAGGATGCCAAGCACCACGTGCACCTGGGACTGGGTCCCTGGGACGGGTTCCAGGTGTACGACAGTGCGTACACTGCCCAGGTGCGACCTTCAGGTGAGCGCGCAACATGGGGCACGGGTCGTGGCTCAACCAGGATGCACAGGGTGCCCTGGGAGCTGAGACGTGTCATGCTATAAGGTGCGTTCGTGCGATGATACACGTCATAGCACGTCACTTGAGCAGGCATGTGCACGTGCAAAATGCGGTTCCTGGCAGGGCCTTTGGGCGCGCACGTACGTAAGGCGATCACAGTTCAACTAGAATACACGGGTATCCTAGGAACTGAGGCACACGGACCTAATGAGACTTTAAAGTTAGGATTAGAGGATAAATTACAGAGTTTAACTATTGGAAAGTAGATCCACACCATAGGATCTAGCCTGATGAATGAATTAGGCAAGGACCATTGACCCTAAACAATAGACCTAGCAGTCTAATGTCTAAATAGATTGAAATTAATAAGGACTCCTTGTATCCATTTAAACCCAGGAGTTTATAAATGAGGCCCAGGGACGGGTTGAGTGCTAAAGGACGCGACTCCAGGAAACTTTGAGGTAGGTGCTCTATCACTACTAGACTTTTTAAAAGAGTCATGATTGTTTTGAGAATGCATATTTTAAGTATAAGTATATGACTTGTTTAACATGATTTAATTCAGTGCACATATGATAAATGCTTTATGTATAGATATGTTTTGCAAATAATTGCATATACATTATGCATAGATATGTTTTGCAAATAATTGTATATATATTATGCATAGATATGTTTTGCAAACAAATGCATATATTGCATGATTTGTTCATTGAGTTTTTGAAAGATTGCATGTCCTTGAGGGTTACCAAAAGATGTTGGAGTGCCCAAAAGATGCTGGGTAGACAGTTGTGAGGGCCAGGCAGTTGTGAGGGACCCAAAGAGGACTGGTTTTGAAAAAGAGATTTTTGCTTGTTTGATCTGATATGATTTGGGTTGATAAGCTAATGGGCACTATGCCGAGAGGTTTGGGTTGGCCTCCAGCCTCTACCACTATTAGGTGGATGGGTACCATGCCCAAAAAGGGCAACGTCCCTGCTTCGACTATATGTGGTACAAGGGGCTACCACTAGTGTCACGGCACTAGGTCGAAGTGTCATATGTCCAGTGGAGGCATATGACCCTGTGTCCTTAGGTACCCAAGGACCACACGGCGACGAGGTCGTGGGCATAGTTGGACCCTATGGTTTGAGGATTTATTTGCATTGCATATGGCATGACATGAGGTTGGTCGACCATACCAGATATCCATGAGTTGGATTCAGTTGAGCATATTATGCATATCATTACGTTTATGATATATATATATGATACTTTCGACTTGGATTATGCGATGCTTTAGTCGTCAGTATTTCAATTCGACAGTGATTTGTAATATCGGTATTGAACATGGTTGTTCGAACATGCACATGTTTTAAAGAGCATATGATTTTTAACATAGCATGCATTGCAAAACTAGTAGTGATAGACTCCTACTGAGTATAGTATATACTCACCCTATCCTTAACATTTTTCAGGATAGTTCCACTCACAAATAGAAGACGTCTCAAGAGATATTAGTGCTACAAGCAAGTGAATCAAATAGGAAACAATTATACATGTAAGTAAACTCCCAACCCTTTGGACATGTATTTGTATTTATTTCTGATTGAAATTTGTGTGTTGTGACTGGACAGACCTGGGGAAAACATTTATGATTTCTGAAGTTTTTCAAAAACTGCTTTGATTGTTGTGAAAGCAAATGACACTCGGGGTTTTCAAATTGAATTTCAAATAAAAGATTTTTCCGCTGCATTGAATTGTTTTTCAAATAGGGATCTCGCCTTAGGAATTTAGATTTTTCATTTAAAAATGCATGAGAAAACCCAGGTTGTCACAGTTGGTATCAGAGCCCAGGTTTTATCCTTTCACAGCCAGTCCAGCATGTCCAAGGGTCGTAGACAATAGAGAAAATCAAGAAGAAGTAGTAGAGATGACCTACTTCTATTTGAAGATTACAATATTAATGCTCAAGGCATTTCACTATAAACAAATAGGTGGAAAAGACTGTGGGTCTAGCAAATACTTAGATATTGGATTACTTGAATTCTATCAAAATCATAGGAAATAAGGATTATTGTACAGTAGTGCAAACAGGAAAATTCATATATGGATCATATTTTGATCAAAATGATGAAGGAAGATGTTAGTGAACTTATTAGTAGATAGTTCTGACCTATAGGAGATCAATCTCATCAAAGATGAGAGCATCAAAAAACCTAGATGGCTTTCTTACCATCATAAAGAATATCAGAATATGAGTACACTATCACAAGAGATATGACATGAGTATGATAGGGGATGTAAAAGACAGAATTTGAGAAGATTTTGATGATAATCTAAGAGGGATGAGGATGCAAGATAATATTAGGAAATAACTATGACTCATACTAGATCACAAAGGTATGGATCCTAAAGGACTTAGCTCAATTTTGGATACCTTAATTGGAGTCTTATGAAGAGTAAAGTGCTACTGAATAATAACTACCTGAGTATTATGGAGCAAATCAGAAGATGTATACAAGTGACATATTATGTGATTAAGAGAAACACAACACGAATATGATAAGGAAATGAATTCGATCGAGTTATCAAAAGATTTTTGATGATAATATTGGGGATGATAGATCTGTGATAATAGATTGATCCTAACATGAACTTGTAAGAAAAGTATAGCATGACCAAAACGTCAATGCCATTATTAAGACATTGTATGAATTTTATTGAGGCTATAGGCAATTGAGGATTTCAATGATCTTAAGACAGCTTAGAATTTCTGAGAAGCATTCAGTTTATGATGAAGTATCAATTATATGCAATAAGGCATATAGAGACATTGATCCAGGTAGACCAAATGAGGATTTTGAAGAAAAGAGAGAAAGAGATAGAGATGTAACTATAAGTATTCAATGAATATTGAATAGTCAAAAGAAGAAGATCATGACTCTATGAAGATACATACAAATCTTTCATCTTGAATCCTATAGGAAGGTAAACCAAACAATGCGAAGCAATAATACTAGATGAGTTGGTGATCTTATTGTAAAAGAGTATAAAAGAGAGAAAGCATATGGGGTTTAAGACTTTGAGTAGAGTATCGAATTTCAGGAGATTATGCAACAAGAAATTTTCGAAGAGGAATGGTGACCAACTAGAAATTAAATTCTACAAATGGTTTGATATCAATTACTACAATTAGATTCTTATCAGATCCATTAGCTTATAGGGAACACCAATGGATATAGTCCATAAAAAGGAAAATTTGGTAATATTCCACCTTGCCAATAAAGAATATTGAAAAAGGAATTAAGCCGAGACAGTGACTTGTCCATTTAGCAAGTAGGGTACCATCAAGGATCCAATTGAGGTCTTACTGTCATAGATTGGAAGACCAAAAATCTTAAGACCATTATTTAGTCATTACCTTTAGAATATTGTTGACTAAATAAAGGTATCCCACCCTAATTAATCAAGTATGTTAGTATCTATGAGTTAGTAGTCAAAGTTATATACTCAGAAGGATGTTATAAGTCTTTAGACTTAAGTTTTCCTTGAAAGAAGTACTTGTTAGACTAAGTTATTTAAGGGTATGAGGTCAGTTGATGAGGACAGTTGCAACTGAGATAGGAGCAAAAATAAGAAGTGATCTAAACCAATGTGAAAGATTTTCCAAACCTTAATGGCTACCATGACAAGGTGAAGAAATTACTACTGACTTGGATTGAAAAGAAAGGTAGATAAGTACTGATCAATTTGGAGGCCCCTGAGCTTATGACAAAGAGATATCTGGAAAGAGATCAACAGGTAATCGAATAAAGTCTTTCTATATGTCTACAAAAATGTTCCATGCTTACCTGAGTGATTTTCAAATTTGATGATTTAATAGCTTCAGCATAACTTGATGTAGTAGTTATTGAACGAGAACTACTATTATAAGCTAAGTATGAGGAGGCACTTGAAGGATAAACTTTGAGGAATTGAGAAAATCACTACTTATGAGGATACCTCCTGACAATATAGACTGCATGATTGACGATAAAGCCTTGATAAAAGATTAAACAATATATTATAGGGAATGGAAGGAGAAAAGTTGAGGTGGCCAGCACAATATAAGGCGAGATGTGATGTTACTTTGCCTTTAGACAAATAGTTAGTTGTTATGAGCATATACCAAGTGTGAAAAATCAATTGAAGGAATTTCCTAAGGACTAACCCTACTAGATTGAGTATAGAACTTTTGGACTGAAAGATTTCGAAGAAAACCATCAAGCAAAGAAAGGACAAAGAAGATGATGACAAAGGATTCAACCATGACCAGGTAAGGGTACTCGGTTATGAATAAGAGACTTTTTGTTTTGCATAAATGGGAACATTATTGAAAATTCTAAGGACAAATTGATGTGAATAGTGAGATAAAGCCTTTGGACGAGAACATTTGACCCATAATGAAGAATCGACCATTAACATTTGACATGAGACAAGCGTTTAATGAATTCAATAATTATGAAACTGGATATGGAGTTAGGACATTTTACTTTCAGTATATGATAAGGTCCTCGATGGAAGAAGCTACTAATTGGCTATCATGATCTTATTTTGAAGGTAACCTTGGTCAAGGAAATCAAGTCACATATGGAAAACGACAGACAATTGAAATTCAAAGTTAAATAAGAGTTTGGCTGTAGAGCACATGATACCATATAAGTTATTGAAGTATCTTAAAGACAAATATAAAAGGTAAGAAGCAAAGTTAGACACAATAGAAAGAAGGTAACTTTTTTGGACTTGTGGATGATGAAAGAGATCACTAGATGAAAGGGA
This sequence comes from Warburgia ugandensis, assembly GCA_035236585.1. Lineage (NCBI taxonomy): Eukaryota > Viridiplantae > Streptophyta > Magnoliopsida > Canellales > Canellaceae > Warburgia > Warburgia ugandensis. The sequence continues at coordinate 27,156,092 of CP141135.1, forward strand.
TTAACCTATGATATTCAAAATAAAATAGGAGAAATAAGATCATATGATCTCAAAGAAGTATGTAGTAATTTATACATGAATAAAGAAGCATGATCCTACGAGGAGATTATCCTATACATGATAGGCATCTAAGGATTTCGAGAAAGATGAGTTACAGCTAGAAACCAGTATTGTTAAAACTGGCACGCATGAGAGTATGCATTAGAGTACCTAGCAAAAGCGGCCCTTATAGGTAAGGCCTTGTAGAAGGAACAATAGAAATGATAAATTGAGGCTGAGCCTAGATTTGATTCCTAAGGGAGGGATACATTCACCAAGAAGTTATCTAAAAGACAAAATACCTTGAAGATGATAATTTATGGAATTTCAAGGACGAAATTCTTTTAAGGGGGTAATAATGTAATGCTCGAGCAATTTACGCTATTTTTAACAAAAATTGGACATTCTATGGGGAATGGACTGTGTTGAATGTTTGATTTTATTTAAAATAGTAAATGAAGAAATTTGTTAGGAAACTTGATACCATTAGATTCTACTCGAAAAATGGAATCCAACGCCTCAAGAATCACCCAAAATGGAGTTTGTATGAAGAAGTTATAGCCGTTTAAAGATAGGGGTATTTCTGAAATTTAAACAGAAAACGTTTAAAACGAAAAAGGACGAAAAACACAGGGGGCCATTTTGATAACAGCACCCCCTGTCGTCTTCAACCTCTAAACCCCTCTAGAAACCCTCACTCCCAATTTTTCTAAAGGGATCTACCACCGCCAAGGGCCGCACCGCCATAGCAGGGCTATAAAAAGCCCCATCTCCCCCTCTCAAAAACACAAGTTTTCTGGCGTTTTTGGACTGGGTTTCTTGCAAAAACCGAAAACTCGTCTTTCTGCATTTTCCGGCAACGACTAGGCCAAGTCAGGCCAGCCATTCCCGTCTCCCCATTCCCGTCTCTTCTCTTGTTCAGGCCTTGCACGACATTGAGGGTTACCTTCTTCGAGTTTTCCAGCACCAAGGGTTTAGGCGGGCAACCCACCAGGAGGAGTGCCATCTCCGGCTACCAGGTAAGCCCCTCCTTACCTTCCCTTTTCCTTCGTTTCAATTCCCCTAGGCCAAGATCCATACCGGATCTGGCCTCTTTCCAGCCGATTTTTCCAGCCAGAGAAGACAAAGCCGGCTTGGGCCGGCCTTGCACGAACCAGGCGTCCCAAGGACGCCAGCACCTCGTGCACCTGGGACGGGTTCTAGGTGTACGACAGTGCATACATTGTCCCAGGTGCGGCCTTCGGGTGCGCGCGCGACATGGGGCACGGGTCCTGGCTCAACCAAGATGCATAGGGTGCCCTGGGAGTTGAGACGCACCATGCTACAAGGTGCGTCCGTGCGATGATACACATCATAGCACGTCACTTGAGCAGGCATGTGCGCGTGCAAAACGCGGTTCCTGACACGGCCTTTGGGCGCGTATGCACGTAAGGCGATCACAGTTCAACCAGAATACACGGGTGTCCTGGGAACTGGGGCATACGGACCTAATGAGACTTTAAAGTTAGGATTAGAGGATAAATTACATAGTTTAACTATTGGAAAGTAGATCCACACCATAGGATCTAGCTTAACGAATGAATTAAGCAAGGACCATTGACCCTAAACAACAGACCTAGCAGTCTAATGTCTAAATAGATTGAAATTAATAAGGACTCCTTGTATCCATTTATACTCAGAAGTTTATAAATGAGGCCCAGGGACGGGTTGAGTGCTAAAGGAAGCGACTCTAGGAAACTTTGAGGTAGGTGCTCTATCGCTACTAGACTTTTTAAAAGAGCCATGATTGTTTTGAGAACGCATATTTTAAGTATAAGTATATGACTTGTTTAGCATGATTTAATTCAGCATACATATGATAAATGCTTTATGCATAGATATGTTTTGCAAATAATTGCGTATACATTATGCATAAATAAGGACTGAAATTAATAAGGACTCCTTGTATCCATTTATACTCAGGAGTTTATAAATGAGGCCCAGGGACGGGTTGAGTGCTAAAGGAAGTGACTCCAGGAAACTTTGAGGTAGGTGCTCTATCGCTACTAGACTTTTTAAAAGAGCCATGATTGTTTTGAGAACGCATATTTTAAGTATAAGTATATGACTTGTTTATCATGATTTAATTCAACATACATATGATAAATGCTTTATGCATAGATATGTTTTGCAAATAATTGCGTATACATTATGCATAGATATGTTTTGCAAACAAATGCATATATTGCATGATTTGTGAGCATTGAGTTTTTGAAAGATTGCATATCCTTGTGGGTTACCAAAAACGCTGGAGTGCCCAAAAGACGCTAGGTAGGCAGTTGTGAGAGACCCAAAGAGGACAGGTTTTGAAAAAGAGGTTTTCGCTTGTTTGATCTGATATGATTTAGGCTGATAAGCTCGTGGGCGCTATGCCGAGAGGTTTGGGTTGGCTTCCAGCGTCTACCACTATTAGGTGGATGGGTACCGCGCCCAAAAAGGGCAAAGTCCCTGCTTCGACTGCATGTGGTACAGGGGGCTACCACTGGTGTCACGGCACTGGGTCAAAGTGTCATATGTCCCGTGGAGGCATATGACCCTATGTCCTCAAGTACCCGAGGACCACACGACGGCGAGGTCATGGGCATAGTTGGACCCTATGGTTTGAGAATTTATAGGCATTGCATATGGCATGACATGAGGTTGGTCGACCATACCAGATATCCATGAGTTAAATTCAGTTGAGTATATGATGCATATCATTACGTTTATGATATATATATATGATACTTTCGACTTGGATTATGCGATTCTTTAGTCGTCAGTATTTCAATTCGACAGTGGTTTGTAATATCGGTATTGAACATGGTTGTTCGAACATGCACATGTTTTAAAGAGCATATGATTTTTAACATAGCATGCATTGCAAAACTAGTAGTGTAGACTCCTACTGAGTATAGTATATACTCACCCTATCCTTAACATTTTTCAGGATAGTTCCACTCACAAATAGAAGATGTCTCAGGAGATATTAGTGCTACGAGCAAGTGAATCAAATAGGAGACAATTATACATGTAAGTAAACTCCTAACTCTTTGGACATGTATTTGTATTTATTTACAGTTGAAATTTGTGTGTTGTTCTTTAGACGGACACAGGAAAAACATTTATGATTTCTGAAGTTTTTCAAAACCTACTTTGATTGTTGTGAAAGCAAATGACACTCGAGGTTTTCAAATTGAATTTCAAATAAAAGATTTTTCCGCTGCATTGCATTGTTTTTCAAATAGGGATCTCACCTTAGGAATTTAGATTTTTCATTTAAAAATGCATGAGAAAACCCGAGTTGTTACAACTGATCACACAAAACTGTAGATATACATCTCCATTTGTTCTAGCTCACTTGGATTCTTTGGGTAACATCTCTCTTAATCTCTTTGGTACCATGAATTATCAATCCCAACAATCAAAAGTGGGGGAACTTCTTAGTTGTCAATCTTTACAAGTGCTTCATTCTCACTCCTCTCCTTGTTAAAATTGCATTTTATATATTCTATCTTAGCTCAGTTAATTTTAAATCCTTTAGGCTCTATACAATTTATCCACAACTTTAGCTTTAGCCCTCCCTTGTCTTATCAATCAAAATTATGTCATCTACAAATAACATGCACCATAGAATCTCCTCGTGTAGATATTTTGTTAACTCATTCATAACTAATGTAAAAAGGTTTTGGCTCAATGTCGACCCATAGTGCAATTCTACAATGATAAAAAAAATCACGAGTCTCTCACTAGTGGTCCTAACATTTGTAATTGTTCCCTCACACATATCCTTAATTATGTATATATACCCCTATGAAACTCTTTTCTCTCCCAACACCCAACAAATTAAATCTTTAAGGACGCTATCATATGCTTTATCTAACTCTATAAACACCATGTGGAGGTACTTCCTCCTCTCCGTATACTTCTCTATCAATTTTTTTAAGTAAGAAAATAGCTTTCATGGTAGGCCTCCTAGGCATGAAGTCAAACTAGTTTTCTAATACAATCGTATCATGTTGTAGTCTCTTCTCATTCACTCTTTTCCAAAGTTTCATGGTGTGGCTCATAAGTTTGATCCCACAATAATTAATGCAACTGTCGCCTTTGTTCTTATAAATCAGTACAATAGAGCTTTTCCTCCATTCATTAGCATTTTCTTTGATTCTACAATTTTTTTAAACAAATTTGTTAGCCAAACTACTCTAGCATGTCCAGTTATAACGATAATATAAGTAGTCTTAAAACTAAGGATTTCTTAAGGGGCTTTTAATACATACACACACACACACACACACACACACACATATATATATATTGGAGAGAGAGAGAGAGAGAGAGAGAGAGAGAGAGAGAGAGAGAGAGAGAGAGAGAGAGAGAGAGAGAGAGAGAGAGAGAGAGAGAGAGAGAATGCCCCCACTAAGTGCTCCACAAGTTTTGAGTTTTTAGTTTCTCTCTTCCTTCCTTCCAATTCTAAGGGTTGAAACTTAGTGCAACCCCTAAGAGAAGAGGAGAAGCAAGTAAGTAGTTATTGATCTCAAATAGTTGTGTCCCAAATAGATGGTTCATGTTTTTATCTTAACAAAGTATGTTCCTTTATATTGATTCTAGTTTTTAAATATTAATTCACCTATTGTAAATATGGTTAAAAATGAAGTTGAAGTTCTTAATTCATATTGAGAAAAGTTCTCAATCTTTTCCACTAATCCGGCACCTATTTTGTCCAATGGAAAGGAATTGACCTACAACCAGGTAGTTCACTATATGTGAAAACCAAGGAGGAGAGTTATGAGAGATAGTACAAAGTTGCATCATTAGGGAAAGAATCGTAAAGTTGTCCTTGATCAACTCATCTTTCTAAAAGAATCGTATACAGAATCTGTCATAACAATCTCAATGCCCTTTTTATCCTTGATTTCATAATCAAATTTTTAAAGAACAAAATTCAACAAATGAGTCATGGCTTAGCATCCTTCTTGAAAAGAAGGTGACGTAAAATGGAATGCTAAAAGAAAGATGATGATTTTGAAACCCAAGAAATATGTTCTAAACTTATCAAGGTATCTACTATAGTTAGAAGCTCCTTTTTAGTGGTAATGTATTTCAATTAAGCATTGGAAAAGGGTCTTGCTTACGTAGTCATTGACTTGTGGGACTTTGTTCACTTGTTGTCTTAGGACTACACTTATGGCATAATTTGAAGCATCAATACATGATTTTAGCTAATTTTGATAGTACAAATGTTTATTTTTGCATAAGTTATCACCAGAAGTAAGCGAGTTTAATTGGTTGTGGACTGAGTGCTAAGTCTAGAGTTCAAATCTCCAAAATGACAAATTAAATAACACATTGGAGAAAAATCCTCATCCATGAACATGGGGGACTCTACATATAATGAACTCACTTGGTTAGGAAACTAAGATGAAATCAGAATAAGAAAAGAATGAATTAGATTAGGAAAAATCTAAAGAATTTTGGAAAATGAAGAAAGTCAACCTAAAATTGTGATCTAGAGTATAATGATATGGGAAGCTAGAATTAGGTGGATCTAAGGAAAGAATAAGATAAAGATCTATGAAGCATGAGATATGAAAGGAATTAAGATACAGAATATGGAGTAGAATAATATTAGGATCTAGAATAGTGTAGGATTGCAAAGAAGAGCATTGAGAGATCATTGAGATAATATAAATTAGTAAAGAGGAACAACCCCCAATTGGTAACTAGTCAAGATGTCCCATTTGGTGTAAGATGTCTTGATTAGATTGAAAAGATAGAAAATCATACGAGAGAGAGAGAGAGAGAGAGAGAGAGAGAGAGAGAGAGAGAGAGAGAGAGAGAGAGAGAGAGAGAGAGAGAAGAAGGAGACTGCATTAGGAGCTTTTCCCCCTCAAAACACTGTAGTTTTGGACAAAATAATAATGCATTCCAAATTGACAAGTGCAAGTTTGCTAAGACATTGTAATTTATTTACAATGTCTCAAATTTGAAGAATTATTGTGGAAGGATGAACAGGTTGAGCTGAGGACATGAAAGCAAATCATGGAGTTGTAATTATAGAGGATTAGGATTTTCAGTATCTGAAGGTTGAACCTTATATTTGAGAATTGTTTTATGATCTATTGGAGAATATGAATGTATATTTAATTTGAAGTAGTGGACTCATTCTATTTAGTGAAATATTTTATGATGTGGTTGTAATTAGGTTCTGGGATATGATGAATTTTGGTATTTGTTTTCAAAAAAATGAAAATGATTTGTTTGTCTATCAGGTGTTCCACATTGCACGCATTAAATGTGTATATGTCCAAGAAATAAAGGAAACTCTTTCAAATTTTTGGTAGGAATGAGACATTCATTCCACCTTAAAGTCCTTGTGCTTGTATAAGAAATGACACTTGGAATTTTTATAAACACTTTTCAATGAATTTTTTGTTGTTGTTTTATTTTTGAAAAGAATTTTCAAATAAGTGATATCCTGAATTTCAAAAAATATTTAAAAAGTATTATAAAAACCTTGGGAGTCACAATTTGGTATTAAAGCCCAGATTCAATCCGCTCGCAACTAGTCACAATAACGAAAGTTATTGGGAGTCCACAAAATACGGAGAGTTGGTCCTTGTGAAAGTTAAAAGGAGAGTGTTCTTATGGATTAGTATGCTTTTTGTAGTAAATGATCAGAATATGAGAGCATATGAGGTAGTATCTTTAAGTAAAAATAATGTCAAGTGATTCAAGATCCATTTACATGGATGAACTATTGAGAATTCAGGTTTCAACTTGGACAATGTGTATGAAGCTTTCAAAAGGATGACAACTATATTATTATACTAGTTGAAGAATCATTATAAAGGATCAGGAGATAAACACTAGCAAAAATCTCTTGGAAACTTGGAGAATCATAAAATTAGTCTAAATATATAGTGGAGACTTACTACTAGTAATTTTGAGGTATTATGGAAGATCAGTAGTAAAATTTTGACATGGAAGGCCTTAAGGTTGATGTAGATGAGATAATTGATCCATAACAGTGATCTAATTCTAGATAATAAATTTAGACATTATGGACAAGTTTTTAAAGAAAAGAATTAGGGTATGATATTAAGCAGTTTGGTGTTCCAATTGATAAACTATGATTTATGATAGATCCCTTAGTACGACGACCTTGAAGAATTCAGCACCAACTTGGCAAAGTAGACTCCATTAGGAAAAATTTTCCTTTCGCAATGATAGTTAGAGAAGAATGAAAATGAGCAAAGAATGACAATTGTGAAAAGAAGGTACGTAAAATAAGTAAGTACGAGTGATTGTTCAAATATTAATCTTTGAAGTGATTGACATAAGAATTGATATTAACTTTGAATCACATACTTTCTAAGAGGATAATTTTAAGATATACCAGTCCTCTATGGAGAACTCTATTGAACTTGAAAATTTGAGAGTTCAATTGAATTTTGATGAGAAACAAGATTGGTATAAATAGTTTAAAAGAAAGAATGTGAAATCACATGATTATGTATGGAGACTTGGTTGGAAGATTAAGACATTCATACTAAGATAATTCAAAGAGATTTCAGAAATTTTGTATTATTGGTTAAAAATTAGTTATTGGAAATTATTCAAATTATGATTAGTTAGCTATGACCATGTGACAAAATTTTGAGAAGTTTTTACCTAGAGTAAATGACCTTTTTTGAAATTGTTGCAAAAGATAATGTCCCCATTTTATAGAATATGATCTTGAAAATAAATAGTGATTGTTACGGAAGTAAACCTTACAAGTTGTGATGATCATGTGGAATTAGATGCGTATAATGAAGTTATACAAAGTTATTTTGAAATTATAAGTATATCATAGTCATAAGAAGTTTTAGTGACCTTTAGAGAATTGAAGAGAAACATATAAGAAAAGAGCAGAAGAAGAAAAAAAAATTATTCTAACATGATGGTGAGAAATAGCTACAGTTAAAAAATTTTAAAGAGTAGTAACCTAATATATATGAGATGTTAGTAGTCTAAGCAATTTCATATGCATTCCTAAAGATCTACTTGAACTACTACATTAGAAGGAGAAATAGATCCCATTATTAAGTTTATGCTTGACTTAGTTTCTATCTCCAAAAAGTAATATGAAATTACATTAGCAAAGCTGTATTAGTTGGCCAATTAGTAGTGAAAATAGATAGAATTAAAGACATTAGATCGTTTTTTTTTTTTTTTGTTTTTGCTATGGAAAAATACTGATCTACTTCACCAAAGGAAATGAATGATTGAGAATATTTTAGAATATAAATTTTATATTAAATGCAACAATGATGAATATGGATTCAGAAAGTAAACCTTTTGGACTACTTTATCTTATCTTAAAGGCAGTGCTATAGTGAACCAAGAAGGGTAGAAATAGTGAAAGTTGACCACTGTATCATTACTTTTATTACTATCAAATGGTGGAGCTGTGAGTGAATTTTAGTAAGTGTATCAGACAGGGATTTGGAAGGTGTATTAATACAGAACAAAGAGTGATTATATTAACTACATCATTATTGAAAAGGCTTACGGTAAAGGATCTCACGTATAATAGTATACGGATAGTGTGGTGATTGTTTAAGAGATCTAGTCTTTGTCCATTTAAGAAGAATATATAGAATAATATTGACTTGTTAACAAGTTATGGATGAGCATCAGAATTTATAAAGGAAGTGACGTTTTACTACAAGGTAGAGTGAAAAATTATCTTGGTAAGTAGTATAAAGAATTGGTGCATGAAGTTAAAAATCATATATTTTGAGGGTTTTATTAGGTTGAGAGAGAAGAAAGTAATAATCCCATCGTTTCATGTAATTATCAATTTTATTTTGAATGAAATGGAAATTTAGAATTCTACATTTTGAGCTTCGTCTAATTGACTTTAGAAACCTTAATATTTAAAATGTACATGTCGAGATGATTCTTACGACACTAATTTTATTTGAAACAAAGATTGGCATAGAAAAACCTGAAACCTTTACTAATTTAGGAGGTCACAATTAATAACGGCACCCCCATCCGCTTGAACTTTGACCGGTTGAACAGCTACACATGGAGCATGTGGAGGGTCAACCGGTCACGAATCGCTCTCTGTCGCATTGGACACAACCCAAAAACAGAGAAAAGAGGGGGGACGCTTGAGGAAGAAGGAAAACCTGGAGACTCGATCCCACCTTCATTCCAATCTCCCACTCGCATTGCGACCTAGCTCCCACTTTTTTTATACATCATCGCACAAAACCACCTGTCATCCCCTTCATCCTCTTTGCCATCTCCCTTTTCCTCTCGCTCCAACCGAGACCGAAACCCCTCTTCGATCACTCTAATCTCCCACCCGCATATAACCCCCTTTCGTTGTCTCCTTCTCTGATGACCCACAATGCCGACAGTGAGTAGCTATTTCCCCCTCACTCCAATTCCTCATTAGCAAACCTTGCAGCCTGGTTGGTTCCCTCTCTAGCAACTAGATTGACACAGATAGCCGATCATCAGAACTCCCATCTCCATCCTTCTACACTAACAAGCAACATAACTCACTTTGCTCTACTTCAGATTCCCATGGGCACGATGACTAAACCGAGGCTAGACCCAAACTTTTACTAATTTGAGAGGGGTCAAACTTGATAGTGGCACGCCCACCCACTTGAGATTTAAGGTGGGTTGAATAACTACACATGGAGCCGAGTGGGGGATGGCAGGGGAAGGAGGAAAACCAGGAAACCCTCGTCGACCTTCACTTCGATCTCCCACCGCCATGGTGACGTGGCTGCCTCTTTTTTATTTTCGTTGTCACCCAAAACCCCCTTGGTGTTATTACCTTCATCCTCTCCACCATCTCCCTATTACTTTGGCTCGACCATAACCTAAACCCCTTTTCCATCACTCCGACTCCACCTGCACACAACCCCCTTCCGTCGTCTCCTTCTCTAGTGACCCACAATGACGACAGCAAGCAGCTATTTCCCCTTCACTTTGATTCCTCATCAGCGAGCCTTGCAGCCCGGTCGTTTCACTCAATAGACAGCCGACCGCCAGAAACCCCATCTCCCTCCTATACTGACAAGCAACAAAACTTCCCACGCTTTGCTTCAAATTCCCATCGGCACGACGCCTAAACCAAAGCTGGACCCAAACTTTTACTAACTGGAGGGTGTCAAAATTGATCACGACACCCCACCCACTTGAGCTTTAACTCGGTGGGTCGAACAGCTACACGCGGAGCCGAGCTCGAAATGAAGTGGGTCAACGCTCCACGTGCTGCCTGGCTTCCCGGCATCGAGCGACTACCCAAAATTAGAGAAAAGTGGAAGTATGATAGAGGGAGGAGGAAAACTTAGCGACCCGAGCCCACCTTCACTCTGATCTCCCACCGGCATGGTGACCTAGCGCCCTCTTTTTGATCTTTGTCGTCGCACAAAACCCCCTTTCTGTCATCTCCTTCATCATCTTTACCATCTCCCTTTTCCTTTGGTGCCGATCGAAACCCAAACCCCTCTCCAATCACTCTGATCTCCCAATAGTGCACGTTCCGTCATCTCCTTCTCCGTTGACCCACAATGCTAGCACCGAGTAGTTATTTTCCCTTTACTCTGATTCCTCATCAATGAGTCTTGCAGCTCGGTAGTCTCCTTCTCTTGCAACCGGATTGACATAGACAACTGAATGCCAGAACCCTCATCTCCCTCCTTCTGCACCGACACGCAACAAAACCCCCTACACTCTGTTTCAGATTCCCATCGGCACGATGACTAACTGAGGCTAGATCATAGATCTCTCTCTCTCTCTAGCGCAGCCCAATCAGCATGCCTCCCTGAGCAGGCTGGCCATGCCAGTTTTGTTTCTCATTCTCTTTCTTCCTCTTCCTCGCTCCACTGTTGCAGCGCCTCACCGAAAACACCCGGCCGACCATGCCCAAAAATGCCATCTCTCCGCCTTCTTCTCCCTCCAGTGCATCGGAGCTCTCTTCATCTTCTTCCTGCTTCTCGACAGGCACTTCACCTGCTACCAAAACCCACACACTATTCTCCTCCCTGGCGGCCACCCTACACTAGTTACCTCTCTTCACGTCCAATACATGCAAGTCCACAGAGATCTGACCGCGATGGAACTGTTAATTGGACACCAGATAATGTAATCCGTAAACAATCTGACCCTCCATCATGATCTGATCATAGACCATAGATTGGTGATCAGATGCCTAATTCATGATTGATCCATGCATTCACTCAACTTGAGCCATCCATTTATGGATTGATGACCCATTGTATAGATTGGTCTATTAGCTAATAGAGCTAGAGGGACACATGTGAACTAAGGATAAGAGTCACGCGAGGTATGTGGATTGAGATTGCTAGAAAGTTTAATAATTGTTATGTTTTTTATAAGGATGAATACATGCAAACAATGATTTGCATGAGTACTTTCTTTAAATTACAAAAAAAATTATAGAAGCGTGTTAAAACTTGGTTATTATCTCTTGACACGTATCACCTCATCGAATCATAAATTGAATAACTAAATTTAAGCCCAAAAATGCTAATGTTTTCCTAGTTGACGTCGAAGTAGTTAAAACGTGATTGGCTCTAGACAAACTACAGATGTGAGATGAACTTGAAATATGGATTTACCGTAGTTGTAACATTAGGATAAAAGAGTATTAAGACTGCTCACCTTAGTTAGAATGTACATTTATATCTAGTTGGTAAGTATTTAATTTTGTATAAAAAGTACCAAATTGGTAGCCAATGTGTTATAATTTGTAAAAAGAAAAATTGAAAATTTATAACACACACATTTGTGACCTAATAATTCAAAATTTTGAAATTTTACAAGTTCAGGAACTAATTTAGCGAAAGTATGTGAATCCTTATAATTTGTTAGGATTTAATAATTTGTTAGGATTTAATAGCATTTTTCATCTTTTGTAGGCGTTGAGAAGGTGTTTCAAAGGTCGAAATTGATCAAAATGAGAATTGAAGATCAAGTGAAAAGATCAAACCAAAACCTAAAATAGCATCAATCCAAGGTGTGATTGAGGTTCAAGACCAACTTAAGGCACTCAAAGAGGCAATGAGAAGCATCAAAGGTGATTAAAATGATGCATGCAAAAAGTCATGCAATTTGACCGTCTTTGCATGAGAATTGGAGTCATGTATGAGGTTTACTAGTTTAATTAAGAAACCTAAAGTAGCCAAGCCATTGAACCATTTAAGCCAAAGAATTTAACCATTCAAGCTATCAAGGAATGAGCCATCAAAGTGATCCATCAAGTCACATGGGAGCAATGCCATATGTAGTCACACAATTGGAACACTATTTCAAGCGACTATTTCATTGCTAAAAGTGTAATTTTTAAGGGATACTGGAAAGGTTTTGAGAGATATTTGTAAAATTTAAGATGATCATACATAGGTAGAACAATCAAGAGAAAAAACCCAGTTTCCATTTCTATTCTTCTTATCCTTTCCATCTACCTAATATAGGGTTTCGCATTTTTAGCTTAATGAGGGAGCCATCTTCCTATGAAAGTGACACCTCCCCTTGCGTGGTTGGCATCTTAAGTGGTTTCCTAATTAAGAAACCCTTAGATTTACTTTAATTAAAAGCACATAAAAAATTCTAGATATATTTACCTTTTTTCCTACCATTCTTAAAAGATCGAGATCAAAAGATAGAGTCAAAACTTAAAAGTCATCAATCCAAAGTTCAAGATCATCTAGTGGACTAGCAATGGATGCAATCAAAAGAGCTATAGATGCCCAAAGTGGGCCCATGAAATAAGCCATGCATTCCTACCACCTTTGCATAGAAGCCACTTAAACCACCTTAGCCATATAAGCCATGAGAGAAAGTGACAAGCTAAGGAATTCAAGCCAACAATTCAAGCTAAATCTAATAGATGGAGCCATGAAGCCAAGACAAGAAAGCTTCCAAAGCCAGCCATGAAACCTAGCCAATAGAGCCTTCCAAGTTAGTCATCTAAGCCATCAAGCAAAGCTAAATGGAAGGCTAGGATTAGATGAAATTCAAGGATATTATCTATGATATTTTATGGGATATTTTTATCACTTTACACCTCACCACCAAATACCACCATGAATTTGACTTTTTATTCAAGAGGCGTACAATTTCATAACTCTTCCACCTTCTTAAATTCCCATCCTAACTACCCAACCATTGCCAAGTCCTTGGATATCACTTAACCAATCAAAATTTTTCATCTCACCTCACTTTCCTAAGTTTTTCCTACACCCCACTTTCCTCCCACCTTCTTTTCTTCTTCCCATATCTTTCTTACCTCATCACCCCACCTAACGTTCAATTTTTTAAAGTATTTCCACTTTGTTTCGAAGTGGAATGCCTCCGAAAAAGTACGCACCTCCCCCTCCTTCACCTTCAAAGGGCAGCCACCTTCCACCCACTTTCCTCTTTTGAAACCTTAAGCTGCCTATCGTCTTAACCATCCAAAATAACCTAATTTCATCTCCACCACACCTTCTTATTAGGATACCCTAGGAAAATGAGGAGAAAAAACTATAAAACCAGCACAAAATATAAGAAGAAGGAGACCTTTACACTAGGAAAAAGATGCCTCCTCTATAGAAGGAGATGTCCTCTTCCTAAGCCCCTTCTATTCACTCTTTTACTTGCTTTCCTTCTTCTTTTTTTCCTTTGGGTATTATTCTATTCCTAAGGTGTGACACCCCTGGTCCTTGGTGTATCTAATTCAACTTTCAAGGTTGGTTCATCTTACCTTTTCTTTTGTTTGATCTTAAGCTTTTCATGCTAGCTTTTGCTTTACTTTCCTTTGTGTTTTCCTTGCCTTAAAGTCTAAGATTTAAAGCTGGTTTTCTCTTGAAGTGACAGCCAAGGGAAGTTATCTTGAATTTAATTTTTTCCTTTGCCTTTCATTACTTTGAGTTCTCTTTTTAGTTTTCTTGAATTCCAGCCTTGTTCTCTTAGTTTCCCTTGAGTTTTGCCTTGTTATTCCATTAGAATCTCCCTTGAATTTCAAGAATTCTTAATCATGATTGATAGTTGGAACAATTGAAAAAAGATTAGATTGTCGTTGTGGGTGAATTAAGATCAAATGGACTTTATTGTAATAAGATTTTAATTTCACATTTGGATTACATGTATAAAAGCTTTATGTTAATGGATTTTGATGTAATTCAACAAAGTTTATTGGAGTTTTAAATTCATGTTGATGTCCAGCAATTAAAAGTTTACATTCTTGAATGTTTACTTACATTAGAGTTGATTAGTTCCATGTTTTACACTTTCTATTAAGTGAATGATTCAACTATTATGCTATTGGAATTTCTTTTCATGGTTGGTTTTGTTTACTTTCCCCCACCATGTACTTTATGTTCACTTGAATTTTCAGGCACCGAATTAGTTCTTTAGATTTCTTAGTTAGTGTTAAAGTAAGACTACTTGCTTTAGGATTTCCAAAGTTGTTGATTAATTAAGACTCTAAGTTGTTGTCTTCATTCATAATAGGAAAGTAATTTATTAGTATAGATCTTAATTAGTTTGTTTGCATGTTGAGCTTAGAGCATAGTTGTTAAAGTTTCCTTTTCCATAAGTTTAAGGTACTTTATTTATAAGATCGAATGATTAGGAAATTAGTTGCTTGATGCATGTTTCCTTAGGCTAATTGTTAATTTCATGCTTAGGAAAGTTTAGATGAGAAAGTTGTTAAAATTGCACTTTAGGAAAGTTTCTTATTTGCATTGTTAGAAAGTTCTTACTTTAGGAAAGTCTTTGATTTAAGAAATTCATAGATTTAGAAAGTCTCATTTAGGAAAGTTTTACTTTTGAAAAGTGCATGTCTTAGGAAAGTTTTCAATTTTAGCATATTTTTGCACAGTTTTCATTTCCATGTTTGATTTTCATACTTAAATTCAAAGGAATATTTCTTTAATTTTGGATAGGTTAGATAGTTTAAAGTAGGAATCACTAGCATCACATTAGTTCAACTCCTCATGGGATCAACTTCACTAAGGTGCTATATTGCAAATGATTCATGTGCTTGTGAGTTTTATTTAAAACGACAAGTTTTTTGGGTCGTTGCAAGGGAGTCACAACATTTTGTGTAGTGTTTCATACTATAGATTATTTTCCTCTAGTCTAGGTTTAAGGTGAATTAGATTAGGGTCTTTTCTTTATTTTTGCATTTGTTAATGTTTCCCTCATATTGATCATGTCTTTGATTTTTGTGAGAGAAAAATTGGCAAAAGAGTAGGGACGATCCTGTGGGCCATGACTTCATCATCATATATTAGAGTTTTCATTGCATTCCTAGATTAGGATTTGAGTGGAACTTGTAGTGAGGCCCATTGTAATTTTTTATTTCTTTATTATTCAATTTTAAATGGGTTGTAATAGTATAAGGCAAGTGTGGGGTATGCTGACCCACACTTGATCATCATCAAACTTGTCACTATGAGCAATCCTAAACCAAATTTTAATTTATAGGATAATTTGCATTTAGTATAGAATTGCATTTGGATGGTAGAACAAATCATATAGATTAGGATCACTCACTTTAATTGTTGCATTAGAAAGAACCTATCTAACTTTGGTTGGATATCATATAGGTTACATTGGTTTGCTTTTGTTTTGTATTGAATATTTAAATGCTTTATGGTGGAATGGAATTAATGCTAGTAAGGGCCCCATGGGAGCCCTTATAAGATAAGGACTGGATTTGACCATTAGCTCCTTAGCCCACCTATGATTAATCAACATCCTTGTATGTCATAATCTTAACCCTTGAAATTTAGTTTTAAAATCAAGTAGAAAGAGACCTAGGGTATTGAGCTCATAGGACCCTTTTAGAAGGATGCGATCTATTGTCACTTTAATGGCTTCTTAGCACTATGGTTATAGTGGGTGTCTAAAAATCTAAGTAATTTTCCTATGCCTTCCATTGATGTTAGTTGTGGTCTAAACACCTCCTAACACGAGGATTGTATCAATCACTTTAGAGCAAAACCTAACTAGTAAGCAATATTCAAATATGAAAAAAAAAGAAAAAAAATAAAGGAGCTGTTTAGATTTAGGTCTAAGAAGCTACTACCTATGCACTGAGGAAAGATAATTAAGACACTGCTTAAGTAGTGTATATTAGGATTTGATCGTGCACCACGTAGATTTAGAGTCAACATATAGATTAGGACATTTAGAGTAGGGTAGTTTATGCAAAGGCGTTAATCTCAGAACTAATAATTAGCACCTTTTGACCTAGAGATTCAACATAGCCTTAGACAAGGGGACATAAACCAAAGTTCTTATCCCCATAGTTGAACCACTAGCAAAAGTGGAGCGCAAGGCCATTAGAGATTTTTATGCACCTCTACAATTCAACAACCCATCCAGCATTCTTTATCTCCTACAAATGTAGACGACTTTGAGTTAAAGCTGGGAGTCATCCAATTACTCCCTACTTTTTATGGTCGAGACCACGATGACCCCTACCTACATATCAAGAAGTACCTTGATATTTGCATTACATTTAGGTTCAAAATTTTTTTGGATGATACTATTAGGCTTAGGCTATTCCCATTCTCACTCATGGATAAAGCCAAGTCATGGTTCAATTCCTTAGAGGTAGGTTCCATTAATACATTGGACCAATTGTTTAAGAAGTTTTTGAACAAGTTCAAATGCCCTTCATTTTCCTTGAGTTTTGCCTTGTTATTCCATTAGAATCTCCCTTGAATTTCAAGCATGCTTATTCATGGTTGATAGTTGAAAAATTGGAAAAGATTAGCTTGTAGTTGTGGGTGGGTTAAGATTAAGTTGACTTCATTGTAATAGGATTTTAATTGCAGATTTGGATTACATGAGCTTTGTGTTAATAGATTTTGATGTAATTCAATAAAGTTTATTAGAGTTTTCGATTCATGTTGATGTCTAGCAGTTAATGGTTTACATTGTTGAATGTTTGCTTGCATTAGAGTTAATTAGTTCCATATTTTACACTTTCTATTGAGTGAATGATTCAACTACTTTGCTGCTCAAATTTCTTTTCATGGTTATTTTGTTTAATTTCCTGCACCATGCACTTTATGTTCACTTGAATTTTTAAGCACCTAAATATTTCTTTAGAATTGTTAGTTAATGTTAAAGTAAGATTGCATGCTTTAGGATTTGAAAAGTTATTGATTAATTAAGATTCAAGTTGTTCCCTTCATTCATGAGAGGAAATTAGTTTAGTAGTGTTGATCTTAGTTAGTTTGTTTGCATGTTGTGCTTAGAGTGTAGTTGTTAAAGTTTCCTTTTCCATAAGTTTAAGTGCTTTATTTAGAAGATTGAATGGTTAGAAAATTAGTTATTTAATGCATGTTTCCTCAGGCTAGTTGTTAATTTCATGCTTTGGAAAGTTGAAATAAGAAAGTTGTTAAAATTGTATTTTAGGAAAGTTCACTTTAGGAAAGTTATATATTTGCATTTTTAGAAAGTTTTTACTTTAGGAAAGTCTTTAATTTAGGAAAGTCATAGATTTAGAAAGTTTCATTTAGGAAAGTTTTCAATTTAGCATATTTTTGCATAGTTTCCATTTCCATGTTTGATTTCCATACTTAGATTAAAAGAAATATTTCTTGAATTTTTTCTAGGTTAGATAGTTTAAACTAGGGAGCACTAGCATTATGTTAGTTCAACTCCTTGTGAGATCGACCTCACTAGGGTGCTATATTGCTAAAAAATTTGTGCTCTTGGGAGTTTTATAAAAAACAACAACAAACTCCACCTAACTTTCCCTTATTGAAACCCTAGATTTAGATCCACTTTCCTTCTTAGAATAAGACCATTCAATTGGCAACCCAACTCTCTATAAATCCCATGGCATTGGACATTTTTACTAAGTAGAGGTTTGCTTACAATACCTTAAAAATTTGTACTCTATCTTGGGATCTTTTGGAGGTTGAATTTCTTTTGGGCTATTCTTCCTTTTGATTCTTAAGTATTTTCCTTTTCTTTTGGACTTTAATTCCAAGTTAGTATTGTGCTTTCAATTCCTTGTTTCAATTACTTAGTTGTTCTTGACTTGTTCTTTTAGTTCTAGACCATATAACTTCACTATTTTCCCTTGAATCTTTGCAAACTATCTTCTTACTTTCTCTTACTTGTTCATCAAATATCCAAGTTAATTCTTCTCTGGTAGTGACATCCAAGAGAGGATGTAGCTTGAGTCCTTGAATTTCATATTTTCTTGCTTGAATTTGGAACTAGGTCTAGGCATTTTTGCCTCAATTTGTTCCATTAGTCCAACCATCCTTTCTCTTGATTTCTCTTTTGGGTTTCACTTACCTATCATCTTAGCTTAGTTTAAGACCATTTTGAATGTGTTTGATGTTTGTTTTGAATGAAGTTTTAAGTATGGGAAGAGTGTGTACTTTTCATATTTTAATCTATGTAATATGTGCACTCTTTTCAATGTAAGTTGTTGCTTAATCAATAAAGTTTATTGAAGTTCATTGTTTATGCATGTTTCTAGTAGTAAAGTACTTTATATCTTGTGTGTTATCTTGCTTAAAAAGTGCTAGTTAAGTTACTTTCCATGCTTGGTTTGATTCAAGTTTCTTAAACAATGAACTTAGGGCAAGTGTTGATCATAATCGCATGCGTTGTCCATACTCCAAATGTGGAAACTTAAAAGAGTGACTGTAGGGGTGTTGAGAGAACACTTGTATTTCAATAGAATCGATGAAAGCTATCACTCATGGATTTGGAAAGGAGAATAACTTTTGCATAGGCCTTCAACTAGGCCTAGAAGATATGATCATGACACTGTAGGAAGTGTTGTAGACAGTACATCTATACCAATTTTTTGAGATGCATATGATGACTTTTAGGATGACCCTAAACAATTTCATATTACAATATTAGAGGAAGCCGATAAGCTATTGTACCCTGGGTGTAAAGATTATACCAAGTTGTTTGCAATAGTAGAACTTTATAACGTGAAAACAATATTTGGTTTTTTAGAACAAGGTTTTACAAAAGTCCTGAAAGTAGTGGGTAAGATGCCATTAAAGAATAATATATTGGCTAGGTCCATATGGGAGGGAAGAAAAACCCTGGCTGCACTAAGGTTGAAGTATGAGAAGATATTTCACTACTACACATGAGACTTTTAAAGTCTGCTTAAAGAAGTTGTTATATTGACTACCGACTTCATAAATATTTTAAAAGTCGGTTAGAAATAAACGACTTCAAAAATATAGACTTAAGAAGTTGTTTAATTGTAAACTACTTTAAAAGTCTAGCATGAAGAGAATTTTTTTTTGCAAGAAGGACTTTTAAAGTCATTTACTATTAAACAACTTAAAAAATTATTGACTTTTGAAGTCTTTTAGACCTAAACGACTTTAAATGTCAATAACTTTTTTAAGTCATTTAGGCTAAGTGACTTCAAAAGTATACATATAAATTTGGCACGAAGATTATTTTACTTGGGAATGGACTTTTGAAGTCATTTGATGCTAAATGACTTTACATGTCAATTACTTTAGAAGCTGTTTAGTACTAAACGACTTTAAAATTCAGTTACTTTTGAAGTCGCTTAAGTCAAATGACTTCTTAAGTCCTTTCCCACCTGTACTTTTGAAGTTGCTTAGTACTAAATGACTTTAAAAGTCATTGACTTTTAAAGTCCTTTAGTACCACACAACTTCCAAAGTACTTGTCTATTTATAAATAGCTGACCTCATATAATTTTTTCCTATATCCCCTTCTTCTTACAGGTGGCACATTTAGGTTTCAAAACTTTTTGGTTGATTCTATTAGGCTTAGGCTCTTCTCGTTCTCACTTAAGGAAAAATCCAAGTTATGGTTTAATTACTTGGAGGTAAGTTCCATACATACATGGGACCAATTATCTAAGAAGTTTTTGAACAAGTTCTTCTCTGCTCACAAAACAAATGCCATGCGTCATGAAATTATAAATTTCCAACAAAGGGATGATGAACAATATTACGAATGTTGGGAACGATGGAATGAACTGCCGCAAAAATGCGCTCATCATGGATTTGAGAAATGATAGCAGGTTCAATACTTTTATGAGGCATTGACTCCTCAAAATAGACAAATGATAGATGCAGCTAGGGACCCTCATGTTAAAGGATGAAAATGAGGCATGGGAATTCTTTCAAACAGTGGCCGATAATTCTCAGCAATGGGATTATTCAAATAGGAGAGAAAGAACTAACTAGCCCACTAAGAAAGAAGGTCTATATAAAATAGGAGTGCATACTGATCTATTCTATAAGCTCAACTCTGTTGCTGAAAAATTAGGTGGAAGAATAAACAAGCTTGAAACTATGTTTTAGTCTTTCATGGCTACTACATTATCCCATAACCCTTCACAAGAGGTATGCGCTACTTTTTCTAGTCCAGCTCATTTAACCTTAGCTTGTCCATCAAATAAAGTATTCCCTAAATATCTTATAGACCACGCGAATGCATTGAATGCATATCGCCAACCTAGCAACAACTCGTATTCTGAGACCTACAATCTTGGATGGGCTAGGCATCCCAATCTTTCTTGGTCAAAGAATAATCATCAAGGGGGACCACTACTGAACACCCGCATCCCAAAATTTCCCTCCTAAGCATTTACTTCCTCAATAGCACCTGGCTTCCAACAACCTCAGCAACCAAAGAAACTATCTTTAGAGGATAGAATTGAGAGCATGATTGAAAAATAGAATGAAAAAACAAAAAGGACTTTAAACTAATACCAGAATGTCAACTCTCAAGCCATAGCTAAGTTAGAGATACAAGTAAGCCAATTGTCTACTAAATTATATAATAGAGGAAAGGGTTAGTTCCCTAGTCAACCCATCTCCAACCCTAAGTGTCAATTTAAGATAAGGTCAAGTTGTTAAAACCTTAACCCTCATGAGCATGCCAAGTCTATAACCACCCTTGGGAGTGGTCATTAGATCGACAACGAAGAAGGGCAGGCTAAGGAAACTACAGAGGAGAAAGAGGCAACTAAAACACAGGAAAAAGAGAAAACACAGAAAAACCCTGTAGAACCTATAGTGGAGGCACCTTATCTGCCTAAAGCCCCTTTCCCCAATTATTGAATAAAGCTAGGAAGGGAATAAACTTCAATGAGTTAATGGAGGTATTTAAACATGTACAAATCAATATACCATTGCTCAATGCAATTAAAGACATCCATGCTTATGCCAAATTCTTAAAAGAGCTCTGCACAATAAAACGAAAGCTTAATGTGCAAAAGAAATCTTTCCTCAACGAGCAGGTGAGCTCTTTGATTCAACATAAGACCCCACCAAAGTTTAGAGATCCAGGATGTCTTATAATTACTTTTGTCATTAGAGATCATGTCATAGATAGAGCACTTCTTGACCTAGGGGCTAGTGCTAACTTGTTGCCATACTCTATCTATGAGTAACTAAAACTCGGTGAGTTAAAACTAACCATTACCATGCCTCAATTAGTAGATAGATTTGTCAAGATACCTTGTGGTTTGGTTCAAGATGTCTTGATATAGGTGAATAAGTTTTATTATTGTATTGATTTCATCATACTAGAAACCCAACCTATATCTAATCCCTATAGTCAGATCCCAGCCATCCTTGGATGTCCATTCTTAGCAATGTCCGACATTATTAACTGTAGGAATGGTATAATGAAATTGTTGTTCGGCAACATGAAGGTTAAGCTTAATGTCTTTAATTCCGATCAATAGCATTTAACCTCGATGATTCATGCTGTGTCAATTTAATCGAGAGCCTAATTGATGAGATTCATTCACCATTGTCCATCTCTGACCCATTAGAGGATTATTTCATGTACTTTAATGGAGAATTTGATATAGATAAGTCTATTAAGGAGGTAAGCAATCTTTTATATATTACACCAATCATGGATACCTCCAAGTGGGGTCCTTATGTGGAACCACTCCCATTGTCTAAATCTATCCACACACCCTCAATAGAGCAACCACCATCTTTGAACCTAAAACTCTTGCCTGATAACTTGAACTATTCATACTTAGGCCCAAATGAAACATTATCTGTAATAATAGCATTAGATTTAGATAAAGAACAAGAAGGTAATATTTAGATGTTCTTAAGGGACATAAAACTGCTCTAAGGTGGAGAATAGCAGACATAAAAGGGATTAGTCCAGCCGTATGCATGCATAGGATACATCTAGAAGAAAATGCAAAACCTTCTAAGGAAACCCAAAGATGACTTAACCCCCACATGAAGGGCGTGCTCAAAGATGAAGTCCTAATGCTCTTAGATATTGGCATCATATACCCTATCTCTGATAGTACTTGGGTCAGCCTTGTTCAGGTTGTACCTAAGAAATATGGGGTCACAGTAGTAAAAAATGAGGATAACAAGTTAGTACCCACCCCCATGATTACCTGGTGGAGAGTTTATATTGACTATTGCAAGTTGAACGCAGTCATGAGGAAAGATCATTTTCCTCTACCCTTCATTGACCAAATGCTAGAGAGGTTAGCCAGACATAGCTATTATTGTTTTCTGGATGGATGTTCCATTTACAACAAGATTCCTATAGCACTAGAGGATTAGGAGAAGACCACCTTTACCTTCCCATTTGGAACCTTCGCCTATAGATGTATGCCTTTTGGGCTTTGTAACGCTCTAGCTACATTTCAAAGGTGTATATTGAGCATTTTCTCTAACATGGTAGAAAGGTTTCTCGAGGTGTTTATGAATGACTTCTCAATATTTGGGTCATCATTCGATGAGTGCCTACACCACTTGAAGTTATTCCTTATAAGGTGTTAGGAAAAGAATCTTATCTTAGAGTCAGAAAAGTGTCATTTTATGGTATGGAGTGGGATAGTATTAGGCCACATAATATCAGCCAATGGGATAGAAGTCAGTAAGGCAAAAGTGGATTTAATAGCCAACCTTCCTCCACCAAGGACGGTGAAAGAAATTTGCTCCTTTTTAGGACATGTTGGCTTTTATAGAAGATTCATTAAAGATTTTAGCAAAATTGCCAAGCCCCTATGTAATTTACTTGCAAAGGAGGCCACTTTTGACTTTGATGAAGACTGTAAGAAAGCTTTTGAGTGACTCAAGGCTGAGTTGACTTCTGCACTTATTATCCAACCACCAGATTGGAAGCACCATTAGAGATAATGTGTGATGTGTCGAACTATGCCATTGGAGTTGTTTTAGGGCAACACATTAATAAACTTCCTTATGTGATATATTATGTTAGTAAAACACTAACTGATGCACAACTCAACTATTCAACCACTGAGAAAGAGTTATTACCTGTAGTGTTTCCTTTGGATAAGTTTAAATCTTACTTGTTAGGGTCTAAAGTTATAGTATACTCAGATCATGCGGCCTTAAAGTACCTCCTTTCTAAAAAGGATGCAAAACCTAGGTTGATCTGTTGGACACTATAGCTATAAGAGTTTGAATTAGAAATTAGAGATAAGAAAGGTTCAGAAAATGTATTAGCAGATCACTTATCTAGATTAGTGATGGAGCACATTAGCGATCAGGGGCCTATAACTGAGTCATTCTCAGATGAACAATTATTGCATGTTTCCCAGTTACCTTGGTATGGTGATATTGTTAATTATCTTATTACAAGACAAATGCCTAATCATTGGACTAAACAAGATTAAAAGAAATTTTTAACTGATGTTAGATATTTTACTTGGAATGATCCGTACTTATTCAAGTACTGTCCTGACCAAGTAATTAGGAGATACGTATCATATAGTGAACATAATCAAATCATCTCCTTTTGTCATGATCATGCATGTAGGGGCCATTTTAGCTTTAAAAAGACTGTTGCGAAAATTTTGCAATGTGGATTTTATTAGCCTACCATAGTTAAGGATGCACATGCTTACTGTAAAGCATGTGTAAGGTGTCAAATGTTAGGAAGTTTAGAAAGAAGACATACGATGCCCTTAAACCCAAGCCTTATTATAGAACCTTTTGATGATTAAGGCATAGATTTTATGGGACCCTTTTCTAATTCTTTTGGAAATCTGTACATCTTAGTGGGAGTGGACTACGTGTCCAAGTGGGTGGAGGCTATACCATGCATAACCAATGACCACAAGGTTATGGTAAAAATTTTAAAAGAAAATATTTTTGAATAGTCTAGTACTGCTAGAGCCATAATAAGTGATAGGGGGAAACACTTTTGTAATAAAGTATTTGAAAATTTAATGAAAAAGTATGGTGTCAACCATAGGATAGTTGCCCCATACCACTCTCAGACCAGTGGCTAAGTAGAGGT
The DNA here is from genome assembly GCA_035236585.1 of Warburgia ugandensis. Classification (NCBI taxonomy): domain Eukaryota; kingdom Viridiplantae; phylum Streptophyta; class Magnoliopsida; order Canellales; family Canellaceae; genus Warburgia; species Warburgia ugandensis. Next base: position 27,180,470 of record CP141135.1, read on the forward strand.
ATCCAATAGGGAAATAAAGTAGATTCTATAAAAGACAGTCAATCCAAATAGAAAAGATTGGTCTCTGAAACTTAATGACGCTTTATGGGCTTATCGTACAGCATATAAAACACCTATAGGAATGTCTCCCCACCACTTGGTCTATGTAAAGGCTTGCCACTTACTAGTAGAGTTAAAACATAAGGCATATTGGGCTATCAAAATGCTCAATTTTAAATTAGATTCTGCTGAGACCCATAGAAAACTCCAACTCAATGAATTGGAAGAATTGAGGAAAGATGCATATGAGTTTGCATGATTGTACAAAGATCAAATGAAGGCTGTACATGATAGACATATTTTAAGGAAATCCTTCACACCTAATCAAAAGGTCTTATTGTATAACTCTATACTGCATCTATTCTTAGGAAAACTCAAATCTAGATGGACTGGACCTTATATAGTATGAACAATCTATCATCATGGGGCCATCAAGATTGAAAAGGATGGAGAAATCCAAAAAGTCAATAGTCAAAGGTTAAAACCTTTCTTCGAACTACCTGATAATGAAATTGAAGAGACACTTTTAAAGACACCTCGATATCATGACCCACCTTAGATTACCACTCCAGGAGCTTTACAGCATACCATCATTGACCTCATCATTATGTCTGGCTGAAGACGTAAAACTTAGCGCTTATTGGGAGGCAACCCGATGTTTTTCAAATTTTCGTCTTCTACATCCTTCCATTATCATATAGGATTCAATGTTTTCCAAACATTAAGGACAATGTTTCATTCAGGTTGGAGGGTGCAAATGCATATAGGAATTTTGAATTTTCTTAAGTTTTCTTGATTCTTTAAACAAAAAATGAAAAAAAAAAAGAGAAGAGTTTTTAAGGTAGAGTTTCCTTACTGTGATGAGAACTGGATGTTCAGAATTTAGTACCATTCATGGGTTGAAGCATTTTATGAAAGTTAATTCTCAAAAATTATTTACATATAGCACATAGTCAAGACTAATAGAGAGGTATGACTTAAGAGACCCTGAGAAAAACCAACGGAGACCTATAACCAAGAGAGATTTTGAGACTATCTTCTTTCAAAGAGTTATAAGTAATTCCACAATTTTTTCAGCACACATAACTTAGTATGATCTTGTTATCCTTGTTTTGGTTAAACATCAAGAATAAATAGGAGTAATAGTTTTAATTCCAGAAAATTTATTGAATCTGATAGGCTTTAGGAAACCTAGGAAATGATATAGACCATCCTTTCTCATCCTAGAGACATAAAGCCTACCCAGTATATCACACCACTAGTTAGCCCCTTTAAGCCTACTATTAAGCCTTTTTTTTGTTTCTTAGCCCCACTTAGCTTAACCCAAAATAAGCCAATAAAATAAATATCCATTACCCATTGTCAAAATGAGTAGAAATAGTTAAAAAAAACGGGACAAAAAGTCAAAGGAGTGACAAAAATGAGTAGTCTTTCTTCCAAAGAAGTGAAAAATAAAAAAATGATGAAATATATTTGAAAGAGAAAGACCAAAATCTGAAAGAGAGATTCACTTTAAGTACTACCCAAAAGAAAAAAGTTGTCTTATCATATAGCTATTGAAGACCTCTACTCAATTTTGAACCTTTGAAATCCTTATACCCATCTTTTCTAAAATTATTCTAAACCTAAGTTTCGTCCTTGTGAAAGACTTATTGATCTTAGGTGGAACATAGCCTTAAAGAATAGATAAAAGGAAGGAATTAAGGTAAAAGACCCTAATATTCTCAGTGATAACATCCACTCTAATGGATCACTCTCCTTTGTCGCATGAGAATTTAAAAGAATTATGTGAACCATTAGCTTCTTGGATTTGGTCACATAATGAGAGAAATATGTTTAAACCCCTTATTTGAGAGTTTCATTTTTGAGTGTATAATGTGAGGATTTGAGGTAAAGAAATATTTTCAATGGAATTTAAACATATCCAGTTAGAAGTCAAGATTTATGTGGCTGTACACACACATGCACTCTAAGAAATAACTCAAATAAAATGTCTTTAATATCTGTCTGAGGTGTAAAATGGTCAAATCCTCTCTATTAAGTTGTGAAAAACTAGTAGATTATTTATGAATGAGGATTCTTTGAGATAAATTAGGGGACTCAACCTTAGTAAATTTTGTGGGTATATTCACTGTAAACCCTCATGAGGCATAACTCGTCCACTAGGGGTAAACTAGGGGTTCAAGGGCTTATGGCATGTGTTAAATGCAATCGTGAGTACCTATAGAAGTGGCACTTTGTATTAGTTTTTGTAAAATGGATTTCTATATGTTTTGCTTCAGACTAGCAAAATGCTGGTTAAGGGGTGTGTTAAGTGTTCAATTTTAGTTAAAATATCCTAATTTAGCATTCAATTAGATCATCTAACTGATCAAATTTATAAAATTTAGATTGATATTGAATTTAGATTCAATTGACCATCTAATCATTAATTTGTCAAAATCAATGGTCAGATGATTATTAGAGCTTATCATATGCTTAATGTACGATTTAGATGATTCTAATTTGGTCTTCTATTTTGCAGGTCAACCGAAAGAGGCATGGATGGTCCAGATCGAATTTCAATGGTCCGGATTATCCATTAATGATTAATGGTGAAAATAAAATGGTTCTTTAAAAGAAACTTTGTATTAAAGGAAAATATGGAAAAGATTTGGAAAGTCCCCCTAATTGGAAGTCTCCATGGAGGAAACTAAGCTAGAAGGAAAGTGGAAAACTAGTTTAGAAGGTGGTGGGCTTTGAAGAGAGGAAACCACTAACCACCACCTCCTTTCCATTTTTGGCTAATTTGAAAAGAGGAAACCAACTCCTCTTTTAGGTTAAATCCTAAAAGGCAAACTGTCAACCCCCCATCCCTTTTCTCCCCCCTCTTCTTCTCTTCAATCCCCTTTAGCTGACCTGCAGGAGGAGGCAGACACCCCCCCCCCTCTCTCTCTCTCTCTCTCTCTCTCTCTCTCTCTCTCTCTCTCTCTCTCTCTCTCTCTCTCTCTCTCTCTCTCTCTCTCTCTCTCTCTCTCTCTCTCTCTCTCTCTCTCTCTCTCTCTCTCTCTCTCTACCCGATCCCTTGTTTCTAGTAGATTCTCACTGCCCCATCACTACATAAACTAGAATCACCCTTTTCTCTAACTTCTCCCTTCCCTCGTTCTCCCTTTGCATCCCCTACTCCTATCTTCTCCCCCATCTCTTCCATTACCTTTGTCCCACCTCTCTTTGCTCAAAGCAACTTGCTTCTGTTTCACTGCCTGACTCAGGCCGCTACCCCTGTTCCATATTTGCTCTCTCTATCTCTCACGTCCTCCCTTTGCCTAGTCCCCTAACTGCACCGATCGACTCCCAGCTCCTCTGCCTCTTTTTTTGTTTGCCTCCCTTCATCTCCAATGTACCTCCCTTCTTTCTCCCTCTCAATTCCTATCTCCACCTCTGACATCATTGCCTAGTAACCACCAACTCCCTCATTGCCTGTCCAATAGAGCCTGGCATCGGCACAGATCCTGCTCCACCACTGCTCTCTCACTCCCGCATCAACCCAGGCATTGGCCAGTTTAGCCATTACCACACCGACCATCTCGCTTCTATTCATGCTAGTCCAGCACCGCACCAGCTTCACCACCCATTGCTCACACTAGCATCCTTGCTCCAATCCTCTACCTAGGGTAGATTGCACAGTGTACCAGCTCCCCTGCTCAACACTAGTCACCATTGTTGCCATCTCTGATCCACAACTCAACCAACACTTTCTCCTCTTTGTTCACACCAGCCCAGTCTGCCCCTCTTCTCCCAGACCACCAACGTCGCCACTAGCAAGCCCAGGGATTGAGACCCGACACGGGTTTTTTCTTTTCCCCCTTCTCTTCTTCTTCCTTCTCCCCCATCTCCCCCTCTGGCTTATCTTCCTCATCAGGTTTCTATTTCCTTTTTCATTTTAAATTAGTTTTTTGTTAATTCAAATTTTGTCCTTAGATCATTAATTAAAATTCCATTTATGTGCCCTTTTTAATTCCTTCTATGTCCTAGTTCTATTTTAGCTTTAGTTTCTCTATGTTTTACTTATCCAGGAGCTACTTAATCCAAATCAGATTAACTAAGGCTTAACCTCATCAATGGGTTAGCCTTAATAGATAAGAATTCTCAATTTCTCCTCTATTTTAGATCATATTTTCAATTAACGTTCAAAAATCATTCTTAGGACATTTGACCGTTAATCTAAAATCCGAAACTTGACCTAAATCATCCAAATCCCAAAATCACCATTTACTCCAGATCTTTACAATTTTGAGGAATCTAACAAATCCAACCATCAAATCTTTAATCAAGGGCATGAAGAAGACGTTGATGATGGATGATCAATCCTAGAAGACCAGATTTGAAGAAATTGATGATAAGTAGTCTAGGAAAGTGAAATTTCCTTATTTTTTAGTTAAATTTATGTTTTCTTTGGATTAGACCTTTGTAATTTCATTGATTAAGCACATCTGAAGTCTAATATTTCTGTTTATTAATTTTTATTATTTAATTCCAATATTTAAATAATTAAAATTTATTAAAAGTCCAAATTCTTAAATCGAGTCCCTATGGGATTGACCCTACTTGCATAAGCTACACTACAATAGCCCGTACACTCATGGGAAACATAACACTTCCCCCCTATTCCAAGGGTCAAAAGAATGTTTTGTATAGTAGAAACAATGAAAAAATGAGTATGGCATGCCAAGAACAGAGTAGTTGATAGCTTTCCACGCCATCCAATAGATATCCTAACATGAAAGCTCATAGACTTCATGTGGCCTAATTTTGGCGAAGAACCTAGAAACCTACTACTTGCATTATCTGCAGATGGGATTAATTCTCATGGTTCTATGAGCATCAAGTGTAGTTGTTGACTCATAATATTAATTTGTTACAACCTCCCACCATCTCTATACATGAAGAGGAAGTTCATGATGTTAACTATGTTAATATTGGGTCCAAAGTAGCTAGTGAATGACATTGACATGTACTTGTCTTCCTTGATCGATGATCTCGAGACATTATGGGAAGTAGGAGTTGAAGCATATGACACATATAGGAAAGAGTCATTCACCCTAAATGCTATACTATTGTCGACAATAAGAGACTTCCCTACATATGGTAATTTGTCTGGATGCATCATGAAGGGATACAATACTTGTCCTATTCGTAGTGATCAAACATGTGTTGTATGACTTAAACATGGTAGGAAAATGACATTTCTTGGGCATAGAAGATGGTTACACAAAGACCATACATATTGTTTTAAGAATGGAGAATTTAATAGTAGTGCAAAGATAAGGACACCTATAAAGATGTTGACAGGATGACAAGTATTGAAGTAGGTTGAAAACATTAATGCCTTATGGGGAAAGAATAAATTAAGTAAACATGCAGGTGAAAGTAATTATAGAAGTTGTTGGAAGAAGAAATCAATATTCCTTTGACTAGATATTGGAAATCACTATATCCATGCCATCTGCTTAATGTTGTGCACATTGAGATGGATGTGTGTGAAATCTTGGCTGGTGCCTTACTTAATATCTTAGGAAAAACAAAGGATGGACTTGCAGCTAGAATGGATCGTATGAAGATGGTTTGAAGAGGAGGTTGCATCTAGAGGATAGGGGCAGTAGAGGGACATACCTACTTAAGGAAAATTATATGCTTGATGTAGAGGGGAGGAGAATAATATGTAAAACCCTATCCGAGGTCAAAGTCCCAGATGATTACTCTTCAAACTTTGAAAACACTATCTCCATAAAAGAGCTAAAATCATTGGGGATGAAGTCCCATGACTGCCATGCATTAATGCAACAACTCCTGCCCATAACAATATGTTCGATGTTATTAGACAAAGTTAGGAGAGCTATTACAAAATTCTGCTACTTCTTTCATGATTTGTGCATGAAGGTGGTGGATGTTTCAAAATTACAAGAAATTCAAGGTCATCTTTCCACCATCTTTCTTTGACATCATGGTACACTTAAGAGTGCACCTCATTGATGAGGTTAGACATTGTGGGCTAGTTTACTTATAATAGATTTACCCGTTTGAGAGGCACATGAAAATTCTAAAAGGGTGTGCACATCATTAGTACTAGCTAGAGGGTTGTATAGCCGAATGTTATATCGTAGAGGAAGTAATGGAGTTTTGCACAGAGTGCTTATCAGGAGTGGGTGCGATTGGAATCCTAAGAAAGAAATAATCAGTTGCATTTCATGATTGCAAGGTTGGAAAATCTTTATCGAGTGGTCATGTATCAACATTGACTTTAAAGAACGGGATTAGCCACATCTTTATGTGTTGCGAAATGTTGATGAACTCCAACCATACATTGCTTAAGTCGATCATGCACTTAGGTAAAATTTGATTGTTGATGGTTATATTTTTTTTTATCAATCTATTAATTTGTGTGTGTGTGTGTAGTGAGCACATGGATGTCTCAAGGCAAATAATCCAAGTTATGCAAAGAAACAAAAGTGGCTATAATTTGAGCATTGTTGCACTTTCAATACTTTGCTCTGTAAAAAGGTAAAATGAAAGAATTCTCACTTAATATTAGTAAAATACATTATTTATATATGTATATATATAATCTTACTTAATTGCAATAATCATATATCCTACTTAATATGTGTATACACATATTCAAGATCAACGAGAAGTAGCAGGTAATAATATATCTGAATCCTTGGAATGGATGGTGATGGGACCATGACTAGAAGTAATAAAATATGTCAGATATGCCACCTATGGTTATCAATTTTACATGAAAGACCATGATAACTCAAAAGTGCAACAGAATAGTGTAGTTAGCTTAATTGTCAATGCTACATTCTTTTCTAGTTCAAAGGATAACAGGCCAATAGTGGCAAAAGATATTTATTACAGGTTTGTAAGAGAGATATGGGACTTGGATTATACTTTCAGAATTATGGTTGTGGTTAAGTGTGATTAGGTGGAACACAATAAAGACAGCATCAAAATTGATGCCCTTTGGATTGACATTGGTTGACTTCAATAGGATCGGCTATAAAAATGATCAATTTATTTTGGCATCTCAAGCAAAACAAGTATTTTACATGTAAGACAAAGGTGATAAGAGATGGTCAACTATTTTATCATCCTGTCTGACGGATTTGTACAGTGAAGATGACCTGGGAAATACTAAAATATGTTACCCTTCTATTACCAAAACAATCCCGTCAATCGAAGTAGTACTTTGGAAGAATGAGGATTATGTGCATGACAATTGTAAGTGGTTCCACCTATCAATAAATTTTATAGAATTAATTAGATGACGCGATCATGTCTTTCTAATTAAATTTTACAGAACATTCTTACCCAAGAAAGCACAACTACAGGATCTCTAAGCACCACAACTACCAATGAGGACATCCTGCATAAGGCCATGGGCAATAAGAAGGACCACCCTAGTTGAGTTAGGGGCATGGGTCGTAGTATTGTTCCTTCTAAATTCTTTGGTAAAACTATAGTTCAAGATGATAAGAAGGCCTACAATAAGCTGGTTGAGAAAATAAAGATAGATATATTTAGTCAGTTGCGTGAGGGAAGTTTGATGATAGTTACTCCATCCCCTACACATAATTCTGACTATGCCCCTGTACCTCAAAGAAGATCATGAAGGACATCCAACACCCCTTAAAAAGGAAATTCTAGCCCATGAGGTATATACATATATATATATATATAGAGAGAGAGAGAGAGAGAGAGACAAAATTGGAAATTTTCATCGTCCTTCTATAATAATTCTCTATTTCAACCTTTCTATTGTATATTTGATTTGCATGTGGGTCAATGCTTGTTGGCCCTAGATTCTAGTCAAAACATTGTGGCTAATGGTTCATGCTATGAGCATGAATCAACTATTTTGCATAGAATTAATATGCCACCTCATACTAAGCAAGTGTCCATTAACATGGCTTTAAATGCTAATACTTGCCTACCATTCCCATTAGAAATGGAAAATATAATAATTGTTAGTAGGCAATTGTATATCACATCTCTTGGCCAGAGGCACTAGTCATTTCCATAGAATTCACGGAATGTATCTTATCATACTACCTTCCTCATCAATATTTTTTAGCTAGAGACCTGAATTTAGATGTTTAATAACTTTATACGATTAATCAGCAACAACATGCAACATTGAGGTTGACCCCCTTTGCAGTATCACCTATTGTTATTGCACCAATGGAACAAGTACTTGTATATGTATTTGTTTTTTTTTCATCATAAATTAGGTCCTCTTCATTGATTAATATTATTTAACTAATTTTTTTTGCATCTTTTACATCAGACATCTAAGGAGTGTGTGGAAGTCCCACCTAATAAGCATCGATCCCTAAGCTTAATCTACAATCTCATTAATGACAATATGGTAATCAACCTTGTATGAATCAAGGAGGGAGTGCTTGCCGAAAATGTTGTTGAAGTGCCACTTAATGTAGAGAACCTATTACAAGTTTGCCTATGGGATCAACTTAAGAACCCTCACATTGTCTCCTACATGGGTATATGTACATACTTGCTTATATAATATTTGACATTTACATATTATATTTTCAGCTTATAGGTAATAATTATTTCTTTTATGCAGCTTCTTGAATGATGCGACTAGCCTTTGTGAGGGTGAGGGTACACTTTATCCGTTCCTTAACCCTGGCATCATTTATGAGGAGGTAAAGCAATGGCTGATAGAGAGGTGAGGGTACACTTTATCAATTCCTTAATCCTGGCATCATCTCTGGGGAGTCAAAGCAATGGCTGATAAAGAGGCGTGTTCAGGATAGTTACTAGGATTCTTTCACTGCTTTTAGGGGCATGGCTTAATGATTCCCTACAATAGTGGGTAAGTTTTAATTTTCTTATTTTCTTGCCAACTTATTCTATACTTAGGGATAGTCAACCTTAATTCCAATTCATATGACTATTTATGTAGGTCTCATTAGATGCTGCTCGTTTTGGCTATGCACGGTGGGCATGCTTTGTTTTTTTATTCTTGTAGATCACACATTCGTCTCACCCTCATAGAAATTATAAATAAGTAAGCTTTTATTTTTTTCATGTGTTATGTGTAGATAAATAATTTGTTATTCATCTATAATGCATTTGAAATTTAAATTTGTAGAGTGTGGTTCAAATGGGCTAATATGACCGAGATTGTACAACCACCAAAACTCACTTGGAAGAATGTCAAGGTATAGGAAATTTTTAATTACTCTATGTTACCACTAATTAAACCTATAATATTACAAATGATATTCATGGATTCTTTTTTGTTGTTCTTGTTGCACAGTGCCCTAAAAAACAGTCTGATTGGGAGTGCAGGTACTATGTCCTGAGATAGATGAGGACCCTCATATGCGATAGTATTCCTATCTCCCATTTAAGAAAGGTAAGATACTTTTTCCTTTTCATAATGTTATATTTTTCTATAGTTTTTTATGAATCTAGCTAAAAAATGTGACCTTAATTAAATATGTTGTATTACAAGCTACTATGCTTTCTAAGATGGCAAACAAGAAGAGTATATGCTAGAGTAAATCTCAATGAAATATCAACTGAATGAGCTAAGTATGTAATGAGTTTCAATTAGATCACTTGGAGTAACTAATGAATGTGAAATACGTAATAAAGTATTTTTTCCATTTACTTATGTGTGTTCTTTTAGTTTTTATTATTTTCATTAATGTGTGTGTGTGTGTGTGTGTGTGTGTGTGTGTGTGTGTGTGTGTGTGTGTGTGTGTGTGTGTGTGTGTTAAGTAATTAATGAGTGGAAACTTGGAGTGGGGGAATAAATGAGTATGGATGAAATGAATTTGGAGCTTCTACTTAAAGAATATGTGATGGATGGTTTTCAATATATTCATTGAATTGTATAACTTTTATGAGATGATGAATGAGTGGGCTACTTAGAGTGTGAAAGTAAATTCGAATGTATATGGATTTACAAATGAAGCGAATGTGAATGTTATAGAGAATGCATGTGTTATAGTTTCTTTTATAAATTATTTTCAAGATAGATGTGGATGGATAATGATGAGTTTGGATATTTTGTACCCATTATGGATGTATTAAGTGTTATATTGTAAGAAAGATGTGGGTGCATGTTGTAGTTGATGTTGGTTTTTCATGTTTATAAAGATTGTTTGAAGTATCAAGTATGTAGGATGTTTGTTATATAACATATATAAGTGGTAGTGTATCAAGAAAGATGTGGATGCATGTTCTAGTAGATGTTGGTTTTTCATGTTTATAAAGATTAAATTACCAAGTGTATGTGATATTTGTTCTTCAATGTATGCAAGTGCTATTGTATTAAGAAAGATGTGGATCCATGTCGTAGTGGATGTTGGTTTTTCATGTTTATAAAGATTGTTTGAAGTATATGGTGTATAGGATGTTTGTTATTCAATGTATATAGGTGGTATTGTATCAAGAAAGATGTGGATGAATGTTGCAGTAAATGTTGGTTTTTCATGTTTGTAAAGATTGTTTGAAGTATCAGGTGTATAGATGTTTATTATTCAATGTATACAGGTGGTATTATATTAAGAAAGATGTGGATGCATGTTGTATTGGATGATGGTTTTTCATGTTTACATAGATTGTTTGAAGTATCAGATGTATAGGATATTTATTATTTAATGTATACAGGTGGTAGTGCTTGGATGTAAAATTGAAACAGAAAATACTTTTGAAGTCATTTAGCCCTTGATTTTAAAAGTTTATGAGTGTTGAAGTCGCTTAGCCTAAACAACTTCAAAAGTGTTGGACTTTTGAAGTCATTGAGGTTAAGTGACTAAAAAAATTACAAACATTTGAAGTCATTTAGGTCTAAATGACTTCAAATGTTTGTGACCTTTGAAGTCACTTAGCCTAAATAACTTCAAAAGTTGTTTAAGCAACTTCAAAGGTCCTTGATTTTTAAAGTTGTTAACATAAACGACTTTAAAAGTTGTTGACTTTCCAAGTTAGCTCAATAGAAGTTGTTTATTAAGTGACTTGGATTATTACTTTTAACCAACTTTAAAAGTCCCCTGTGTAGTAGTGCTCCCAATGTTTGCATCTTATATAAGAGGGAGCACAATGATAAAACTCTATGCCCAACTTATGGACAGTCAAGATAGAAGTTAAAGAAGAATTCAATTGAGACGGTTACAAATGTTCCTGCAAAGGTTCTATGGTACTTTCCCCCTATCCAAGGTTCAAAAGAAGGTTCCATATTACAGATACAATGAAGAAATTAGTATAACATGCAAAGGAAAGAGTAGTTGATAGCTTTTCACACCATCCAGTACCATGGAAGCTCGTAGACTTCATGTGGCTTAATTCTGATAAAGAATATAGAAAACTACGACTTACATTATCTACAAATGAGATTAATCCTCATAGTTTTATGAGCAGCAAGTAAAGTTGTTGGGCTGTTATATTAGTTTATTACAACTTCCCACCATTTCTATGCATGAAGAGGAAGTTCATGATATTAACTATGTTGATATTGGGTCAAAAGTAGCAAGGGAATGACATTGATGTGCACTTGGCTCCCTTGATCAATTAGCTTGAGACATTATAGGATGTAGGTGTTGAAGCATACGACGCATACAGGAAAGAGTTGTTCACCCTAAAGGTTATACTGTTGTAGACAATAAGCAACTTCCCTAAGTATGGTAATTTTTCTAGATGCATCGTGAAGGGATATAATGCTTATCCTATCTATAGTGATCAAACATGTGCTCTACGACTTAAACATGGTAGAAAAATGGCACTCCTTGGCCATAGAAGATGATTGTGCAAAGACCATCTATAATGTTTTAAGAAGGGATAATTTAATGGTCATATAGAGACAAGGACACCTCCAAAGATGTTGACAAGACAACAAGTATTGGAGCAGGTTCAAAACATTAATGCCTTATGGGGGAATAAGAAATCAAGTAAACATGTAGGTGAAAGCAATTGTAGAAGCTATTGGAAGAAGGAATCAATATTCTTTAGGCTTGCATATTGAAAATCATTGCATCTACACCAGGTGCTTGATGTCATGCACGTTAAGAAGAATATGTGTGAAAGCTTGACCAGTACCTTGCTTGATATCTTAAGAAAAACAAAGGATGGACTTGTAGCTTCAATGGATCTCATGGAGATGGGTTTCAAGAGAAGATTGGATCCATAGGATAGGGGTAGTCAAGGAACATATATGCCTAAGGAAAATTATACACTTGATGGAGAGGAGAGAAGAACTGTGTGCAAAATCCTGTCTGAGTCAAAGTCCTGGACGACTACTCTTCAAACTTTAAAAGCATTGTCTCCATGGAAGAATTGAAATTGTTAAGGTTGAAGTCCCATGATTTTCATGCATTGATGCAACAACTCCTACCTATAGCAATACATACGATGTTGCTAGACAAAGTTAGGGGAGCTATTACAAAATTTTGCTACTTGTTTAATGCTTTGTGCAAGAAGGTGGTGGATGTTTCAAAATTACAAGAAATTGAAGAACATCTAGTGACAACTTTATGTGAGCTTGAGGTAATCTTCCCACCGTCCTTCTTTGACATCACGGTACAATTAATAGTGCACCTCATTAATGAGGTCAAACTCTGTAGTCTAGTTTACTTGTGATTGATGTCCCCATTTAAGAGGTACATTAAACTTTTAAAAGGGTGTGTACAAAATCATAATTGGCTAGAGGGGTTTATAATCGAATGTTATATTCCAAAGGGATCAGTGGAGTTTTGCACATAGTACTTATTAGGAGTGGATGCGATTGGAATCCCAAGAAGGAAATAATGGGTTGCATTTCATAATCCTAACGTTGGAGAACCTTTATTTAGTGGTTGTGTATTGATTGTTGACTATAAAGAATGGGACTATGTGCATTTTTATGTATTGCAAAATGTTGATAAACTCCAATTGTATATTGTGTAAGTTGATCATGCACTTAGGTAAAATTTAATTATTCATGGTTATATTTTCTTTAATCTCTCCATTTATTTGTGTGTGTGTGTAGTGAGCCCATGGATGTCCTCAGGGCAAAGAATCCAAGTTATGAGATGAAATAGAAGTGGCTATAATTCGAGCATTGTCGTACTTTCAATACTTGGTCCCGTCATAAGGTAAAATGAAAGAATTCATACTTAATAAATTACATTATGTATATATTGTATATATAATCTTACTTGCAACAATCACATCCTACTTAATATGTGTATACATAGATTCAAGATCAATGAGAAGTAGCAGGCAATGGTATATTCGAATACTTGGGTTGGATGGCAATGAGACCACCACCAAAAGTAATAAAATATGTTGAATATGCCATCAATGGTTATTGCTTTTACATAAAAGGTCATGATAATTCAAGAGAGCAACAAATAATGGGGTTAGCTTAGTTGCCAATGATATATTCTTTTCTAGTGCAAAGGGTAAATGGCCAATAATGATAGATGATATTTGGTACAAGGTAAAACTGATGCCCTTGGTTTGACATTAGTTGACCTCAACAATATCGGCTATAAAAATGATCAATTTATTTTGGCATGTCAAGCAAAACAAGTGTTTTACTTGCATGATGGACGTGATGAGAGATGGTCAACTATTTTATCATCCTATTTGAGGGATTTTGATGATGAAGACAGTCTAGGAGATACTAAATAGATTATCCTTACATTACCCAAAAAATCCCATCAATCAAAATGCTTAGTGAGAATGAGAATTGTATGCATGATAATGGTGAGAGTGCTTAGGTTGAAAACAATAAATGTAGGGGTATTTATTATGTATAGATTGTGTGAATCAATATTGACTATCTTGTATTTATTATACATGAATAAAAAAATACTTTAATTTCCTTGTTCACAAGTTTGTTTGTGTGTGTGTGTGTGTGTGTGTGTGTGTGTTGTGTTGGAAGAGTGCATGAATCAACATTGACTATCATAAAAAATTAATTTCATTGTGTATTATGTAAGATATTGTAAAGTACTAATAATATATGTGTGTGTGTGTGTGTGTGTGTGAAGTGAAAAAAAAAAAAAAATTAGTTTATATAGTCATTTGAAAAAAATGACTTTAAAAATTGTGACTCTTAAAGTCATTTAGTATAAACAACATTAAAATTTCTACTCTGAATTGTACCTATCCTCAATCAAATCCCAACTGTGAATTAGGATTACATTTACATATTTGTAGGATTTTGATTTTTGTGTATTGGTTACTATCTCCTTGTTTTTCTCAAATATATGCATGTTTGAAGAATTTTTGCATGGTTATGGTGATGCAAAAATGGTGGGAACAGTACTGGTGGTGAGTGATCGATGATCAAATGCTACTAGTAAGTTCCTTGACCTAAAATTGGTATAGAATGGACGAATTTTTTTTATATAGTAATTAAATAGATCAGACGATCTTTGTGGTCCTATCAATCATAGTTAAGACAGTAAGCTTCTTACACCTAATCCATGATCAGAATAGTGGGTGGTAAGAAAGTATGTATTTGACGACCAGGAATGATTAACCAATATTACACTAATCAAAATGTAACATCTCTAATTTTTAAATAATAATTTACAAAAAATTTTAAATTATGTAAAATTGAGTGAAAAGAGAATATTGAAAATTTCAATTTTGGAGTCCCAAAAACTAAAAACTTTATAGACATTAAATCAAGTGTTAAAACCTCAATATTGGGATTGTACTAAAAAAATGATTCCAATGACACTATGTTTGCTGAAAGTACTAAAAAACGATTCCAATGACACTAAGTTTGTTAAAATAGAAATTCAAATGAAAAGTTTTGATTTTTCTTGAAAAGGGCAATTTAATATTTCACTGAGTGGGCCCCACTTGTAGAAATTCAAGATTAAGTAGTATTCATCTCTTTTTTACTATAATCAAAATAGTAAAAACATTATAAATGTAAATTTAAAATTTTAATAAAAACTAAAATTAAATAACTAAAGGAGGGGGGCTTTTTCATAATGGCACTCCCCCTTAAGTGAATTGAAGAACAGGCCTAGGGCTATTCTTGTTTTGAAACCTGAAAGATCAAAGAGAAAACCAAGCAGGACTGAGAGAAGAAAGAGGAGAAGAAGAAGGGGGAGAGGGAGAGAAAGAGAAAGGTGGAGGAAGACTGGCCACCGGTGACGATTCACTCTAGACCCAATGACCAGAGAGAAAACCCAACAAGGAGAGAAGAAAGTGGAAAAGAAAAATAAGAAGAAGAAGAAGGGGGAGAAGGAGAGGAAGAGAAAGGCTAAGAAAGGGGGAGGAAGATCAATCACTAGCGACAATTCACACTAGACCTAACAGCAGGAGAGCAAACAACAACAAGGAGAGAAGAAAGAGGAGAAGAAGAAGAAAGGGGAGGAGGAGAGGAAGATTGACCGTAGGTGACAAATCATGTCGGACCTGACAATCGAAAAGAAAACCTAATAGGGAAAGAAGAAACGAGAGAAGAAAGAGGAGAAGAAAAAGAGGAAGAAGAAGAAGGGAGAGAAGGAGAGGAAGAGAAAGGAGGAGAAAGAGGAGAGAAGACATACTGTCGAAGAGGACATGTCACGTCAAGGAAGACTCCAAACTAGGGTTCAGTTGTTGGGGTTAAAGCCTGTCACTAGAGATGATGCCAACTCTGATCAATGATCTAAGCTAACCATCTCACGTAGCCCACAAACACGAATTGAAACATACATCAAAACCCCAAGGTATGTTTCAATTCATTCCCTTCTTAACTACAAATAGAAGAGAAAATCAATGCTGCTTCACTCAAATTAGGGTCAACCCTGAAAGGTAGAAGCACGAAAACACATCATAGAAGTAAGGTCTACAAAAACCAATTCTTGATTTGAGAGTGTATGACTTTGTAAGATTTTTCCATCAATAGGTCATACTACTTGATTTTTATTACACAAGTTATCTAAGCAAATTAAGTTCTATTATGAAAATATGTTAGTGACCATGATTTTTAGTTGTGATATTTGTAATTAATCACCTATTATGTTGTTATGATATTTGTTAAAAAATACTTGTCATGATGGATGTGATTTCATCATTATTATTGATGACTTGTATGTTGTTAAGCTATTGTTTGGATTAATGGCTAATTCTATGTAAAGTAAAATCAATTAGGTATGGATGATTATTTTTGTAATACACATCCCTACTGTGTTAATTGTGATGTGGATGATGTATTCTAGTTTATCATTAGAAATCTCATTATTAATTTTATTTTATGATGATGGATATGAGTTACCAATGAATGTGATTAATAGGCCAAAGGCCTAATGGGAACTAAAGAGGAATTGAAGGCCTAAAGAAAGTTAAATAGAGGAAAGAAGTGAAGAACTAACTAAGAAGGAAACAACTAACTAAGAAAGAAACAACTAAGCTAAGCAACTAGAAAGAAAACCCTAAATTAGAAAGAAAATAATTTAAGAAACTAAGAAACTATCTAAATAAAGAAGCTTGCTTATAAAATAAGAAAACTTTCTACATGAAACCAGAAATGTGAAGACATTATAGAAAACATTTAGATAACTTAAAAAAGAAAATATAATAAAAATGTGTGTTTGAAACAGAGAGGGAGAGAGAAGTCAGATGTCACTGTTATGTACCTTGACCTTTATTAGGTAAAGATACTCAGAAAATTTTAAGATCATGACATGAGAAAAATGCAAACAATGGTGACCATGACTTGACTAACTAATCAATACAAATCCTAAGGAAAAGTGGCCTAAAGGTAACTTCATGAGGAGAACTAGTAAATGGCTTTACATCCTTAGGCTAAAGGCATTATATGCTAAAGAAAATGAGTGAAGCAGTACTACACCTAAGGGAATATAAACCCTAATAGAAGGCATGTTACACTTGGCTTAGAGTAGACTAGAATCATCAGCCAATCTACCTAAAACTCTCAAAACTAATCAATAGGTGATCCTAATATACACTTGGCCACTTTGATAAGAATGACTTACAATGTGTTTCTAGAAATGGGCACAACATGCCTCAAGACAAACATGTAAGTTTACTAGTGAATACTTTAAGATATATCTCTTGATTGTCAAATGCTAGTACTAGCTTACATAAAGCTAAATTGTTTCAGTCATGTTTATGTGAGTGAAAATGAATGTGTGTATACATGTTCTATGTGATGGATGGAATCATGCAAGTTAACATTGCTTAAAGTTGTTACACCTTTAGAATAGTTTACTTAGTTTCTAGGTTTGGTTTAGGAAAGTTTAATCTTAGAAATATCTATAATTAGAAAGTTTTTTTTCATGCATGTTTTACTGATTTGATTTTGGTTTGTTTGCCACCTATATAATGTTGGTTTGTTTTCTTTAAATGGATTATATGGCCTTTTTATCTCATTGTCCTAATTAATATAATTATGTTCCTATTTGTAGCAAAGATAGAAGAAGAACAATATCACATGAAGAATATGGGCAAAATGAAGAGCACAAACAAGAGGCTAATATGGACACTACTCAAAAGAGAAAGGGCAAAGGGCGAACAAGAATGGAAAAGGTTATCAAGAGAAAGTTGAAGGGAATTAAAGAAACTGTCTAATACAATAGCAGGGGGCAAGAGATAGGTAAGAATGCAGCCTCTTATGGTAGTTTTCTCTACCTCATAGTAAGAAGCATGGTTTCTATCACATTTGAGGACTAGAGATTTATGCTATCCTTGACAAAAGATTCAATATGGGAAATGGTGAAGGTAGGTAAACATTAATAACATGCATTATATAATTTATAACATACCTTATTTTCAAACATAGTAATTTGCTATGTACTTTGCAGACTGCCTTTGATGTACCTGAGAAGAAGAAGAAGACTCATACATGCTTTGCAAGGAGCTGGTGAGCAGTGGAAAAAATAGATGAACTACCTTGTTCATAATTACATACTCTTATATCAATGATCTATCAAGGCTGTACACAGTGCCTATCATTTATTCTAATGTCATTGACTAGAAATTTTTTCTCGCATTGTAAGTGGTTCCACCTGTCCATCAATTTTATCCAATTAATTAGATGACATGATCATGTCTTTCTAATTAAATTTTGCAAGACATTCTTACACAAGAAAGCTCAAGTATAGGAACTCTAAGCAGCATTGCCACCAATGAGGACATCCTGTATAAGGCTATGGGCAATAAGAAGGACCACCCTAGTAGAGTTAGGGGCATGGGGCACTGTATTGTTCCTTCTAAATTCTTTGGTAAAGTTTTACCTACAATTGAAGATCAATAAGCCAACAATGATTTGGTTGAGAAAATAAAAACAAATATATTTAGACAGTTGCGTGAAGGAGGTTTGATGATGATTTCTCAATCCCCTACACATAATTCTCGCAACACCCTTATACCTCCATCAAATGCTAGTTGCAATTCTCCAACTGAAGAAGTTCATGGAGGACAACTAGCACCCCTCAAAAAAGAAATTCTAGCCAAGGAGGTATATATACATATACATATAAAACTAAAAAATTTCATTGTCCTTATGTAATAATTCTTTATCTCAACCTCTTTATTGTATATTTGATTTGCAAGTCGCTCAATGGCTATTGGCTTAGGATTCTCGTCAAAACATCATGGTAATTGATTCATGCTATGAGTTGAATCAACTATTTTGTACAGAATTAATATGTTGCCACATACTAAGCGAGTTTCCATTACCATGGCCTTGGATGCTAATGTCAGCCTACCATTCCCTTTAGAAATGGAAATATTATAATCATGGGGTAGGAAGTTGCATTTTACGTTGCTGAGATGGAGGCACTAGTCATTCCAATAGAGTCTACAGTATGCATCTTACCATACTACTTTCCTCATCAATAATTTTTATCTAGAGACCTCAACTTAATTGTTTATTAAATTTATATAATTAATTAGCAATGACGTGCACCATTGAGGTCACTCACCGTTGCACCATCACCTATTGTTACACCAATGGAATAAATACTTGTATATATGTTTTTTTTTCCATCATAAATTAGGTCTTCCTCATCAATTAATAATATTTAGTTAAATTTTTTTACATCTTTTACAACAGCCATCTAAGAATTGTGTAGAAGTCCTACCTAACATGCCTCAATCCCTAAAGTTAATTTACGGTCTCAACAATGCAGATTGGGCAGTCAACCCTATACGAATCAAGGGGGGAGTACTTACTGAGGACATTGTTGAAGTGCCACTTATGGCAAAGGACCTATTACGAATTTCTTTGTGGGATCAACTTGAGCCCCTCACATTGTCTCCTATATGGGGTATATGCACATATTTGCTTATAAAATATTAGACATTACATATTTTATTTTCTTGGTATAGATAATAATTATTTATTTTATGTAGCTTCTTGAATGATGCAACTAGCCTTTTTGAGGGTGAAGGCACACTTTACTAATTCCTTGACCTCGACATCATTTGTGGAGCGACGGAGCAATAGCTAATAGAGAGGCATGTTCATGATATTTTACCAAGCTTCTTCCAGTGCTCTAAGGGACACAGCTTAATGATTCCCTACAATAGCAGGTAATTTTAATTTTCGTACTTTCTTACCAACTTATTCCATGCTTAGGGATTGTCAACCTTAATTGTAATTCATATGACTATCTATATAGGGCTCATTGGATGCTGTTAATTTTGGATGTGCATGGTGGGTAGGCTTTCTTTTTTAATTCTTGTGGATCATACATCCGTCCCACCCTCGTAGAAATTATAAATAAGTAAGCTTTTATTCTTTTTATGTATTATGTATAGATAAATAATTTGTTATTCATCTATAATGCATTTAAATTTTAAATTTGTAGAGCATGGTACGAATGGGAAAATCTGACTGAGACTGTACAACCACCAAAACTCACTTAGAAGAATGTCAAGGTATAGAAATTAGTTAATTATTCTATTTTACCACTAATTAAACTTACAATATTATAAATAATATTTATAAATTCTTTTTGTTGTCCTTGTTACACAGTGCCTTAGGCAACAGTTTGATTGGAACACTTCGATTAACTACATGTGTAAAATATATAATAAAGTAGTGTTTCATTCACTTGTATGTGTTCTTTTAGTTTTCATTATTTTATTTGGAATATATATTTTTTAATGATGAATGGGCGAAGAGTGTGGGAGTAAATGAGTATAGATGAAGTGAATTTGGAGATTATAAATGAAGTGAATATGTGATGGTTGGTTTTCAATATATTCATTGAATTATATAACTTTTATGGGATGATGAATGAGGGTAAGTTAAAGAATGAAAGTAAATGTCAATGTGTACAAATGAAGTAAATGTGGATGTTGTAGTGAATGCATGTATTGTGGTTTCTTTTATGAAGTATTTTCAAGATATATATGAATGGATAATAGCGAATTTAGATGTTTTGTACCCAATGTGCAAGCGAATGTATGTTTGTTTTTCATGTATATAAATATTTCAAGAAAATTATATCAGGTGTTATAGGAATGTATACATGTGGCACATGCACTTGCAACTTCGTGGTGTTCATGTAGTTTTGGGAGTCATGAACTTGGCTGCTGGTAGGGATGTGAGAGAAGTAATCATCAATGAAATCCCATATGCTGTATTTGATGTAATGTAGTTGGACCTCAGTTCAATGGCATCAGTAAGGAAATTTGCATCAGAGTCCAATTTCATGGATCTTCCACTGAACATATTCACGTAAGAAAGTTGAGGTTTATGAAGTTCCCTTGATTATTTCTCTTTGTTTCTGCTATCCATATATTCCTATCAACGTGGATTTGACATGGTACCAGTTTTGCTAATCTTCTAGACGAAGAGTTTCTGAAACTGCTCAGTTCCAATAGCTGAGGAAACATATTTCTCTGTTTTCTTTATTGGCAATAACAATGCAGGAGTTACGGCTACTCCTATGCTTTCCCATGATGGCATAGAACTGCAATTTGCAACAAACCACATTGGTACGTGTCACTTGATCCATATCATTAGGTCATCTCTTGATGTTCAAAAAACGACGTTTGCTGACTTTCAGCGTCTTTGCATGGCCTTAATTAGCATCATAACTTTTAGAGCAACAATTCATGGTTTTGGCTATTGATCTTGTTATTTATGATGGTGTTTGATTTTTAAAGGAGCTTAGGGATGCTTTGGATGGTTCTTTCACCGTTACACGAGATTATTTAAAGAGAATATCGAGCCTAATTGTCTTTCAGGTATTCTGAATGACAAAATGTATTATAGTTGGAGAATATGGATAGATGAATGAATTATTTCATTTACTTGTATATGTTTATGCAGTGAATGAGACTAAATGTAAACTTTAGGCTTATCAAACTCTTTGAAAGTAGATTTCATGTTCTGCCCATGTGGTGATAATGTCATACTGCCATTTTCATCTACATAATTAATCATCTCACAAGGCTTTTGAAATATCCTTAGACTGTGTGTGTGTGCACGAGCGCTTGCGTGTGTGGGTAGGTGGGAATATATGTATGCCTAGATATTTTATGTACATGTGTTTTCGGAACTCTTATACCATTTCTTCTTTATGATACCTTCATTACAGATTTATAAGTGAGATGACAATTTTTTATCAACTTCTGCACGTCATTTTCTTTTGACACATTTTTTGTTGGAGAACAAGAAAAACACAGCACGTAATGGGAACAGAGAAGTATGGATAGTCGACATTTCTTCTGAGGGTCACAGGCTAACTTATAGTGAAGGAATTCGTTTTAATAAAATCAATGATTAATCGGCGTAATGATTTATTATTAAATGTGTTTGTAGGATAATGGTTCTGTTCCCTGTTGCTTATATTTTCTTTTACTGGCAATATTGTCTTTGGATACACTCTGCTTGTTGCAGAAGTCTATTTCCAAATAATCTTTCAAATTACTCAACTGACAAGTACAATAGTATCTTCGCATAAGGACAATCAAAGCTTGCTAACATATTGAGCAGGCCAAAAACCTAAAGTTATTCAATTTAAAATACTTGGTAATTTATTTATTTTTACTACTATACATTGTAATCTTAACCTGCTATTACACTATTCTTGCATACATTCAATGAACTATTACATTATTCCTACATTAATTCAATGAATTACTACTATATTCTTGCACATTTATGTCAACGTAACCACAAACAAGCAATCTTTAAAGAACTTGAAAAGATAAATCAGAACACATACATGCATTGATGCTCTACTTCCATATATGCACGTTCACTTCCAATATAAAAAATTTAAAGACATGAAACAAAAAAATGAAAAAAAAAAAAAAAAACTTCACATTACCTACATCCATAGACACCGATTTATTCCACACTCCAACTTTTCCTCATTCATCCCATAAACAAACCACACTTCAAGAAAATTAATGAAAACTATAAGACACAGATATAAATGAAGAAGTTAGTTTTCTATTAATAAGTAAGAAAATTTACTTTGTACAAGTGTTCTGATTAAACACATTACATATTAGGCCCTTTCATTTCTTATTTCATTGAAATCTAACTTAAGAGTTACTTGGCTCCCCATTTGATGAGTACATTAACTTGTATGACAAATTCTTTAATTCGGTTACATTCTTTTTGCTGGAACCCATAAAAAATTGTAGAAAATTATAAGAATATGACCAGCAAAAGGTATCTTCCTTTTTAAATATGAGTCCCTGATATCATCGTGTACTAGGATTCTCTTGTATCTCAACACTTAGTACCCTCATTTCTGCTTAGAATGTTATCTAGAGCACTGTGCAACAAAGAAGACATAAAGGATCAATAAATACCATGAGTAATTGTAACTTTATTTTATAAAATAGAGTAATTAACTATTTTCCTTGCCTTGACCTTCTTTCAAGTGACATTTGTTTGGGTAAGCAGTCTTGGTTATTTCAGCCCATTTAAGCCATGCACTTTAAATTTAGAATGCAACTCTATTAGATATCAATAAAAGATTAGTTATGAGCTAATATTCTATTATATATAGTACATGAATAGATGAAAAGCTTATTTATGATTTCAATGAGTGGGGCATGAATGTGTGCTCTATAAGAATAAAATATAAAAAAATTTGCTCTCCATGCACATCCAAAACCAACAGTATTCAGTGAGACCTGTACATATAATTACATGAATTGCAATTGAACTTTACAATCCTTATGTGTAGAATATAATTTAAAAAGTCAACAAGTAAACTAAAACCTACTCACTATTATAGGGAATCATTAAGACCTACTAATTCTAGTAGTGGAAGAATCTTAGTAAAAAATCTTCAACTCGCCTCCCCATTGACCATTGCTCCACACTAAACAAATGACACCTAGATCAAGGAATTTGTAAATTACACCCTCAACCTCTAATTATTTCATTGTATCATACACGAAGTTGTATAAAAGAAGTAATTATTACTTACAATTACTAATTAACAAGTGAA
This sequence comes from Warburgia ugandensis, assembly GCA_035236585.1. Taxonomy (NCBI): domain Eukaryota; kingdom Viridiplantae; phylum Streptophyta; class Magnoliopsida; order Canellales; family Canellaceae; genus Warburgia; species Warburgia ugandensis. The sequence continues at coordinate 27,203,962 of CP141135.1, forward strand.
CTGAAGTGGATATTTGCATATACCATGCAGGAAAAAATGTGAGAGTGTTCGAGTTGATCCCATTTGTAAACTCTTATGAGGTCCTCATCCATAAGTGGTACTTCATTTATGTCATAGGCAATCACTCTAGCCTAAAGATATATGGGTTTGATTATCCTATCTTCTTTAATGATTGCATAAAGGCTCCTCAAGGATGGAAGTGTGTTAGGTGAGACTTCCAACTGATTCTTAATGATTGCTCTAAAATTGTACAAATTTTTAATCAATATTGTTCATTGAAGACATTCAAATTTATAATAAAAATAAACATAAATACTACTACCAGTTCCATCGAAAGTGATGATGAAGAGGAAGTCAACCTCGATGGCACTTGATGATGCTTCTAATTAACATTAGATGCAACAATTAAATTGAAGTCTCTAAAAACTGTTGTTGAAGATGCATGGTGGTATGACAAGATATATTCTTTCGATTGTATGGAAAGAGCAAATTGCTCTGGCCAAGTGATGTAATATCCATGGGCATTCCCAATGTTAAAAATATTGTTGAATTCTATCAAAAATGGTAGACAGTCATTTGCATTCAAGGCCCAAGTAATAACACAATGCTTGGTGGTTGGAGACATACTCTTTCCATTCAAAACCATAGATACATCCTCACACGTTGAACTAACTGGGATGATGTTTTCACAAGCATTCAAGGCCAATAGGCATTGACTCACTTGAAATTAGAAACACTTGTTACACAAGAAAGGATGAGGTAGGATAATGAAAAAGTAAACGTGACTATTTATATACCTCCTTAGCCAATGCTTCAGCTTCAAAGGGAACATGTTGCTATTCCTGATCCTTTCTCTAATAGAATTTGTAGCTAACATTTGAGTGAGGCATAAGGGTCTAAGTGAGGTCTATTAAAACTCTTAGGTGCAAGTCACTTGGTATAATCCATCTTTATCTCACTCACAACTTTGCTTTCAACTTTTGGAATGCCTCCTCATTGTCAAGTGTACGTAGTTTTCAACAAAAGTTGGAGGGAACAACACAATACCATTGGCCCCTTACTCTGCCAGCATGCTCCTCCTTATTACCCATAGCCCTATACAGCATGTCATCCTTTGTAGCAATGCTACTTAGAGTTCCTATAGATGCACTTTCTTGGGCAAGTTTTTCCTACAAAATTTAATTACAAGGACATGATCAGTTCCATTAATTAATGTATAAAAGTTAAGCAATACAAGGGTAAACATGTGCAACTACTTACAATTTAAGAACTTCAGCATTTGCTTCATTTTTTAAGGTTTGGGAATTAGGGCCCATGAAATTGTCATCTTCCATAGGATACTGTAGTTAATGGGATCAATTGTCCCAACTTTCTTTTGCTATTAAGAAAGACACCATAGTTAGGACATGAAACATGTATAGCTATGGTATAATTTGAAAGGAATAGACACTCATGCATACTTACTTCATGTTCTTCCAATCTAACATGGCCCAACCTAGAGATGTGGTGCTGCATATGATTGGTCTCACACAACTTTCTTCTCCTCGAGAATGTCAAAGGTAAACTGCAAAGTAGAAACAAGTACATTACTCCATTTGAAAATAACAAGATAAAGTGAGTACAAATGCAATCTAATAACAAGCATGAGACACATTGAATTACAAATGCAATCTAATTACAAGCCAAAAGTCCACAAAAATGTAGAAGAATTAGCTATGGTAACAGTAAATACATAATTCATATCCATTGCAAGAATTAAATTAGATATTATTGGTAGCACTGATCAATTTAAAATATTTTTTCAACTCCGCATTCCTAATGGTGCTTGACTGATCCAAAGCAAGAGAGACCCTGAGAAAGAGAGAGGAAACGATCTAGGTTTTTTCAATTGCACATGATCAACACGAAACAATATATATATATATATATATATATACACACACACACACACACATACATATACAGAGAGAGAGAGAGAGAGAGAGAGAGAGAGAGAGAGAGAGAGAGAGAGAGAGGAAATACAAGCATTGTTGGCTTGCTTTTTTGGGTCATGCACAACCAACATAGATCGACATTGATAGAGAAAGAGAGAGGAAAATAAAAGGGGTTACCAGTTTGGTTCTTTTTTACCGTTCGCAACTAGTATGGATAAAGAGAGAGGGGAAAAGAAAAAGGGGTCGCTAGCTATTTTTTTGGCTACTTGCTACTAAAAATATTAATATAGAGAAAAAAGGGGTCACCAATCTAGTTTTTCCAATGAGACAGACCAAGATAGAGAGAGAAAGAGAGGAAATAAAAAGGGGTTGCTTTTTTGGTTTTTTTGACCATGCACAACTGAGATGGACCAAGATAGAAGAGACAGAAATAGAGAAATGAAAAGGAGTTGCTGGTCTAGTTTTTCAACTTCACATGACTGACAACATACACACACACACACACACACATAGATGAAACTATCTCATCCCTAGCGCAAGTCTTGGAGATAATTTTTGAGGGCTCGCAAGCCATAAATAAAGAGAGCAGATCAAATGGAGCCATCATGGAGGCCATATTTTAGTGAGACACAAACACTTTTTAAAGTGGATTTCATCAAAACTGATTTTAAAATCTATTTTCAAAGTCAGTTTACAAAACCAACACTAAAACACTTTTTAAAGTGTATTTCATCAAAACTGATTTTAAAAGCTATTTTCAAAGTCAATTTCTTCAAACCAACTTTAAAATCGCTAGCAGGTCCTCATGTTATCAATCATATGTTCTGCTCTTCAATCATGCATTCTATACATATATAAATAAAAATAACCTAAGAACAAGAAAATCAATTAATTTTGGGATATCTCCTTATTAATTAATTAATTACATAAACCAAATGGTACATAGGATTTCATCCTTAAAACAAGCTAATATTTTATCAAAGAATAAATATGGAACTATATGCATGTCTCACTAAAATATGGCCTCTTAATATTCAAATCACACCAAATCCCTTTGTTGGTAAAAGATTCAACACCAACATCCTCATCCTAAAGAGGAATTAATAGCTAGTGCCTCATGACTAGAGTTTGTATAGCCTTTTGTGTCCAACTGATCAGTTCTTTCATCGAAAGATATTTCTCGTCATTGAAACTTAATTTTGAATGGGAATTGCAAACACTAACTTTGAATCCAGTTTTTCTTCTCATCTGACTACTTCTTTCCTCTAATTCCTTACATTATGTTGATTCAAGTGGCAAGTGAAACTCCTCAAATCCATTCCATGTAGCCTAGTTATTAATCCTTTTCATTTTTTGTTCGTATTAAAAACCACTTAGTTTTTCACTGAAATCACTTTATTTTTGTCTGAATCATGACAATCTAACCAAGATTTCACAAAACTCACTTCACCCATAGTATTGCTCATGGTATTAATAAAAATAAAAATGAATGATGACAAGGGGGTTACTGTTTTTAATGTATTTTTCATTGTAACATCTCAAAATTTTCTAAGAAAGTATGTTTAACTTTCCTTGTTAAGATTGTGAACATAAGAAACTATATGATAAGTTATAACTAAAATGGGTGTTAAAGATTACCAAAGATTTATAAATTTTGCTTTATAGCTAAGTAGAAGATAAAATAATAATGGTGAGATAAATATTAAAGTATAAAATTTTGGAGCATTTTGAGTTAGATAGCCTTAGACTAACATGGGATAACTCAATCAAGAGACATGACACATAGGGAGAGAAGGGATGAGTTATATGAGAGATCAAGGGCAGGGATTAAGCCCTAATGAAACACCAAGCTAGCCTAGGTACAAGGGTATGATCATGGCCCACAAGTGCAGATAGGTAAGAAAGCGTTGCTAATTTGTGATGACCCGAGTTTTCCCATGCATTTTTAGATGCAGTATCTAATTCCTAAGGTGGGATGCATCCCTATTTGAAAACCCTTTTATAAAAATCATGCAATGCAGCAGAAAAACTTTAGTTTTAAACTCATTTTTTAAAACTCCGAGTGTCATTTGCTTTCACAATAACTAAAGTAGTTTTTGAAAAACTTCAAAAATCATAAAGGTTTTCCTAGGTCTATCCAGTCACAACTCACAGTCCAACTGTAAATAAATACAAATACATGTCCAAAGGGTAGAGTGTTTACTTACATGTATGATTGTCTCCTTTTGATTTACTTGCTCGTAGCACTAACATAGGCATCTTCTACTCGTGAATGGAGCTATCCTGAAAAATGTTAAGGATTGGGTGAGTATATACTATACTCAGTAGGAGTCTATCACTACTAGTTTTACAATGCATGCTGTGTTTAAAATCATATGTTCTTTAAAACATGTGCATGTTCGAACAATCATGTTCAATATCAATATTAAAAACCATTGTCGAATTAGAATACTGACGACTTAAAGAATCGCATAATCCAAGTCGAAAGTATCATATATATATATCACAAACATAATGATATGCATAAGATGCTCAACTGAATCCAACTCATGGATATCTAGTATGGTCGACCAACCTCATGTCATGCCATATGCAATGCAAGTAAATCCTCAAACCATAAGGCCCACTATGCCCATGACCTCACTGCTGTGTGGTCCCCGGGTACCTAAGAACACAGGGTCATAAGCCTCCACGGAACATATGACACTTCGACCCACTGCCGTGACACTAGTGGCAGCCCCCTGTACCACATGCAGTCGAAGCAAGGACATGCTCTTTTTGGGCGTGGTACCCATTCCACCTAATAGTGATAGAGGTTGGGAGGCCACCCTAGACCTCTCGGCATAGCGCCAACGAGCTTATTAGCCCAAATCATATACGATCAAACAAGCAAAAACCTCTTTTTCAAAACCTATCCTCTTTGGGTCCCTCACAACTACCTACCCAGTGTCTTTTGGACACTCCAACGTCTTTTGGTAACCCTCAAGGGCATGCAATTTTTCAAGAACCCAATGCTCGCAAATCATGCAATATATGCAATTGTTTGCAAAACATGTCTATGCATAATGTATTTATCATATGCATGCTGAATTCATTTATATGCTAAACAAGTCATAAAATAAGTCATGCTAAACAAGTCATATAATTTATACTTGAAACATGCATTCAAAACAATCATGGGCTCTCTCTTTTTGTTAAAAGTCTAGTAGCGATAGAGTACCTACCTCGAAGTCTCTTGGAGTCGCATCCTTCATCACTCAACCCTACCCTGGGTCTCACTTATAAACTCCTGGATATGAATGATAACAAGGAGTCCTTATCAATTTCAATCCATTTAGACATTAGATCGTTAGATCTGCCTTTTAGGGTCTATGGTCCTTGCCTAATTCATTGTCAGGCTGGATCCTATGATATGGATCTACTATTCAATAGTTAAACTCTGTAAATTCCTATGATATGGATCTACTATTCAATAGTTAAACTCTGTAAATTGTCCTCTGATCCTAACTTTATAGTCTCATTAAGTTCGCGTGTCCCAGTTCCTAGGACACCCGTGTATCCTGTTTGAATGGCAACTGCCTCACGTGCATGCGCGCCCAAAGGCCATTCCAGGGACCGCATTTTGTACGCGCACATGCATGCCCAAGCGACGCGCTATGATGCGCATCCTGGATGGCATTGCGCAGATGCACCTTTGGTGTAGCACGGCACGTCTCAACTCTTAGGGCACCCCATGCATCCCGGTCGAGCCAGGACCCGTGCCCCACGTCGCGCGCGCACCCGAAGGCCACACCAGGGACAGTGTACGCACTGTTGTACGCCTAGAATCCGTCCCAGGGACCCTATCCCAGGAGCACATGGAGCATGGCATCCCTGGGACGCCTTGTTCATACAGGGCCGGCTGGAGCCGGCTTCGTCTTCTCCTGCTAGAAAAATTGGCTGGGAAAAGACCAGATCTGGCATGGATCTAGCCTGGGGGAAACAAAACAAAGAGAAAGGGAAAAACGGCTTACCTGGGTACCCTAGGGACCGCCTATTGCCGGTGGCAGACCTCCGTTCCGGTTCTGAAACTCCATGCCACCAGAAAACTCGATGAAGGGAAAAACCCAATTTTTGGGTGATTCCAGGGAAGAAATGGGGAATAGAAAGAAGGGGAATGGCGGGCCTGATAGTCCTGGTCGTTGCCGGAAATCGCAGGGAAAACTGGGTTTCCGATTTTTGCCGGAAACCCCAATCCCAAATGACCGAAAAATCATGATTTTGAAGAGAAGGCATGTAGGGTATTTATAGAGGGAAGAAGGCGGTGCCCCTCAATGGCGGTGCTGCCATTTCCCCTAGTGTTTTCTGGAAAAATCGTTAGAGGAGGGTTTCTGGAGAAATCGGGAGGAGGAAGACGACAGGGTGTGTCGTTATGCAAACGGCCCCCTGCGTTTTCGTTCTTTTTCATTTTTGTTTAATTTATAAAAATACCCCTAATCTTTAAACGGTTGTAACTTCTTCATACGAACTCCATTTTCGGTGTTGGATTCCATTTTTCGAGTAGAATCTAATGGTACCAAGTTTCCTTACAAATTTCTTCGTGTACTATTTTAAATAAAGTAAAATATTTAACACAGTTTATTTCCCATAGAATGTCCAATTTTTGTTAAAAATAGCGTAAATTTCTCAGGCATTACATCATTACCCCCTTAAAAGAATTTCGTCCTCAAAATTCCATAAATTATCATCTTCAAGGTATTTTGTCTCTTAGATAACTTCTTGGTGAATGCATTACCCCCTTAGGAATCAAATCTAGGCTCAATCCTCAATTTATCATTTTTTATTGTTCCTTCTACAAGGCCTTACCTATAAGGGCCGCTTTCACTGCGTACTCTGATGCATACTCCCATAAGTGCCAGTTTATCATTACAGGTGTCTATCTGTATTACCCATCCTTGGATGCTCATATCCCTTTTGATCATGTATAGGATAGTCTCCTCGTAGGATCATGCTTCTTTATTCATGTATAAATTACTCCTCCATACTTCTTTGAGATCATATGATCTTATTTCTCCTATTTCATTTTGAATATCATAGGATAATCCCTTTTTCTTCTTGTCTTTCATCTAGTGATCTCTTCATCATCCACATCTCCTTCTAATGGTTGGTTATATGTCATTAGTAAGAGTCCAAAAAAAGTTACCTTCTTTTTATTGTGTCTAACTTTGCTTCTTATCTGTTATATTTGTCCCCAGGATACTTCAATAACTGACATGGTATCATGTGCTCTACAGCCAAACCCTTGATTAACTTCGAATTTCAACTGTCTATCATTTTCCATATGTGACTTGATTCCTCGACCAAAGTTACATTCAAAATAAAATCATGAAAGCCAATTAGTAGCATCTTCCATCGTGGACCTTATCATATACTGAAAGTAAAATGTCCTAACTCTATATCCAGTTTCATAATTATTGAATTCATTAAACGCTTTTCTTCGTGAAGATTTTATCCAAACTCATGTCAAATGTTAATGGTCGATTCATCATCATGGGTCAAATGTTCTCGTCCAGAGGCCTATCTCACTATTCACATTAATTTTTCATTAGGATTTTCAATAATGTTCTCATTTATGCAAAGCAAAAAGTCTCTTATTCATAACCGAGTACCCTTACTAGGTCACGGTTGAATCCTTTGTCATCATCCTCTTTGTCCTTTCCTTGCTTGATGGTTTTCTTCGTAACCTTTCAGTCCAAAAGTTCTATACTCAATCCAGTAGGGTTAGTCCTTAGGAAATTCCTTCAATTGATTTTTTGTACTTGGTATATGCTCATAACAACTAACTATTTGTTTAGAGGCAGCGTAACATTAAATCTTCACCTTATAGTGTGCTAGCCATCTCACCTTTTCTCCTTCCCTCCCCTATATCAATATATTGTTCAATCTTTTATCAAGTCTTTATCGTCAACCATGCAGTCTATATTGTCAGGAGGTAACTTCATAGGTAGTGATTTTCTCAATTCCTCAAATTTTATCCTTCAAGTGCCTCCTCGTACTTAGCTTATAATAGCAGTTCTCGTTCGATAGCTACTACATCAAGTTATGCTGAAGCTGTTAAATCATCAAATTTGAAAAAACACTCAAGTAAGCATGGAACATTTTCGTAGACATATAGAAAGACTTTATTTAATTACCTATTGATCTATTTCCAGATATATCTTTCTCATAAGCTCAAGGGTCTCTAAAGTGATCGGTACTTATCTACCTTTCTTTTCAATCTAAGTCAGCAGTATCTTTCAGACCCATAGTGTTTTCTATGGTTTGTCATGGTATCTATTCAGGTTTGGAAAAATCTATCTCACTGGTGGAGATCGCTCCTTATTTTTGCTTCTGTCTCAGTTGTTACTGTATTTATTGTACTTGCAACTCCTCCATGATGTGGCCTAATCAACTCCACGATGTGGCCTAATCAACTGACCTCATACCTTCAAATGACTTAGTCTAACAAGTAACTTCTTTTAGGAAAAACTCATGTCCAAATACTTATAATATCCATCTGAGTATATAACTTCGACTACTAACTCATAGATACTAACATACTTGATTAATTATGGTGGGATACCTTTATTTAGTCAACAGTACTCTAGAGGTAATGACTAAATAATGGTCTTAAGATTTTTGGTCTTCCAATCTATGATAGTAAGACCTCAATTTGATTCTTGATGGTACCCTACTTGCTAAATGGACAAGTCACTGTCCCGGCTTAATTCCTTTTTCAATATACTTTATTGACAAGGTGGGATATTACCAAATTTTCCTTTTTATGGATTATATCCATTGGTGTTCCCCATAAGCTAATGGATCCGATAAGAATCTAATTGTAATAATTGATATCAAACTATTTGTAGAATTTAATTTCTAGTTGGTCACCATTCTTCTTCAAAAATTTCTTGTCGTATAATCTCCTGAAATTCGATACTCTACTCAAAGTTTTAAACCCCATATGCTTTCTCGCTTTTATACTCTTTTACAATAAGATCACCAACTCATCTATCATCATTCCTTCGAAGTTGATTGGTTTATCTTCCCAGATGATTCAAAATGAAAGATTTCTATGGATCTATTCTTTCCTCAATAAAGTCATGACCTTTTTCTTTTGAATATTCAATATTCATTGAATATTAGTAGTTACATCTCTATCTCTTTCTTTCTTTTCTTCAAAATCCTCATTTTTGTCTACCTAGATCAATGTCTTCATGTGCTTTGTTGCATATAATTGATACTGCATCTACTCCTTTACTTAACAGATATGATAAACTGAATGCTTCTAAGAAATTCTAAACTGTCTTAAGATCATTGAAATCCTCAATTGCCTATAGCATCTGTCACAACCCCATATCCCCAGGGCCGCGATTAGGCTTGATCAAGCCTAACGATTGGGCGAGCTAGGCCTACGTAGCCTTGCTTCTTTTTTTTTTTCATAATTTATATCACAGCAGAAGTGTTGAGAGAGCTAGGTGCTCTTGTCCTGTGCAAGTCACAGTTTACTAGTGAAATATTTTTCTCCTTTAACAACCGAGTCCTACCGAAATTTAGAAGTCTCCCCCTTTTTCGGACATTATGCATTTAACGCATGCTATGCGGTTCACCCTGATAGACAATAGAGCAATCGTAATTTCGAAGGGAGACTCAGTCTTCGTACTATCTATCATAGTGAGACATACATGATACATAAGGAATCAGTGTCAAAATGAGACATAACTCGTTTACAGCATTAGCACATATATACATGTATTTATATACAACTCAAAATTTAATAGCTTCAAGCAAGCTTTGTTCAACTCACTCAACGACCTTTCTCTTCTCTGCCTGACTAGTACCTGCAAAATAACAAGGTGAGCTGCGAAGCCCAGTAAGGGAAAAGAACTAAACCCATGCATATCCAGTCATTCTCATTGCCACGCTTAAAAACACATTCATTATAACATGAGCATGCATTTTCCATTTTAACTAGTCATATATAACATAGTTAGCATGTGCTATCAAGTAAGGCCTATGCTTATTACAGAATTCTGATTTTCCCCCAAATTCTAATATGACGCAACAGTCATCGCATGCAAACAAGCACACCCCATAAGGGTTTCCTATTCGTGTCCAGCCACGGGACATTCAATAGATGAGTGACTAAGTCATGGACCTCATTCTAAAGTTGCATGCAAACCATAAGTGTTACATCAAACAAAGCTGCATACTCATTAATGATTTTCTCAGTAATATTAAACGTGCCTAGCATCACACCAGGATTCAATAGTCATCTCCCTCAAGGATTACCATCTTGGGCGGCCCACTATGTGTATCATCATCAAGGCAGCCGACCCTCGGATTTACCATCTTGGGTAGCGCCTAAAGTCGGGTTCCCTGGGGTTTACCATCTTGGGTGGCTCCACCTTGGTCGAAATCAACCAGGCAGCCCTTTCCCTCGGGGTTTACCATCTTGGGTAACTAAATATGCCAGCTCATCCCTCGGGGTTTTACCATCTTGGGCGGCTCCCCTTTGTGATCCTAAAAGACCAGGCAGCCCTTTCCCTCGGGAATTACCATCTTGGGAGGCTCAATGCACGGCGACTCATCCCTCGGGGTTTACCATCTTGGGCGGCTCCACCATGATTCCAAAGAACCGGGCAGCCCTTTCCCTCGGGGTTTACCGTCTTGGGAGGCTCAATACAGGCATGTCCAATCCTCGGGATTTACCGTCTTGGGCGGCTTCACCTTGGTGCAAGCAACCGGGTAGCCCTTTCCCTCAGAATTACCATCTTGGAAAGCGTCATCATAGCTTCTTAGGGCGGCCCTCAGGGCTTACTATCTTGGGCTTGACCATTTTATAACAGTTTGCATCATCACAACAGTTAAGCATAGCAAATCATACTATAACATGACCTTTTTAATAAGAAATTACAATTTCTATCATCCACTAAACCAAGGTGGCAATATATACATTTTACACATGCATAAAGTTAGTTTCAAGGGAACATAACAACAAGAATTTAAAGAATGCAAGGGTTCAGGGTCCTTACCTGTGTTTGCAGTACGATTCACATTCCAATAACCAATGTTGCAATGTTTCCCAGCTGGGGCTTCCTATGTACCCTGCAAGCCCACAAAAGTGCTCCCCAGATAGACACCGTAGGCCGTATGGGCATTCCCTTGATAAACTCATACACCTTTTCCACCATTCTAGCTTCCCCAACGAGTCCACAATACATGCATAATGCTCACACCCTGGCTCAATTCCATACTTCCTTTTCATCTCTTCAAAAATTCTCAATCCCTCCTCTACTTTCCCAGCCTTATTAGACGCTGATAGTACACACACTGACCCAACAGGCTAATGGCGTAGCAATCGTATCCAATTTCAGAAAAGAATGGCAACCAATGCTCGGCCCAACACCAAGCTGCATGGAAGCTTCCATGGATGAATACAAGTGGGGGTTTTCTGGAGCTGTCCTTGACCTCGTCTGAGCCTTTCCCAAGCCCCTTTTGAAAGATAACCTCCATATTCAAACCAGAGGGAAGGTCATGGAAAAGACGAGACTGTCTTATCTTCAGAGAGTAGGGAACTCTCATTTTCTGAGCCCTATCAAGGACTGCCAGTGGCATTTTGGCCTTTGTGGTAGGTCCGAAGCTACGAGAGAGAGGAAATATGGGTTGAATCGAGAGAAAGGAAGCAGCCATGGCTGAGTTGCAGAGAGTGAAAGTGGTTTTGGGCCCCGTGGAGTTCCAAGCGTTGCCCAAATTCTTCAACCCTAGAGGAGGACCTGATTTTCGAGGGTGGAGATTTGGCTGCCAAATCATTTGCAAGGCCATCAACGATTGGCATCGGGAGTTCGATTCTTCCGCAATCGCAGATTTTTTTTTGCCCGGATTCTCCTCTTCTTCTCTGCGTTCCTTGTCATCACAGAGACAGCTGGCGAGAGGGAGGTTTTACTCCAGAACAGGGACCAAGGAGGGAGGAAGAGGGCGAGAGATTTCTCCGACTATGTTCATGGCTGCTGGGTTTGGAACATGGGGAGAAGATGATCAGCCAGGCAAGAAACCTCCTGCTGATTCCTAAGGGTAGGGGAGAAGGAGAAACGAAGGGTGTGGGGTGTGGGGAGGAAAGCCATCCAGTGATGGCTCTCTCTCTCTCTCTCTCTCTCTCTCTCTCTCTCTCTCTCTCTCTCTCTCTCTCTCTCTCTCTCTCTCTCTCTCTCTCTCTCTCTCTCTCTCTCTCTCTCTCTCTCTCTACATTCTGGTCCGTGGGGTGGAAAGAGGCTGAGTCCGCGTGGCGAGTCTGACTCCCACGCGTCGACTCGCTTCCCTGTGACATTGTGTAGAAGAGTTAGTCAGGGGGTGCCATTATCAATTTGGACCCCCCTATTATTTGTAAATTTCTTTCGGATCTTTGAGTCCCGGGTCTCCGTTTTACGCGTTCTTAGTGTCGTTGGAAAGCTCCTATCGAGCACAATCCAATAATCAAACTTTCATTGCTAGATTTTAATATTTTTAGTTTACTTTATAATTACTTGAATTTCTATAAAATTTCCACTTTCAAATATGTTTGCTCACATTTTGCTATGAATCCAAATGAAATTTCAATTCATCTAATCCTTACGAGATATACAATTTAACAACCTCTAAGGATTCAAAATTTATCCAAAACTGTCTTCAATTTACAACTAGACTCATGCGGGCCCACGTGCTCAATCCTGCCTTGGTTGTCTTGTTTCATAGAATTTGAGAAGATTAATGTGTTGATTCTTGTTTTAACCTGATTGTAGGACACGGGTGTGACAGCATCACTAAAATTTATACAATGTCTTAATAATGGCATTGACGTTTTGATCATGCTATACTTTTCTTACAAGTTCATGTTAGGATCAATTTATTATCATCCTTAGTATTATCATCAAAATCTTTTGATAACTCGGTTGAATTCATTTCCCTATCATATTCCAGTTATGTTTCTCTTAATCACATAATATGTCACTTGCACACATCTTCTTATCTGCTCCATTATACTGAGGTTGTCATTATTAGATAGCACTTCACTCTTCATATGACTCCAATGAAGTTATCAAAAATTGAGCTAAGTCCTTCAGGATCCATACCTTTGTGATCTAGTAGTAGTCACAGTTATTTCCTAATATCATCTTGCATTCTCATCCCTCTTAGATTATCATCAAAATCTTCTCAAAGTTTGTCTTTTACATTCCCTATACTTATATCATATCCCTTGTGATAGTGTGCTCATATTCTGATATTCTTTATGATGGTAAGATAGCCATCTAGGTTCTTTGATGTTATCATCTTTGGTGAGATTGATCTATTACAGGTCAAAATTATCTACTAACACGTTCACCAACATCTTCCTTCATTATTCTCATCATAATATGATCCATATATGAGTTTTCATATTTGCACCACTGCACAACAATCCTTATTGATAAGATTTAGGCCATTCAATATCTAAGTATTTGCTAAACCCATCTCCTTTTTCACCTATTGGTTTATGGTGAAATGCCTTGAGCATTAATATTGTACTCCTCAAATAGAAGTAGTCATCTCTACTACTTCTATTTATACTATTTCTTCTTGATTTTCTCTATTGTCTAAGACCCATGGACATCTTGGACTGGCTGTGAAAGGATAAAACCTGACTCTGATACCAACTGTGATGACCCGGGTTTTTCCATGCATTTTTAGATGCAATATCTAATTCCTAAGGCGGGATGCATCCCTATTTGAAAGCCATTTTATAAAAATCATGCAATGCAGCAGAAAATCTTTAGTTTTTAACTCATTTTTTAAAACCCCGAGTGTCATTTGCTTTCATAATAACTAAAGTAGTTTTTGAAAAACTTCAAAAATCATAAATGTTTTCCTAAGTCTATCCAGTCATAACTCATAGTCCAACTGTAAATAAATACAAATACATGTCCAAAGGGTAGAGTGTTTACTTACATGTATGATTGTCTCCTTTTGATTTACTTGCTCGTAGCACTAACATAGGCATCTTCTACTCGTGAATGGAGCTATCCTGAAAAATGTTAAGGATTGGGTGAGTATATGCTATACTCAGTAGGAGTCTATCACTACTAGTTTTACAATGCATGCTATGTTTAAAATCATATGCTCTTTAAAACATGTGCATGTTCGAACAATCATGTTCAATATCAATATTAAAAACCATTGTCGAATTAGAATACTGACGACTTAAAGAATCGCATAATCCAAGTCGAAAGTATCATATATATATTATAAACATAATGATATGCATAAGATGCTCAACTGAATCCAACTCATGGATATCTGGTATGGTCGACCAACCTCATGTCATGCCATATGCAATGCAAGTAAATTCTCAAACCATAGGGCCCACTATGCCCACGACCTCGCCGCCGTGTGGTCCCTGGGTACCTAGGGATAGAGGGTCATAAGCCTCCACAGGTTATATGACACTTCGACCCAATGCCGTGACACCAGTGGTAGCCCCCTATACCACATGCAGTTGAAGCAGGGACATGCCCTTTTTGGGCGTGGTACCCATTCCACCTAATAGTGGTAGAGGTTGGGAGGCCACCCCAGACCTCGCGGCATAGCGCCCACGAGCTTATTAGCCAAATCATATACGATTAAACAAGCAAAAACCTCTTTTTCAAAACCTGTCCTCTTTGGGTCCCTCACAACTGCCTACCCAGCGTCTTTTGGGCACTCCAACGTCTTTTGGTAACCCTCAAAGACATGCAATTTTTCAAGAACTCAATGCTCGCAAATCATACAATATATGCAATTGTTTGCAAAACATCTATGCATAATGTATTTATCATATGCATGCTGAATTCATTTATATGCTAAACAAGTCATAAAATAAGTCATGCTAAACAAGTCATATAATTTATACTTAAAACATGCATTCAAAACAATCATGGGCTCTCTCTTTTTGTTAAAAGTCTAGTAGCGATAGAATACCTACCTCGAAGTCTCCTGGAGTCGCGTCCTTCATCACTCAACCCTACCCTTGGTCTCACTTATAAACTCCTGGGTATGAATGATAACAAGGAGTCCTTATCAATTTCAATTCATTTAAAAATTAGATCGTTAGATCTGCCTTTTAGGGTCTATGGTCCTTGCCTAATTCATTGTCAGGCTAGATCCTATGATATGGATCTACTATTCAATAGTTAAACTCTGTAAATTCCTATCATAAGGATCTACTATTCAATATTTAAACTCTGTAAATTGTCCTCTGATCCTAATTTTATAGTCTCATTAGGTCCGCATGTCCCAGTTCCCAGGACACCCGTATATCCTGGTTGAACCACGACCGCCTCACATGCGTGTGGGCCCAAAGTCCGTGCCAGGGACCGCGTTTTGCACGCACACATGCATGCCCAAGCGACGCGCTATGATGCGTATCCTGGATGGCATCACAGGACGCACCTTTGGTGTAGCACGGCACGTCTCAAGTCCCAAGGCACCCCGTGCATCCCGGTTGAGCTAGGACCCGTTCACCACGTCATGTGCACACCCGAAGGCCACACCAAGGACAGTGTACTCATTGTAGTACGCCTAGAATCCGTCCCAGGGACCCTGTCCCAGGAGCACATGGATCATGGTATCCTTGGGATGCCTTGTTCATACAGGGCCGGCTTCGTCTTCTCCGGTTGGAAAAACCAGCTGGGAAAAGACCAGATCCGGCATGGATCTAGCCTGGGGGAAACAAAACAGAGAGAAAGGGAGAAATGACTTACCTGGGTACCCTAGGGAGCGCCTATCGCCAGTGGTAGACCTCCATTCCGGTTCTGAAACTCCATGCCACCGGAAAACTCGATGAAGGGAAAAACCCAGTTTTTGGGTGATGCCAGGGAAGAAATGGGGAAGAGAAAGAAAGGGAATGGTTGGCCTGATAGTCCTATCCGTTGCCAAAACTCGCAGGGAAAACTGGGTTTCCAATTTTTACTGGAAAATCATGATTTTGAAGAGAAGGGGTGTAGGGTAGTTATAGAGGGAAGAAGGCGGTGCCCCTCAATGGCGGTGCCGCTATTTCCCCTCGTGTTTTCTGGAAAAATCGCGAGAGGAAGGTTTTTGGAGAAATCGGGAGGAGGAAGACGACAGGGGGTGCCATTATCAAAAGGGCCCCCTACGTTTTCATTCTTTTTCGTTTTTGTTTAATTTATAAAAATACCCCTAATCTTTAAATGGCCGTAACTTCTTCATACGAACTCTGTTTTCGACGTTCTTTGAGGCGTTGGATTCCATTTTTTGAGTAGAATCTAATGGTACCAAGTTTCCTTACAAATTCCTTCATTTACTATTTTAAATAAAGTAAAATATTTAACACAGTTTATTTCCCATAGAATGTCCAATTTTAGTTGAAAATAGTGTAAATTGCTCGGGCATTACATGATTCAAGGATTTCTCAACCTTGCTTATTGGCTGAATGACTTGTATATTGAGATGCCACTGGTTAGGGTACTAAAAAATGTATTTTTTATGAAATTTTACCTGTATGATTTAGAAAAGTCATTAGTAGTTCAATTAAAATTTGGTGAGATTTTAATGAGATTTGACCTAAGAACTTATCAAAGGAAAATCAATAAGATACTCACTATGGTTCTGTCTAGTTAACTGAAAAACATATGGAACATCTCTCAATAGTTTAGGTATCAAAACTGTAATTTTTTAGGTGAAACTTTAACTGTAGTTTCTAAACATGTAATAATGTCTCAATTAAATTTGGTGCAATTTGGGTAAGAATTGATATATGAATAGAATTGTTATATAGGGAAGAGTAGTGACTATTAAACCCTTATTCCCTGCTAAGAATAATCTAAAATATTTATGATTTGGGTATAATAAAAACATCATCTAGGGTTAAAAATTATATGGATGTGAAGCTTATTCAATAAGCAACAACTTTGAACAAACCAAATGAAAAAATAATGTGCATAGGTCATTGCATTAATGGTAGGAAGTAAGGTATTGTCACTGGCTACTAAGTATTGGGTGGACAATGGCTGTTGAATTTAAAAGCAATTTGATTATTCTACTTGATAAACCATACAGATTGAAAATTTTAACCTATTCCACTGAATAAATAATGAGATAGATAAACTAAACATGTGATTAGTATAACACGAGTTATCATACTCATAGTATTGATTATAAATGATCCTAGACATACATGTGTTGTATGGAGTTCAAAAGTTTGAAAATTGCACAATAATTTATGGAGAAGATGAATTAGATTCAAACCACTTTTTGTAAGTCTTTGAAGGTTCAAAGAGTCTCATAATTAATTTGATTTTTGTTATGGTAGTAAGTAAAGAATTATGAATATTTATGTCAAATTTGGATTTTTAACAGATGATCACTCTGTATGAAGCAATGAGACATATGATATGATTATCAAAAGTTAATGAACTCCTTTGAGTTTGTGCCACATGAGTTATTGTGGACAAGCATCACTAATGAGCTTATTTGATTGGATCCTTCTATCAGATTGATTAACCTATGTTATGTGATACAACTATGTTTGCATAATCATGCTCATGTTTGTGGTACTTATTTGTTGATCATACATGGGTGAGATTTTGTGATATGTGCTCATGTATTGACCACATTTGACAACTAGAATTAGTGGTGTAAGGGCTATTATGCCTTGTGGCTTGTGTTAGGATGGTTCATATTGGTCCTTGACTTTCAAATAGAATACCTACTAAATTATGACCAATTCAGGGAAGTACGTATCATGCGCAGACTGCTTCTAATCAAATTTGCCTCCCCATGAGAGCGATGTAGTCCATTTGTATTAGATGGATGAGTGTAGATGCGTGATGTTTTCCACTATGTGCATAACCACCACTTCTGAACTGTAATACCCCTAACTTTTGTAATGGAATTGAATAAATAATGAAATTGAGAATTTCAAGAAAAAATCAAGCTGGAATATTTTCTATGCCCTATGCTTAGGGTCTCGTTAGTCTACACATCTCATTACTTTCATGTCATTTAATTAGGTAATTAGATAGTTGAATTGGATCATGGGGTTGGTTCACTTAGTTGGATTATGTGATTGGATCATGACTATGCTAAGGTACTAAGCATACTTATATCATGAAGATCTATAATTCCAAACAAAAGATCATGTATGTATACACATAAATCCTTAATACATTCTTGTACATCCACCTACCTCAAAGTGGTATTAAGGTCTTGATTCATACACCTCAAGTGGTGTTCACTCCCTGTTGTCCATCATGATCTTTGTAATCATAATACAGGGGTGATGTAAGAGTGAACTACAAGATGATTCCTAGTATTCAATAAAAATTTATTTTATACAAAATGTCTATGTATATTATGTATCATGAGTTGAGACTTGGGTTTTGCTACAAAAAAATTTAAAAGAAAAGAATTTCTGCAGCATTGTTTGCAAAAAAATTTACCATTAAGGGCCCTACCTTTGAAAAATGTTTTACAAAATGTGTTACAAAATCCCAGGTCATCACATGAGCTCTAGACATGATATACATATCAGTCATCCTTGCAGGTTGAGCCCATTGCCTATGTGGCTTATGGTAGGATGCTACCATTCTAATCTATGTTTTGTTAGTTAATAGGATATGTGAGGTTATATGATGTTATTATTCACTTTTGAGGCATTATTTGTGATTCATGAATCATATACTATATTGTCAGAGTTGTTATTGTTCATATTAGTTTCCATATAATATTTTGATCGTGAGATACAATTTGAAATGTTAATGTTTTCAAACCTGTCTTAAGAATTTATCCATTGAGTACTTGCACTCACCCCTACAATATTTGATAGGTGACGATTCTAGATTTTTGTATATATTGGGCAATACAAGAGTTGTAGGAGATTGATACATTTGAGAAGTACAGCGAAGTGACTCCATTATTTATTTGATTACTATAACTTATATATTAAATAATTATTTAAGTTTATTTGTTGATGGACACGTAATAATAATTATTATGTGTTGAACAATATGGAATTATTTGTTGGTTTATAGTTGTGGCAGTAGATCATGAAATGTTCTCTTATTATATGTTTATTTTGAATGTATGGGAGTTTTTTTTTGCTGATAAGGAAGCCTAATTTGAAGAAGTGATTTTGGAAAATAATTATGTGATGATTTATCCTTTCATAAAATTTTTTGGAAAAAAAATAAATAAATTTTAAGGGTACCTTGATGTTTTCAAAAGTTTGTTATCAAAAAAAGTCTATTTCCGAAACCCATGTCATAACAATTGGTGTTAGAGCATAGTTAGACTAATCACAACCAAGTAACTAGTGCCACAAAATATCAACAATTAGTCTAAACATTCTAGGTCCACCAAATAGGATGACTACGGAACTTATTGGGATTTTCTATTGATGGACTTTTACATATGGCACTTAAGAGAGCTAGAGTTGATCCTTAGTTATCCATTGAGCTAGCCCCTGTAGAGGAACAACTTACCCTTTGGTAAGTGTTTAATTTTGGATAAAAGATCCCTAGTTTAAGCATTCAATTAGATCATCTAACCATTCAAAAGTGTAAAATTTAGCTTGATTTTTAATTTGGCTCAAATTGACCATTTCAAACTTTAAATTTTCAAAATCAACGGTCAGATGATCATTAAAGCTTATTAGATGACAAATGTGTGGTTTAGATGATTCTAGTTTAGTCTTTTATTTTGCAGATCAACTAAAGGAGGGTTGGATGGCTCAAATCTATGTTCAACGGTGCAGATCAAGTGAAGATCAATAAGGCAAGAGTTCTAATTGGAAGAGGATTCCTAATGAAAAGAGTCCTAATTTGGGAGAGGATAAAGTTTCCTCATAGGAAGTTACCTTTTCGTGGAAAGGGCTTGAGACAATTAAGAAAGTGCAAAGACTATAAAGAGGGAAACCGTATGGGGGAGAGGGGAGAGTTTTTTTTTGGAGTTTTCTTAGTTGTTTACTTGCACCTTCCTTTTCTTGTTTGTTTGAATCTCTTGTTTACTCATCTCTATTTCACGTTCACAGTCGTCTCTTGCCTTTCATCAACATCTTCCTCTTCATTGCACAAGCCAGGCATCTTTGCCCAGGCTTCTTTGTTCCAAACGACGCCCAGACCAAAGGCGTCGTTTTGTTTTATTTTCTCACTCCATCACAACCATCTCTCCATCTCCTATTTTAGTTTTTTTTTTACTCGCATTTTTCTTTCAATTTCTGTTCATTTCAACATCGCACATCTCCATTCATCGCTCACCCCATCTTCCTTTGATCACCATACTAGACCAAGTCCCAGTTGTTTTTTTTCTCTGCTCCCATAGCACTAGGTGACACCACCAAACCGCATAGCACCAGCCAAGTTCCTCTTTTCTCTCTTTTCCCAGGCCACCTTTCTCTATCTCTATCTCTCAAACTGAACCAAACCTCCCATCGTGTGCTTCTATCGCACAAACCCAATTCACCACCCGGTCCCCCCTTTGTTTTTCCTCTCTTCATCGACAGTCTCCACGCACTCCCCTACTCCATCACCAGAGACCAGGCATCATCTCCCTCTCCCCTATCCTCTATCTTCACCACCCAATTATTTTGCTCCTAGGAGTTATGCGAAGCCCCATCTAATCCGAATGGCACAGACAGCGACCCAGATCGTTCGGTTTTGCACCAAACGATCCAGCATCTCCGCTCCAGATCAAGTTCGGCTCTAATCCAAAAGGCCTAGGCATCTTCTCCAAGGGCAATTGCTCCAGCCCAGGCATCTGCACCTCAACTCCTCCAGCCAAAGCCATCTTCTTCGGTGCTCTCCTCTGGTTTTTAAGAGAGTTTTTGGCAAATTTTGGGAAACATTCCAATTTTGCCCTCGCTTGAATAATTGAATTTACATTCCATGTCATGTACTATTGTTATTCCCATTATATGTTATTCTCATTTTAGTAATTCACATTTTGTCTTATTTCATTATTGTTTAAATTAACGGTTCTGGTTTAACAAAAGATAAGCTTTAAATTATTGTTTATTTTACTTCAAAAATTCAATTAAATTTCATTGAATATTGTTAGGATAGTCTCTAGAGTAAGTACTATTCTTGATTTTCGTTTTGGATTCTGAACCCAGATCTAAGCCATTAATCATGAAATTCATTAATTTGATTAGATCTCTAAATATTTGAAGAATCTGACAAATTCCTCTGTCAGATCATTAATCCAGGGCATGTTGAACATAATGGTATAGGGTGATCAAAGTTTTGGTAACCTGAAGTGAAGAAATTGAACAGTACTTAAGCTAGGGAATTAGATTTTCTTAATCTTTCTAGTTTTAGTTTTAATTAAGGTTTTACAAATTGTTTTTTTGTTCTTCCTAGAATTAGACTTCTAAAAACTCACTGTAAAACTAAAGATGAAGTTTGAATTTTTTGTTAATTTTTTGTCAATTAAATTGAATTTTAAATAATTAAATTTTATTAAAAACTTCAAAATTCTAAAGCGAGTCCCTATAGGATCGACCCGTATTTGTATGGCTATACTACAATAACCTGTGCACTTGCAAAAAACATCAACAAGTTTTTGGTGCCATTGCCCGATGACTTTCAAAGGACTTTTTATAGAATTTAATTTTAAAAATCCAAAAAATTAAAAAAAATGAAAAAATCCTAAAAAATAAAAAATATTAGGAATTGGATTTTAGGAATTTTTAAGTGCATATTTAATTTTTTTAATGCATAAACCACTTTATTTCCTAAAT
Organism: Warburgia ugandensis; assembly: GCA_035236585.1. Lineage (NCBI taxonomy): Eukaryota > Viridiplantae > Streptophyta > Magnoliopsida > Canellales > Canellaceae > Warburgia > Warburgia ugandensis. The sequence continues at coordinate 27,225,658 of CP141135.1, forward strand.
TTGGTACTGATTGTTATTTTTCTTTTTCAAGAAATTGTCAAGTGGAGCATTATCAATTAAATACATTTTTCTTGCTTTCTTAGATTAGTATTTTTTTTTTTTTTAGTGAATCTTGTAGTGAGGCCCGTTTGTAATTTTCTCTTTTAATTTCAATTTTTAAAGGGTTATAATAATATAGGGCAAGTGTAGGATAAGGTGGGCCACACTTGATCTTCATCAGAAACCCTATTATAAGTTTCGTCACTCATTTAATTCCTAGATTAGGGTTTGCATTTAGAGTAAATTTGCATTATTTGATAGTGTAACTCATATAGAAAGCGTCCTCTTATAATTGTTGCATTTTTAGGTTTCTGCATTAGTTTATTGCTTTTCATTGCATCTTAGGACACGGTTAATGCTTTAAGGTGATATATATGCTGATCGAACTGCCATGGAGTATGGAATTAATTAGTAAGGGCACCCTACCCCTGTAAGATCAAGGGTGGATTTCATCACCACTCCTTGGCCCACCTAGGACAATCACCTCAAGCAAGCTACCCTACCCTTCAATTCAAATTAAAATCCATTAGAAGAGACCTATAGGGCCATCACATGCTCGTAAGACCCTCTTACTAAGACACAATTTATTGTCACTCCAGTGGCTTTTGAGCACTATGGTTATAGAGGGTTGTCTAATAGAGCCTCACTCTTCCCTCGCCTCCTGTTGACATTTGTGAGGTCTAAATGCCTCCTTACATGAGAGTTGTATTAACCACCTTGTGCAGAACCTAACTGATAAGCAATAATCAAATCTAAAGAAGAGGAGGAGCGCTAGAGTAGGCTCTGGGATTATATTGTGTCATTTGTTTGTGCATCTTTCTATGAAGTTAGATTACCTCATGTAGGTTAGTTTTCATCTTTAAAGAGAGAGAGAGAGAGAGAGAGAGAGAGAGAGAGAGAGAGAGAGAGAGAGAGAGAGAGAGAGAGAGAGAGAGAGAGAGAGAGAGAGAGAGAGAGAGAGAGAGAGAGAGCCTATCAAGAAGGGGATAGATTTCATAGATTAAATGCATAGATGGATCGGTTAGATCTTATGGAAAGTCAATTGCTTAGGCTAATAGCTTCTAGGCAAGTTGTGCCACAACCTCAATACCATAATGACTATAGCTATTCTAAGCATCCCTATTCCACTCCTTCCTGGCCCCCATCAAGCTCCACATACAATGAATACTATTAGGAGCTAGTGGATGCACATAATGCATTCACATACCCTAGCAATTTTTATTCTGAGACAAATTATCAAAACTCTAATGGATGGGCTAAGCATCATGAACAACCATGGTCTCAGGATTACCAATATCAGGAAGAACCACACTACCATGATTATTCCAAATATCAGGGTCAACCATCATGAGTTCAGCCTGCTCAGTCCTTTTTCAATACCCCAATGCCACAACAACACCAACCTTATGAGTCATTTCCTCTATGGGAAGAACCATTATTAGAAGAAAATATGCAGCATATGTGTGAATTAATAGCACAAGGGAATAAGGAATTAAGACAAATGATGGAGGATTTCACTGAGGAAATAAACCGAGGGAGGGAGGAATTTGAGGAAACACGGAAACAAATTAGGGGGAATATAGAGCCATTTATTCTTGACACTAGGATGGAAATTTCCTATATTCCTTATGAGCCACAAAGTCTACAACCATCCTTAGAAACCTCCAACTTAGATATACTTGAGCCATGTCCTAATTCTGGTTATGAAGAGACTTCCATTGATGAAGAGAGTCAAACTTTAGACAAATCCAACCTTAATCCTCGCAACGCATGTCCCACCTATTTTTATGACTTTGATGATGACACATCTATTGAGAAGATGCCTGAGTTGTTAGATAGTATGCCTCTAATGGACACTTCTCAATGGCAAGCCAAAGTAGATCCTCCTATAAAGCATGAAATTTAGATTACGCCTTTTAATGTAGAAGATGTACCTGATTCGGACCTAACAACCTTATTTGAATAAACATCAAATGATAATATAAGCCCAATTGTTACCATACCTATGCTTATCAAACATGAAGAAGCAGAGTCAGTTGATATGTATCAACCTACTCTAGGATACACATCAGAAGATTGCCAGGGTTTAAGCCAAACCTTGTCCCTACCTCTAGTAATACAAGAACAACCTATTAGAGGAGGGCAAGGTCAGGTTATTACCCTAATTCCAGACAATGATAGGGACACAAAGGAAAATGATAAACTGAATAGAATGGTCATTATTATCCCTCAATTTGGTCAAGACAAGGACTGTTTGTTACCATATGGTCTAAGGAAATACACGGTAGTTCATACAGTCATTGTGTTACCCTCATCTCAATTTTCGACGTGGAGAAATTATATTGACTACCATGGAATATTAAAGATGGGGGATCATCAATATGATCCCACTACCTTCACAATTGCAGTGATCTGCTGTATTATATTTATATCACCACTTAAAAGTTCAAGGTGGAGGCAATATATAGATTACTCCGAACTTCTGAAGTGGCGTAAGAATTCTCGTCATTTCATCTTAGGGTTAGGATTAGGACAAATAAAGCTAACCCAGTTAGCTCTAGGGTTAAAAAGTTAGGTTAAGGTAATGTCTGGCTGAAGACGTTAAACTTAGCGCTGATTGGGAGGCAACCCAAGGGTTTAGAGTCTACATCTCTCCCCTTTCATATAGAATCCTATGTTTTCAAACATTGGGGACAATGTTTCATTTAGGTTGGGGGTGTAGATGCACTAAATATTTTGAGTTTTCTCGAGAGAAAAAAAAAAATTTAAATTTTTTTGAAAAAAAAATAAATAATTTTGAAAAAAAAAAGTTTTTAAATTAGAGGTCCCTTACTGTAATAAGAACTGGATGTCCAAAAGTTAGTAAATATACTATTTTCACCTCTTAGTGAGAATGCATATGATTAGTTTTGCATGGCATTCATGTATGGAAGCATTTTATGAAAGTAACTTCTCGGAAACCATTTACACATAGCACATAATCAAGACTAATATAGAGGTATGACTTAGAGACCTTGAGGAAAATCAGTGGAGAACTATAACCTAGTGAGAGTTTGAGACTATCTTCTTTGAGAGAGTTATAAGTAATTCCATAATTTCTTCAGCGTACATACATTAGTGTGATCCTGTTATTGTTGTTTTGATTGAAGGATTTCTCAACCTTGCTTATTGGCTAAATGACTTGTATACTGAGATGCCACTGGTTAGTATACTCAAAAATGTATTTTTCATGAAATTTTACCTGTGTGATTTAGACAAGTCATTAGTAGTTCAATTAAAATTTGGTGTGCTTTTAATGAGATTTGACCTAAGAACTTATCAAAGGAAAATCAATAAGATGCTCACTATAGTTCTGTCTAGTTAACAGAAAAACATATGGAACATCTCTCAATAGTTTAGGTATCAAAACTGTGATTTTTTAGGTGAAACTGTAACTGTAGTTTCTAAACATGTAATAATGTCTCAATTAAATTTGGTGCAATTTGGGTAAGAATTGATATACGAATAGAGTTGTTATATAGGGAAGAGTAGTGACTGTTAAACCCTTGTTTCCTGCTAAGAATAATCTAAAATATTTATGATTTGGGTATAATAAAAACATCATCTAGGGTTAAAAATTATATGGACGTGAAGCTTATTCAATAAGCAACAACTTTGAACAAACCAAATAAAAAAATAATGTGCACAGGTCATTGCATTAATGGTAGGAAGTTAGGTATTATCACTAGCTACTAAGTATTGGGCGGACAATGGGTGTTGAATTTAAAAGCAATTTGATTATTCTACTTGATAAACCATACAGATTGAAAATTTTAACCTATTCCATTGAATAAATAATGAGATAGATAAACTAAACATGTGATTAGTATAACACGAGTTATCATACTCATAGTATTGATTATAAACTATCCTAGACATACATGTGTTGTATGGAGTTCAAAAGTTTGAAAATTGCACAAAAATTTATGGAGAAGGCGAATTAGATCCAAACCACTTTTTGTAAGTCTTTGACGGTTCAAAGTCTCATAACTAATTTGATTTTTGTTATGGAAGTAAGTAAAGAATTTTGAATATTTATGTCAGATTTGGATTTTTAACAGATGATCACTATGTATGAAGCAATGAGACATATGATATGATTATCAAAAGTTAATGAACTCCTTTGAGTTTGTGCCACATGAGTTATTGTGGACAAGCATCACTAATGAGCTTATGTGATTGGATCCTTCTATCGGATTGATTGCCCTATGTTATGAGATACGACTATGTTTGCATAATCATGCTCATGTTTGTGGTACTTATTTGTTGATCATACATGGGTGAGATTTTGTGATATGTGCTCATGTATTGACCACCCTATTTGACAACTAGAATTAGTGGTGTAAGGGTTGTTATGCCCTGTGGCCTACGTTAGGATGGTTCATATTGGTCCTTGACCTTGAAATAGGATACCTACTAAATTATGACCAATTCAGGGAAGTATGTATCATGGGCAGGCTGCTTCTGATCAAATTTGCCTCCCCATGAGAGCGGTGTAGTTCATTTGTATTAGTCGAATGAGCGTAGATGCGTGATGTTTTCCACTATGTGCATACCCACCACTTCTGAACTGTAATACCCCTAACTTTTGTAATGGAATTGAATAAATAATGAAATTGAGAATTTCAAGGAAAAATCAAGCTGAAATATTTTCTATGCCCTATTCTTAGGGTTTCCTTAGTCTACACATCTCATTACTTTCATGTCATTTAATTAGGTAATTAGATAGTTGAATTGGATCATGGGGTTGGTTCACCTAGTTGGATTATGTGATTGGATCATGACTATGCTAAGGTACTAGGCATACTTATATCATAAAGGTCTATAATTCCAAACAAAAGATCATGTATGTATACACATGATGTGATGACTTGGGTTTTTGAAACACATTTTATAATATATTTTTCAAAGGCAAGGGTGTCCCCTCAGTAAAAAAAAAAATCGCAAAACAAAGCAGCGAAAATTCTTTTATTTTAAAACTTGTTTTGAAAACCCAAGTCACCACTTCATACATAACATAAGTACAATTTGTGTACAAAATAAAATTCCATTGAAGGAATATGATTTTATTAAACTTACAAGATCCATCCAGTGGTTCACAGTACACAACCCATTGTATCCTTACAATACTTGTCCAAATACACAATTCAAATTACAAAGTTCTAAATACAATACATGCTCTCTATACAATGTTTCCAGTGATATACCCTTATTACTTATTCTTCACTAGTTCTTCAAGTCTTGAGCTCCTAAGTCTCCTTCTCTGTATCTGAGATATTGTAAATATTCGAACATTTACAATATCTCAGCAAGTTATGCTTGGTAGGGGATAATAATGTAAGTTATTAACAATAAAATCTCAATATTCAACTATCCCATAATTCATTCTATCATAAACACATTCACAGACCACTATTATTGATATGAACATCTCATTTCCTTATCATTTGTGTTCACCTTTATACATACATATTATATAAGAATAAATCCGTTAAAATTGTAAAAATAATCAATAATCATTTCCATACAAAACTGATCAACTCCTTTCATTATAGGAGATTTGTATCTCAGCCAGTTACTATACTGGGATTTTTCCCTTCTTGGGAAAAATATTGGTAATTTACAATTGCCTGGCATTTCATCATGCCATCCCTTAAGGCATTTCACTATGCCAATTTCATATGCATCATAATGCAAAATAATCAAGAACTACTATGCTTACAGTCTGATCCATATAGCGCGCCCGGATAACTGTTCAATAATCCACTTATACCATTCTCAGTGGAAATTACAATATTCTTGGATATGGAATATGGGCAAAATTACCATTTTACCCCCAAATGGAGAAAATTAAGGAATTTTCATTTTAACTCAGAATTGAACGTACTTAATGTTGTTTCGATCAGTTTTTCAAGTACATCCATAATTTCTATGTTTTAATCCATGATATAATCTCCATAAAAAGAGAATTTTCAATAACCTAATTTCCAGCCCATAATTTCTAAAAATTCAAACTTTATTAATTTGCCTTAATAAGTTACAAAAATTTAGGGTCATTACACATGAATCCTTAATAAATTCTTGTACATCCACCTACCTCAAAGTGGTATTAAGGTCTTGATTCATACATCTCAAGTGGTGTTCACTCCCTGTTGTCCATCATGATCTTTGTAATCATAATACAGGGGTAATGTAAGAGTGAACTAAAGGATGATTCCTAGTATTCAATAAAATTTTATTTTATACAAAATGTCTATGTGTATTATGTATCTTGAGTTGAGACTTGATTTTTAATACAAACAAATTTAAAAGAAAAGAATTTCTGCTACATTGTTTGCAAAAAAAAATTTACCATTCTAATATATGTTTTGTTAGTTAATAGGATATGTGAGGTTATATGATGTTATTATTCACTTTTGAGGCATTATTTGTGATTCATGAATCATATACTATATTTTCAAAGTTGTTATTGTTCATAGTAGTTTCCATATAATATTTTGATCATGAGATACAATTTGAAATGTTAATGTTTGCACACCTGTCTTAAGAATTTATCCATTGAGTACTTGCATTCACCCCTACAATATTTGATAGGTGAGGATTCTAGATTTTTGCATATATTGGGCAATACAAGAGTTGCAGGAGATTGATACATTTGAGAAGTACAGCGAAGCGACTTCATTATTTATTTGATTACTATAACTTATACATTAAATAATTATTTAAGTTTATTTGTTGATGGACACGCAAAAATAATTATTATGTGTTGAATAATATGGAATTATTTGTTGGTTTATAGTTGTGGCAGTAGATCATGAAATGTTCTCTTATTATATATTTATTTTGAATGTATGGGAGTTTTTTTTTGCTGATAAGGAAGCCTAATTTGAAGAAGTGATTTTGGAAAATAATTATGTGATGATTTATCCTTTCATAAAAATTTTTGGAAAAATAAATAAATAAATTTTAAGGGTACCTTGATGTTTTCAAAAGTTTGTTTACAAAAAAGTCTATTTCCGAAACCCATGTCATAACAATTGGTGTTAGAGTACAGTTAGATTAACCACAACCAACTAACTAGTGCCACAAAATATCAACAATTAGTCTAAACATTCTAGGTCCACCAAATAGGATGACTACGGAACTTATTGGGATTTTCTATTGATGGACTTTTACATATGGCACTTAAGAGAGCTAGAGTTGATCCTTAGTTATCCATTGAGCTAGCCCCTGTAGAGGAACAACTTGCCCTTTGTTAAGTGTTTAATTTTGGCTAAAAGATCCCTAGTTTAAGCATTCAATTAGATCATCTAACCATTCAAAAGTGTAAAATTTAGCTTGATTTTTAATTTGGCTCAAATTGACCATTCAAACTTTAAATTTTCAAAATCAATGGTCAGATGATCATTAGAGCTTATTAGATGACTAATGTGTGGTTTAGATTATTCTAGTTTAGTCTTTTATTTTGCAGATCAACTAAAGGAGGGTTGGATGGCTCAAATCTATGTTCACCGGTGCAGATCAAGTGAAGATCAATAAGGCAAGAGTTCTAACTGGAAGAGGATTCCTAATGAAAAGAGTCCTAATTTGGGAGAGGATAAAGTTTCCTCATAGGAAGTTACCTTTTCGTGGAAAGAGTTTGAGACAAATAAGGAAGTGCAAAGGCTATAAAGAGGGAAACCGTATGGGGGAGAGGGGAGAGTTTTTTTTTTTTTGGAGTTTTCTTAGTTGTTTACTTGCACCTTCCTTTTCTTGTTTGTTTGAATCTCTTGTTTACTCATCTCTATTTCACGTTCACAACCGTCTCTTGCCTTTCATCAACATCTTCCTCTTCATTGCACAAACTAGGCATCTTTGCCCAGGCTTCTTTGTTCCAAAAGACGCCCAGACCAAAGGCATCATTTTGTTTTATTTTCTCACTCATCACACCCATCTCTCCATCTCCTATTTCAGTTTTTTTTTACTCCTTGCATTTTTGTTTCAATTTCTGTTCATTTCAATATCGCACATCTCCATTCATCGCTCACCCCATCTTCCTTTCATCACCATACTAGGCCCAGTCCTAGTTTTTTTTTTCTCTGCTCCCATCGCACTAGGTGACACCACCAAACCGCATAGCACCAGCCAAGTTCCTCTTTTCTCTCCTTTCCCAGGCCACCTTTCTCTATCTCTATCTCTCAAACTGAACCAGACCTCCCATCATCAGCTTCTATCGCGCAAACCCAATTCACCACCTAGTCCCCCCTTTGTTTTTCCTCTATTCATTGACAGTCTCCACGCACTCCCCTACTCCATCACCAATGACCAGGCGCCATCTCCCTCTCCCCTATCCTCCATCTTCACCGCCCAATTATTTTGCTCCAAGGAGTCATGCAAAGCCCCATCTAATCTGGATGGCACAAACGATGACCCAGAAGACCCAGATCGTCAGTTCTGCACCAGAAGATCCAGCGTCTCCGGAAGCCCTAGTCCAGATCAAGTCTGGCTCCGATCCAAAAGGCCTAGGCATCTTCTTAGGCAGCAATCGCTCCAACCCAGGCGTCTACACCTCAACTCCTCCAGCCAAAGCCATCTTCTCCGGCGCTCTCCTCTTGTTTTTATGGGAGTTTTTGGGAAATTTTGGGAAACATTCCAATTTTTCCCTTGCTTGAATAATTGAATTTACATTCCATGTCCTATACTCGTTCTAGTAATTCATGTTCTGTTTTATTTCATTACTGTTTAAATTAACGGTTCTAGTTTAACGACGGATAATCTTTAAATTATTGTTTATTTTACTTTAGAAATTCAATTAAATTTCATTGAATATTGTTAGCATAGTTTCTAGAGTAAGTACTGTTCTTGATCTTCTTTTTGGATTTTGAACCCAGATCTAAGCCATTAATCATGAAAATCATTAATTTGATTAGATCTCTAAATATTTGAAGAATTTGACAAATTCCTCTACCAAATCCTTAGTCCAGGGCATGTTGAACATAGTGATATAGGTTGATCAAAGTTTTGGAAACCTAAAATGATGAAATTGAACTGTACTTAAGCTAGGGAATTAGATTTTCTTAATTTTTCTAGTTTTAGCTTTAATTACGGTTTTATAGCTTCTTTTTCTGTTCTTCCTAGAATTAGACTTCTGAAAATTCACTGTCAAACTAAAGATGAAGTCTAAATTTTTTTGTTAATTTTTTTCAATTAAATTAAATTTTATTAAAAACTCTAAAATTCTAAAGCGGGTCCTTGTGAGATCGACCCATATTTGCATAGCTATACTACAATAGCCATGCACTTGCTCAAAGCATCAACACCCTTGTAGAGGAGCAACAAGCCCCAGCTAAAGAACCATTGAATGAAGTAATCCACAGCGATCCTATAGATGATGTAATAGACTTACTTCTTCAAAGAGTGAGACAAAGGCCGGTGGCTGGTACCCAGAGAGGAAAGGCTAGAATGGAAAGAGAAGATACTCTTTTAGAGTGATTTAGATAGATGCCCCAACGTAAAATGTGGAAGAAGAGCCTGAAGATGTTGAGATGCAGATCTAGGACATAGAGAATATTTTTGAAGTGATGAAAGTTCCTGTAGAAAGATAAGTGGTGGTAGTTCCTTTTATTATGTAGGAGAAACGGCCCACTAGTGGCCCATGGCAAAGTGAACCCACTTTGATGTGGGTGAGAGATCTTATGGGCTGATTTTAAACTTGTGTTAACTAATAAGTATTTTCTTGCACATGTTAAGGAGATGAATGAGTTGGAATTTCTTAGATTAACTCAAGGCACAATGACGGTGGAACAATATGAGACAAAATTTGTGAAGCTGCAGAGATTTGCTCCATGTTCCACATAGAAGAAAGTAGACCAAAATTTTGTGAGAGGACTACATTATAGCTTGCATAGATAGTGACCCTTCAGCTAGATACCTTAACCAAGGCTATAGAACTAGCTTCTATACTTAAGAGAGAACAATAAGAATTTTAGAGAGATCATGAGAAGAATAATGGGAAGAAGCTAGCTTGGAAGGGCAAAGAACTAGCATCATCATCCAAATTCATTATACCTCAAAGCCAGCACCCTCTAATTTTAAAAAGAGAGAAGATGATTGCCTATGGTGCAAGATTTGTCGATGATTTCATCCAAGGAAGCTAGCTAAGAGCAATGATGCACTAAATGATGAGAGAAAGGACATTATATTTGTGACTGCCCCAGATGGAAGAGAGATCAACCACCTCAATGAGAACCATTTCAAAGAGTTAGAATGGGTCTATGCCTTGATTGCAGCCCAGGCATACACATCAAATGCTATTGTCAAAGGTACCCTTCTAATTTCTAGTAGACTTGCTAAGGTGCTCATTGATTTTAGATCTACCTATTCCTTTATATCCTTTGATTTTGAAGCATGCACTGAATATGCCATTTAGAAGTGACGATTTTGCCTAGAGGATAGTGTACTTAGAGGGAATATAATTATGGTGAATTAATTTCCTCAAGACGTACCAATTAGTATTGCTGATAGGGACTATAGAGTTTATTTGATCCTCCTAAGAATGGTAGACTTTGGTGTCATCTTGGGTATGGATTGGTTAGTTCAGCAAGGAGCAATGATTGATTGTTGTAAAAAGAGAGTTATCTTTCGTGAATGAAATGGCAAATCTTATGTTTTTTCAAGGAAGATGACATATGGTTAGAGTGGTGGTTATTTCAGCCATGAAAGTTGTACGATTGATCTCTGAAGAGTGTTAAGTTTATTTAATTGGGGGTATATTTGCCCAAGTGTTTCACCCTAGGGAGCTATAGTATTGTTTATTAAAAAGAAGGATGGATCATTGAGACTGTGTGTTGATTATAGATCGTTTAATGGAGTCACAATTAAGAATAAGTATCCATTACTTCACATTGATGATCTATGTGACCAATTGCAATTTGCTAAGATCTTCTCAAAGATTGATTTGAGGTCAGGATACTATCAACGACAAATCCGGGATGAGGATATTTCTAAGACAACTTTCTGTATGAGGTATGGTTATTGTGAGTTTATTGTGATGCCATTTGGCTTAATCAACACCCTTGTTGCATTCATGGACTTGATGAATATGATACTCAAGAAGTATCTTGACAAATTTTTCATCATATTTGTCCATGATATTCTCATATACTCTAAGAGCATGGTGGAACTTACAGAGCATCTATGGATTGTTCTAAAGACTCTTTTAAGTCACCAACTTTATGAAAAATTCAATAAGTGTGAGTTTTGGCTTCATTGGGTTCAATTTCTTGGTCATATTATCTCAAAGGATAGTGTAGCCACAAACCCTAAGAAGGTGGAGGTTATCACCAATTGGGAGAGATCTAAGAAAGTTACAAAGATTTAAAGTTTCTTTGGTTTGTTAGGATATTATAGGAGATTTATTGAAGGGTTCTCTCGCATTGCTTAGCCTCTAACACAATTAACTCATAAAGAGAGGAAGTTTGAATAAATGATAGAGTGGAAGCAAAGTTTTAGGAAGTGAAGAGGAGACACACCATAGCACCAATCTTAACCCTACCAGTGGGAAGTAGAGGATTTGATATTTTTAGTGATGCTTTTGGTAAGGGTTTGGGTTTGTTTTTGATGTAATACGACAAGATAATTGCATATGTATCCAGACAATTGAAAACTCATGAGGCGAATTATCCCACCCATGATCTAGAGTTAACTATAGTGGTATTTGCATTAAAATATGGAGACATTATTTGTATGGAGAAAAGTTTTAGGTTTTACCTACCATAAGAGCCTCAAATATATTTTCTCATAGAGTGATCTCATTCTGAGATAGCATCATTGGATGGAGTATTTGAAAGTCTACATTTTTGTCATTTAGTATCATCCTCAGAAGACAAATGTGGTGGTAGATGCATTGAGTGGAAAAATGAAGGGTGTGATAGCGAATGTAACAATGAGATCAGCATTCTTATAGCATGTCTTATAAGCCTAGAGAGACTACAAGGAGACTCAAAGGTTGAGTGGGAAGACTAGTTTCACTATAGCTTCTAATGTAGGTATAAAATTTTAGGGCAGACTCATCATGCCAATAGTAGCAGAGTTGAGACAAAATATATTACAAGAGGCACATAGATCAAGATATACTACACATTGGAGACACCAAAACATGTCAAGACTTGAAGAGAAATTTTTGATTGCTAAGTATGAAAATGGATATTAAAGATTGCATGACTAAATGCTTGACTTGTTAAAGAATTAAGTTAAAACATCAAAAATAGGCAGGACTTATGTAGACTTTGGAACTTCCTTAGTGGAAATGGGATTACCTTATGATGAATTTCATTATGGGATTACCCAAGACTTCTAATGGGCATGATATGATATGGGTGATCATCAACAAATTGACTAGGTCTGCACATTTTCTTCATATTAGGTAGAAGTAATCATTAGAAAGTTTAGCCAAACTTAATATAAAATATATTGTGAATCTACATGGTATACCTCTAACCATCATATCAAATAGAGACAATAGGTTTGCATCTCACATTTGGAAGAGTGCATAAGAAGGACATAGGACTATGCCCTGATTTAGTATTTCTTTTTACACATAGACTGATGGACAATCAGAAAGGACCATATAGATGCTTGAAGATATGTTATAGGCTTGTGTATTGGAATTGAAAGGAAACTAGGATGAACACCTTCCTTTAGTAGAATTTGCCTACAACAATAGCTATCACTCTAGCATTGAAATGGAACTTTATGAGGCACTATATGGTCGACCATGTTGTACACCTACTTGTTGGAGTGATGTTGAAGAATGTCAGTTCTAAAGTCAGAGTTAATAGAGCTATGTGTAGAGAAAGTGAGGATCATTCAGAAGAGGTTACTTATAGCTTATAATAGATAGAAGATATATGCAGATAATAGGCATAGAGACATGGAATTTCAAGTGGGCGACCATGTATTCCTTTAAAATTCATCAAAAAAAGGAGTAATGAAATTTGGAGTGAAAGGGAAGCTGCAACCTAGATTTATAGATCCCTTCAAGATCCTTAAGAGGATTGGACATGTTGCATACCGGTTAGCATTACCTCCATAGTTTGGCAATGTGCATAATGTGTTTAATGTGTCCATGCAAAGGAAATATATTCCAAACCAACACATGTACTAGAGCAGATGCCATTAAAGTTAAAACCAAACCTTATCTTTGAGGATAAAGTAGTGCACATCATTGACAGGAAGGAAAACCTTTGAGGATAAAGTAGTGCACATCATTGACAGGAAGGAAAAAGTACTGAAAAATAAGACCACATCCTTGGTCAATATCTTGTGGCAACATCACTCATTGGAGCAGGCAACATTGGAGATGGAAAAGGATATGAAGCAAAAGTTTCCAAAATTATTCATAGTCTCATCGAGAAAGACAAGATTTTTATAAGGTGGGTGGGATGTAACATCTATACATTTTCTTAAAGAGTATATGTAACTTTCCTCATGAAGATTATTATCATAATAAGCTATATCATAAGGTATAAGATAAAATAGGTGTTAAGGACTACCAAAGAGATTTTGCTTTATTGCTAAGTAAAAGGTGAAACAAAGGTGAGACAAATATTAAAGTATTGGAGCACTATGGGTTAGATGACCTTAGGCTAACATGCGCTAACTCAATCTAGGGACATGACACCTAGAGCGAGAATGGATGAGTTATAGGAGAGATCAAGGGTTGGGATTAAGCCTTGATGAAACACTAAGCTAGCCTAGGCACAAGGGTATGATCATGGCCCACAAGAACAAATAGTATTAGGATAACATACCATAAACATAACACATATTAGAGGATGCCCCACTAAATACTATAAGTGATAGATGTCTTGTCTAAAGAGGGATGAGGCACCTATTTTCAAGATGACTAGGGGGAACAAAAAATGTGGTGGATGGGAGTCTTAGGATGGGAGACTTGGGAAACAATCAACCTACGAGACATAGGAAACAATCAACCTGTAAGGGAGTTTGGATAGGAACACAATGAGATCAATTCCTAACTGAAATTGAATAACCAATGAAGGAAAATCTATAAAGGGATCTTCTAGCCTAGATTGGAAGAGAAAAAAATAGAAAACTAAAATTGGTTGCAAGGGAGGAGAGGTCCAAAGGAAAGAAAACGAACAAACTAGTGAGGCTCCAAGCAATGGGGGAACCAAAAGGAAAATAGAAGGAAAAATAAAGAGGAAAAACTAGGTAAGGGGATGGCTAAACCCTTAGACTAGGATTTTCAAGTCATTTTGAAGCAAAAACTGTGAAAGTTTTAAAAAGGTCATGTACTATTTTCATTATAGTTTCAATTTTGTTTTCTTTTATGATGAAAATGATATTAGGATAGGACTTTGATAGTGATTTTTTGCATGAGTGATTATTTTCTGAGTGAGTTTCATGTTAGTGACAATTTTCCACAGATTCTAGTAGGAAAAGCTTCATATTTATATCATAATTTCAAGTATTGTGTTATATCACCTGCCTGTTTGGTCTCTATGGAAACTATGCACGTTTTGGAATACTTATTAGATTTGTTATATTGAGAAAATTTAATGACTAAATTTCTAACTTGATTCTTAATAACAACATATTATACATATTTAAAAATCTAGACGATTTTATAAGAGACAATATGGAACAAAGCATTGCTGATTTGAAGATTTCTCAACCCTACTTATTGGCTAAATGACCTATATATCGAGATGTCTTTGGTTAGGATATTAAATAGTATATTTTTTTCACAAAATTTTACACATGTGATGTGGATGTATCATTACTATCTTAATTTAAAATTTTGTGAGCTTGTGACAAGATTTGACTAAGGAACTTATCAAAGGAAAATTAGTAAGATACTAACTATGGTTCTATTTACTAATTGTAAAAACTGTGGAATATCTCTCAATAGTTTGGGTATCAAAACTAGATTTTTTGAGAGAAACTTTAATAGTAGCTTCTAATCATGATAATAATATCTCAATTAAAAATTATTGCAATTTGGATAAGAATTGGTGTAGAAAAAGGGTCATTGTACGGGAAAGGGTACTAATACCAAACATTGTTTCCTGCTAAGAGTCATCTGTAAAAATTTATGACCTGAATATAATTAGACATCATCTAGGGTTATAAATTATATGGATGTGAAATTTTATCCAATAAGTAATAACAAGGAAGAAAACAAATTGAAAAATAAGTGTCTAGGTCACCAAATTAATAGTAGGAAGTTAAGCATTGTCTCTAGTTATTGAGTACTAAGTGGACAATAGATGTTGAATTTAGCAACAATTTGATTATTCTACTTGATAAACCTTATGGATTGAAAAATTAATCAATTACAATAAATAAACAACCTAATATAGTAGATGAACTCTAACATCTGATTAATCTAAAAAGAGTTATCATACTCATGACACTGATTGTAAACTATCCTAGACAAACATGTGTTAAAAGTTTAAAATTTGAACAAAAACTTATGTATAAGATAAATTAAATCCAACCCACTTTTTGTTGGCCTTTGGAAGGTTTGAAAACTCTCATAATTAATTTGATTTTTGTTATGACGGTAAGTAAAGAATTTTGATTATTAATGTTGGATTTGGATTTTTAATAGGAGATTGCCATGTATTAAGCAATGGGGCATATGATATGATTATCAGAAGTTAATGAATTCCATTTATTTTGTGACACATTAGTTATGAATATCATCCATAGTGTTTATATTGTGCACATGCATCACTAATGAGTGTATGTTATTGGATACTTCTATTGGATTGATTGCCCTATGTTATGTGATATGACTATGTTTGAATGATCATGCTTATGTATGTGATGCTTATTTGTTGATCCTATGTGGGTGAGATTTTGTGATGTATGCTCATTTGTAGACCTTATATATGTGAGATATTTGATATGGCATTAAGATGCTAAGCTATTTGGCGATTAGAGTTAGTCGTGCAAGGGCTATTATGCCATGTGACCTATGCTAGGAGGATTAGATTGGCCCTTGACTTTCGAGTAGGATACCTGCTAAGTTGTGGCCCCTTCAGGGAAGTATGTATCATGGGCATAATGATTTCAATCAGATCCACCTCCCCATGAGAGAGGTGTAATCCGTTGATATCCCCAAACAAGCATAGATGGGTGATGTTTTTTACTATGTGCATGGTGACCACTACTGAGAAGTGGACATGATATGAATGTCAGTCATCCATTAGGGTTTAGACCACTGCCTATGTGACTTATGGAAAATTCTTCCATTCTAGACGTATGGAAAATACTTGATGTTATTATTGACTTTTGACGCATTATTTATGATTCATGAATCATATATTGTTGTTAGAATTGTTATTATTGATATTAGTTTCCATATAATATTTTGATAATGCGATACCATTTGAAATGCTGAGGTTTTCAAATCTAGCTTAATCATTTATCTACTAAGCACTTATGCTCATCCCTACAACATTTTTTAGGTAAGGATTCTAAAGTTTTACATTGATTGGCGATATAGGAGTTGCAGGAAATTAGGTGCATTTGAGAAGTATGGTGGAGCAACTTCATTGTTTATTTGATTAGTAGAACATAGATAATGAATAATTATTTAAGTTTATTTATTTCTGGATGTGTAATAACAATAATTATGTGTGGAATATAATGAAATTATTAGTTGGTTTGTGGTTGTGATAGTAGATCTTGATGTGCTCATAATATGTACTTATTTTGGATATATGTGGAGTTTTTTTTTTCTGATAAGGATACCCAAATTTGAAGAAGTGATTTTGGAAATAACTATGTGGTGCTTTATATTTTTAAAAATAATATTATTAAATTTTAAGGATACCATAATGTTTTCAAAAGCTTATTTACAAAAAGAATCTATTTTTGAAACACTGGTCATTACATTCATGCCACAGATGGTCAAAATCCAATAACCAAATGGTAGGTGAGAGAGTGAGAGAGAGAGAGAGAGAGAGAGAGAGAGAGAGAGAGAGAGAGAGAGAGAGAAGAACTTAGATGAAGATAATCAATGAGGAAGACAAGAATAAATGAGACAAAACATTGATTTTTTATAAACAAGTTACGGTTTTTAAAGTTAGTTTTACAGAATCGACTTTAAAAACCACTTTTTAAGGCAGGTTTAAACAATCGATTTAAAAGTCTATTTTAATATCGGTTCAAAACATCAAATTTAAAAGATTATTCCTGATCTATGGTCCAATATCACTTTCAAAATTATTAATAGCACTCTTCTTTCTAATAAAAGACAAGTTGATGCTAGTACAATGACCAATGGTGTTGCAGTGGGACTAACTGACTACCTACTTTTACATGGAAGGAACCATCTTTTAGTTAATCCAACCCATTCATCTAATCTCTCATGTTTAGTGCAAAAGTTGTATGGATTGAATGATTTTATTATTGAAATCTATAATTTTAATGATGTGAAATGAATGGTTAGAAATTTTCTGTAAGCAACACTCCATTTTCAACAACCAGAATCAAGTTTTTTATCAGACCATCCAAATGTGCAATCTCTAGTCTACTTAGAGATCTAGATGAACAGATAAGATCAAACATTGGTATGGTTCCCATATAATTTAAAGTAGAGAACTGCACTACAAGCTATCAGGTAGTCTCCAAACAAATGCTAATGTAGAGCATGACATCTGGGCAATTCCTTACTTATTGAGGAAGGGGCTAATGAACCTTTGAATAATTTGAACCCTTCATCTAATTGCTTACCTTGTCAACTAAATATCACCTCATTTGGATGATTCTAGTATCTTAAAAATTGTTTGCTTGGCTATTAGATGTCACCAATAAAAAATATGATTTTGTAACATGTCAATCTGTATCACTTTTGGACTACAAGACATCCAAAGCCAAAGGAATTAGATGTACAAGGTAGATCATCTATAAGTGAACTACATCATACAAAAAATAGGTCCACTTTGTCACAAAGCTTCTTCAATTATTCTAGCAAAGTGCATGATGTCTTCTAATGCATGCAATGGCACAAAGGAGTCTTTTGAAACCCTAGTTCAAGGCCATGCATTAGGTGTGTTACATCAGGGTTTTATAAAGAAGGGATGATTTTTAAAATCGATTTTACAGAATCAACTTTACAAACAACTTTTTAAAATCAACTTATGTAATAGTGTGGATCTGCTAAAGTATAGAGCAATGGTATAGCATCAGATCTGAAAGATGGTAAGTCCTTTCTTATGGAGGAAATGATCAATGAATCTATGAATTTCTATTTGAAACCAAGATAGTTACCTTTTCAGAAAATTCTAAGGAAATAGGGAAATACTTGTGTTTCATTCTTCTAAAGGTGAGAGAAAAGATAAAACTTATTTTTTATCAAAATGAGAGTTTGAAACTCGTGTAATTCATCTCTTCTGGTTAACTCAATAAAAAAAAATTGGATAGATTTACAAGAAATCTCATTCAATTAGATATCTTAGCTAAGATGGGACACTAAACAAACAACTTTAAAAACCATTTTTAAGGTCAATTCAGAAAACGGACTTTAAAACTAATTTTTAAACTTGGCTCTATGAAACTAAGTTTAAAAAGCTATTTTTAAAGTAGGTTTCTTCAAACCAACTTTATAAATCCCTTTATAAAAAAATTATTTTAAAAAATTAAAAATTGTTTAACCCCCTACTCTTTGCATCATGCATAATATTCTCAGGTTGGCTTGTTCCTGATGTACATGCATCATAAATAACTATAAATGTGTGTGTGTGTGTGTGTGTGTGTGTGTGTGTGTGTGTGTGTGTGTGTGTGTGTGTGTGTGTGTGTGTGTGTGTGTGTGTACATCAATAAAAATGAACAAAGACATGTAGTTTGGGATAACTCCTTTAATTATATTTTAAATATTTATATTTAAATTTTCTCCCTCATATATTATTTGCAACCAAAGAACCCTCTCACTATTATCACACACATAATCCTTATTCCCTGCAAGTGCATCAACTGTTGGGTTTATTTTAGTAATACAAGGGTAATCTATTGCAATGTTGCCTAGGTCATATTTATCATAAAAGTCCCTTAGGGATGCTAATAAAATAATTGATCATTTCTTATCACATCCATCTTGTACATAAAATACTTGTTTCGCTTTTGAGATTGCAAAATAAACTAAACATTTTTATTATAAATTTTATTGAGGTCATATGTCAACACAATCATAGTTCTACAAGTATAATCCAAAGCCCATATCTCTCTTATAACCCTATAATAAGTATGATTCATCATTATTGGGTTGTTATCCTTTGAAGAGTAAATGAAAGTGGCATTGGCAACTAAGCTAACCCTACTACTACAATGACTGTCTTTACGAGACAGTTACATAACCATCTTATACCTAAATGCCTTATAAAATACAGATGAATATAAGATGGTTAACCAACCATTTTATATTTTTAAAATAATATAAGATGGTTTATTATTTTTTTGAAAAATAGAAGATGGCTTTGCGATAAACCTTCTTATGTAATTTTAAAAATATAAGACAATTTTTTTCATAATTGTCCTATTTAATATTAAGACATAAGATGGTTTTTGTAAACTATCCTAAATTTTGGAACTATATAAGATTGTTCATAAGATGATTTTTGCAAACTATCCTATTTTTTGGAACTATATAAGATTGTTTCTTTCAAACTTTTTTATTTTTTACACAATAAAGGAGAATTTTGTGAAATCATCTTATTTTGTTGGTTTTTGTTTTTACCTTCTTTCTACAGTGTCTGTATTCTTATATTAATTTGTTTTTATATTCTTTCTACAATTTTTGTAGTTCAAAATAGATTCTGCAGTGACTATCACTACAACATACATTGTAGATACATTCAATAGTGACCATCACTACAACATACATTCAACAGTGACCAATCTTCCTGGAAACCTGCAGTAGCAAGACAAATTTTCTTTTCTTCCTTATCTATTATTGGAATCCCCTATATGAAAAAATAATAAAAACTCCAACATCGACATTTTACATTCGACACCTTCAATACAACATACATTCACGCCCAACATTCACATTGAACTTTAAAATTTTAAAGATATGAAAATAAGAAGTGACAAGTTGTACATTCACACTTCTCCATACATACCCATATGTTTGGTTCAACAAACAAATATCCCTCATTGAAAAAACAGGAAGTCAACCATATAAATGAAGTTCTATTTTATATTTCATTGATAAAAAAATGTTTACAATGATTAGTGATCTACAAAAGATACTAAGTTCATTCCATTCTAATGTCATCTAGATCTAATTAAGAGTAACTCCTGCTTCCTAAATTTTCCTACAAGATAACAAAAATTAAATCAGCTGAGACATTCAATCTTGCAATCGTTCAAAAAATGTGAAAAACTATAAGAATGATGATCAATAAATTAATTGTCTTAACTTTCTCAATTATGAGATCATTAATCCTTTGCAAATGAGGATTCTCATGTATTTGAGAACATAATACTCACACTTCCAATTAGATTGTTGCTTAAGACCACTGCACAACAAAGAAAATAGAAAAGGCTTAGATGTCATTTCTAATTGTAACTTTAGGCTATAAACTATACTAAAGATTTAGTAAACCTTAGCTTGACATTTTTCCTAGCAAGTTTTTATAGGTGGTAAATATCTTCCATCTCAACCCACTTATACCATGTACTGCATATATATTAGTTAAAAATATTAGATATGAATAATAGGATAGTTATTAATTATCCAACTATTATAATGGATAAAATAATAAAGACTTACTTGTTGATGATTTCTGTTAATGATCCTTGAATGTGCACTCCACAAGAATAAAATAATAATGCATTCACACTATGCTCATCCAAAGCTATAGAATCTACTGAGACCTATATACACAAAATTTCAATTAAAATTTACAAAATTTAACTTATATAAATGTGAGTATGTTTATTAAATGGCATAATTTAGCGGGACATGTTAAAATTTACCCCCTAGTGTAGGAAATAAGTAAGGCATGCCCCTTCACAATGCAAGAACCCAGGTACAATATCTTCTACTTATTTCTCCATGGGCAAATAATCCTTAGGTCCACAAACAATAGTGGGGTCAAGGAATTTATAACCGCCCTCAGCCTCTAATATTTGCAATTTATCATGCAAAGACCTACAGAAACAAAATCATTCTTATCACATCTTATTAACAAGTAATGTTATCTAATTCTTCATAGAGCAATTACACAACATACCCTATATAAAGCATAATGTGCGTATATTCCTATTGAGCCATATTATATATGGCTAAGAGGTCCTTATTCATGACTGGAACTTGCACACAAGCTCTATTCGAATTAGGCTAGTTTTCTTATCTTCATCGATTAGTTTGTATAGTCCCCTCATGAATGGTGGTGTGTTGGGGGTAACCTCCACTTGATCCTTACACTGTAGATGTAATGTTTTAGAAATTAGTAATGAATATATATAAGAAGATTCATTAAAGACATTCAACTTTATCATGAAAATGGACATAAATACATGGGTCGCAATCCCTACATCAAAATTTTCTACCAAAGAGGGGGTCAGCCTCAATGGCACCTTCTATTGCTTGTGGTTTATATTAGTTGCAGATAATATCAAACAATTTAGCGGCATCCTTAAAAATTATTGTTGAAAATGATGTTTTAACACCATATACATACCTTTGATAGCATTAGTTTGATATACTTCTCTAGCCAAGCTATGTGATATCTAATTGCATCCCCAATAGTATGAATATCATTCATTGCTATTGGAAATGGTAGGGGTCATTGTGGATGCATCAACAATTGTGCAACATGACGCAAAGAACCTCATACAGTGTAGCAATAGCAACATAGTTCTATTTATATGTAGCTGCAGCATGCACTGACCCACTTGTAAATCAGAAATCTAGATAAATAAGAATAAATGAAGATTACCAAATAACTAAACATTGAAGAAGTAAACATGTCAATATATACATACCTCCTTGATTGGCATATCTCCTTGGAAGAGTTGCTCTTCCACTTCTTCTTCAAATGGAGCTTTACAGCTATGGTCAGGTGAGAGTCAAGGAGCAATATCATGACATGGAGTTTTGAAACTCCAAAATTTCTTACATAGATCATGCTTTACCTTCTTGTGTAACTCCTCTTTGGTTTTCACTTTCCAGTCCTCCAAGTCATCTATTAGAGGATTCTTTGTTTTGAGGAAGAATTTGGAAGGAACCACATCATGGCCTTACTCCCTTACATGGCCAGGGTGCTCATCCTTGTTGTTCATAGTCCTATATAGGATGTCCCCATTTACAGTAGTGCTGCTCAGAGTCCTTGTAATTGTGCTTTCTTAGGTTAACTCTTTTTGCACAACATAGTCATCAAAACATGACCAATTCCATATATATAATATAATTCAAGAGACACTAAATCAATGGTAATGAAATATAATTATAATATAATTAGACATAAATGAACTATCGCGTATACTTACTTCTTATTCCTCTAATATGGTGTAACCAATCTTAGAGGCGTGGTGCTGCATATGATTAGTTGCATGCACCATTTACTATTTCATACACTTTGCTTTTACATCAAAGGAAAGTAATTAAGCACAATCAACTTTTATAATCATAGTAACCAAACCTTGGGTTAGTTACTACCTCAAAATCAGAAGACATGTGGATCTGTATAAATTGATTCCATGCATCCTGGTCAATGATGTTGTAATACAACTAAGGGACATTGTGTAACCTTGCCAAATTAGTTTCATATGGAAGTATGTACCTCTTTTCAAGTTAACTCTTTCATTTCCTCCACTGTTCATTGGCCCCTTGCAGTCCATTCTTTTTGCACTCATCATTAATGTCAAAGGCATACTTCAAAGTAAAACAAGCATATTACTCTATCCCTAAAAGAAATAAGATAAGGAACGTGGTATATTATATATAGGAAGCTTTTACATACCTTCATCATCTCCCATATTGATCTTTGATTGATGGTGACACATGTCTCCAATCAGTAATTGAGATTGGTATCATGCTTCTAACAATGCAGCGAATGAAACTGGCATAAATATGCACACTATCACCTGTCACTTACCCGCTACTATTGAATTGTACAATCTCTTTTGTTCTCCTTGACTTTTTCTTGATGATATGCTCTATTTTTGTTGCCCCTCTATGCTTTCTCTTAAGAGGTGTGCTTAGGCTAGATTGTACTTCAAGTTGTACACTTTATTCATGTTCCATGTTGTTGCACCAAGTGAAAACAATACTACTTAGAACAAACACATCAAAGGGATAGAGATCAAGAATCAATCAAAAATAGCAAGTGCTAAGCAACTGAGAGAGTAGAAAAGTAATTAAAAAACTCCACAAAAATGGCATATCTACTTTTGGCTTTAAACAAAAATAGATGAACATCTTTTGTGCATATGGCTCTGCAATGGAATTTTCTTTTTCCTTCTATCGAAGAAAGAGACAAATAGAATCCATCATACCTAGATCATTGAATGATCCATTTACCATCCTTTCAGACTGAACTCTCTAAAATGGAATGTGAACTATAAATAGAGAGAGAGAGAGAGAGAGAGAGAGAGAGAGAGAGAGAGAGAGAGAGAGAGAGAGAGAGAGAGAGAGAGAGAGAGAGAGAGAGAGAGAGAGAGAGAGAGAGAGAAACAAAAATAAAGTCTAAAAGTAAGTCCTTTTAATTGAAAGAGTAGTCCAAATATTTCAAATATGATACATGACACACAGCAATCTAAAAACAAGTCTTTTTAACTAATGTAGCAATCAAAAGATTTCAACTATGACACATGACATGTAGAAGTCCAAAAACGAGTCTTTTTAACTAAAATAACATTCAAAATATTTCAACTATGATACATGACATATAAAAATATTCCAAAAACAAGTCTTTTTAATTTAAATAGTAGTTAAAACATTTCAGCTATGCTACATGACACGTAGTAGTCCAAAAATAGTTAAAAACAAGTCTTTTTAAGTAAAATAATAATTAAAACATTTCAGCTATGATACATGACATGAAGCAATCCAAAAATTGTAAAAATAAAAAAATAAAAAAAAGTACTCTTTTTAACTGAAATAACAATAAAAACATTTGAGCTATGATACATGACATGTAGTAGTGTGAAAGTGAGTCTTTTTTAACCGAAATAAAAGTCAAAACATTTCAGCTATGATACATGACATGTAGTAGCCCTAAAACAAGTCTTTTACACTTAAATAATAGTCAAAACATTTTATCTATGATGCATGACAGCTGGAAGTCCAAAAAAAAAAAAAATTATAGCAATCCAAATCTGATTGAGCATTATCATTAGTACAAAATACCCTTAAAGACCTAGGAAGGTTTTTTCCATACATTGGGGTTTCAAACTCCTATGTATGGTGAATATAAAATCAAGTTGACATGTGCACATACTCAAAGGCTAAGTCATGGTTGTTTGATGGATGATATCTATCTTCCATAGACATCCCATACTCAATCTTTAACTCATTTTAAAAAAAACATTTAGTTTCTAAGTTTTGTTTCCTTTTTTCCATTACACTTAATTCAATCTATTTAGGTTTTTAAAGACTACTTAGTCATAAAATTAGTTTGACGAAAACTAATGCTTTCTTTTCTTGATCTCAAGTATTCTAAAGATTGTTTCTCTTCGCAGTTGGGCAACCACAATTCTTTTGAGGGGGTTCTATAATGCAAGCATCACTTTGATCAACTCCTCAAGAGAACTGGCAATCTTCACTAAAGTTTTGAAGGTAATGAACTAGGAATTCCAATTCTTAGGTAGGAGAGGTAGAGATTATTCTTTTTATGATACATGCTTTCTCCCCAATTATGCGAGCTAGAGAGACAAAGACAAAGAGAGGGAGAGAGAGAGAGAGAGAGAGAGAGAGAGAGAGAGAGAGAGAGAGAGAGAGAGAGAGAGAGAGAGAGAGAGAGAGAGAGAGAGAGAGAGATATGCTAACCTTGCAAGGAACTATAGAAAAAATTTCCTTTTTAAGAAAACCCAAGCTATTTCATCCATCTTTTAGATATATGAAGAGCAATAGCAACCTAAGGTTTGGATTACGAGAGATATAGAGAGGGAGAGGGAGAGGGAGAGGATATAGGGTGGTGAGAAAATTAAAGAACAAGAACTTTTTATGTACTTTCACATGCCTATACTACTACTATAGTTAGCCTGTGGAAATTGAACTAATTTTTTAGTACTTTCACATGCTTCTTCAACATAGAGTGATCAACAGAACAATAAGGAAAAAAAAAAAAAGTCCTAATAAGATTCCAAAACAACGAAAATGGCAAGAGATGGCATACAAAATTAGTTTTGGTAATGTTAGATTGAGAAAGAGATGGAATACTTACATAGAGGGTTTGAAGCTTCAATGTAGATTGCACACAAGACTGGTACTTGAGGAATGATGATTCAGTCTCCCATGGAGGCTCCTCAATCGGCAACCCATATGAGAGAGTGAAGTGAAAACGAGAACGAAAAGAAGAAGGAGAGAGATAGAACAAGGGTAACTGCTCAAAATTTCACTCGAGGTTAAAAACAGAATATAGGATAGTTTTAACAAAACTATCTTATATCATGTAAAAACATGAGGTTTCAAATAAACCATCTTATATAATACTTCAATATACGATGGTCAATAAATATGTGTCTTATATACTTTTTCATATATAGGATGGTTAGATAATAGCCATCTTATTTGTGCTAAACTAAGAAAGAGAGGGAGAGAATAAGGGTAA
The DNA here is from genome assembly GCA_035236585.1 of Warburgia ugandensis. Taxonomy (NCBI): domain Eukaryota; kingdom Viridiplantae; phylum Streptophyta; class Magnoliopsida; order Canellales; family Canellaceae; genus Warburgia; species Warburgia ugandensis. The sequence continues at coordinate 27,251,526 of CP141135.1, forward strand.
CCCTGTTTGAAATTTCACTAGGAATAGATAGGACAGTGTTAAGTATTCAATTTTGTCAAAAATACCTTAATTTAGCACTTAATTAGATCATCTAATCAATCAATTTGTAATTTTAGATTAATAATTAATTTTAGCTTTAATTCATCATCTAACTTTTGATTTGTTAAATTTAATGGTCAAATGATCATTAGAGCTAAACAGGTGTGTAAAGTATAGTTTAGATCATTTTAATTTAGTCTTATATTTACAAATCTACCAAATTGTGAATTGGATGGCTCAAATCAAACTAAATTGTGCCTAATCACTCAAAAGAGCACTAAGGCATGATGGGATGGTTTCCTAAAAGAAAATGGGTTCTAATTGGAGGAAAGGAAATCATGGAGAATTCTTAAATAGAAAATCAACTTTGGAATGAAGAGTTGCATAACAGAAAGGGGAAAAGAGTTGGAACCCAAAATATAAGTTTAAATCTATAGAGGGAAGGAGGATACATATTTCAGAAAGAGGCCAAAAAGAGCAAAGAAATTAACGACAAAGGAAATTTGTAAAAGAGGAAACCAAAACGAATGGCAGAACATGAGAAAGCTTGAAAAGGAAAATTGGTTGAAAGAAGGGAGAGCTTGGAACAATTGATGTGAGAGATTCATTGTAGAACCATGGGAAGGAAGGGGACTGATCTTAGCCTCCTCCCTTACATCTCTCTCTCTCTCTCTCTCTCTCTCTCTCTCTCTCTCTCTCTCTCTCTCTCTCTCTCTCTCTCTCTCTCTCTCTCTCTCTCTCTCTCTCTCTCTCTGGGGCACTATGGACTGTAAGAAGGACCATAACACTAAATAAGAATGGAGGAGAAAGGCAATCATCTCTCATCCCTAGCCTTTCTCGTGTTCCCTGCTCTCTCCCTCTCTATTCTTTGTCAATCTCTTTTCTACTCTCTATCTCATCTCTTGTTTCTCTTTCATTTATAGCCTTCCATCACTATCTTGTCTTCATTCCTATTCCCAATCATGGCCATCTTCTTTGTTCATTCCATGTTCTTCATTCCACTATTTTAACGACAATTTTCACAGTCTTTTATCAATTTTTCCTTTGATTTTCATAAACTTTCCATAAAAATCCTTGCTTTTCCATTCCTAGCATTGTTACAAAGAAAACCCAACTACCAAAATTTCCCCTTTCGCTTCAATTTTGCTCTCCATGTTGTCATCTCCTTCCTCCCATTGAGTTTCCCATTATTTTTATTAAGAAAACCATAAAAACAGAAAATTTATGTTTTTGCCCTTTGAGTCCCTATTTTAATTCCATTTGAGGCCTAGTTTTTTCTTTTTTTTCTTATTTCATCTTATTCCTATCCCTCTTTTATTTTATCTCTATTTTGTTTTGTTCTCCAGTTATTCTAGGAATTAATTAATCAATCTTATTTGATTAAAGCTTAACCGAATCAATGGTTTGGTTTTAACTGATAAGATCACTATAGTTCCTGATCTTGTTCTAATTAGATTTCTAATTAACTTTTAGATCTTCAATTTAGGATGATTCCTATCTGATCCAACAATCCTGGTCCTCACTCTATCATCTAGAAACTCAGTCTAAGCTATGCAAATCTCCTTTTCTTTCTTTAGCCCAGATTATCAAATTTTTGGGAGATTTGTTCAATTCAGCTATTGAATCCTTAATCAGAGATATGAGTGAGATTGATGAAGGCCAATTAACTCTGATATTACCAAAGAGTGAGAATTAATTTTTAGTTATTAATTCATTTAAATTTTTATCTTTTTAATTTAAAATTACATACTTTTCATTAATTCAATATATCTAAATTTTGTACTACAATAGCCTATGCACTTGCAAAAAATAATCAACAAGTTTTTTTGTGCCATTGTCGGGGACCCACGATAAATTTTTCATAAAATTTAATAAAATCCAAATTTTTAAAAAATAAAATAAATAAAAAGATAAAAATTTTGGGAATTGTATTATTTAATCATTCTAGACATTTTTAGGTGCATTTTCAATTATTTTAGTGTATAATCACTTTATTTCTTGAATTTGGTACTTGTTGTTATTTTTATTTTGTGGGAAATTGGTAAAGAAGGAATTTAATGAGGATCTCAATTAAAGTAGCCAAATTTTTATTTTGAGTGAATTGTAGAGAGGATGCATTGTATTTTTCTTTAACTATAATTCATTTAAAAAGGGTTGTAATAATACATGTCAAGGGTGGACCATCGTATATTGGAAGTGGAGTTGGAATGTAAATGATCCTACCCTTATATGAGACGATCCAATCCATGACCCCACTATGTGCAGTGCTAACTCAAAATTCCTAGATTAGGCTTTGTATATTTAGAATAATATTGCATTGATTGGTAATGTAATTGCATGTAGATATCATGCTTTATAACTGTTGCATTTTAGGGTTTACATTAGTTTATTATTTTTAATTGAATTTAAGGGCATTTTTATCACTTTAAGGTGACTTATATATTGATAGAACTACCATGAAGTGTGAAATTAATTAGTAAGGGCACTCGACCCCATAAGATCAAGGGTGGATTTCATCACCATCTCTTGGCCAACCTACGATAATCACTATAAGTGCGTAAACCAACCTTCCAAATTAATTTAAAATCATTTAGAAGAGACCTATAGAGGTCATCACATGGTCATAGGACCCGTTTGGAAGGAGGCGACCTATTGCCACTCCAATGGCCCCTATCTAGCTGACTGTGCTAGTAAATGACTAGCTCTGCCAGCACATTTTATTACTCAAACTATCTACGGCTAGCTAAAGAGGGTGTGAAGTAGTTGGTTAGGTTAGGATCTAACTAGTAATTGGTGGGGCAAGTCTGAAAGGGAGGAGGAGCATTAGATTAGGCTAATCTAAAAGCTTCTCTCTCACACAAATTCAAGACCATCAAATTGTCTATTTGTTAGCCCTAAGGATGGTTTGAATTTTGTGATCTATCATTGTCCATTATTAGCAGTTAGGTTGCATTAGTTAAGGTAGTTTTTTTTTCCTTCCAAAACAAAAAATAAAAAAGAATTAATTGTATGCACTTTGAATACGCAACAAAACTAGGAGGTTAGTCAAGTATGACCAAAACAACATACAACCAAATCAGTCATCATGAATGACTGATAAATGATCAAGGGTAACTCACCCCGTGGTAGTATTAGAGGTGATCAAGGTCCTCCACTTATCATGAATGAGGAACCACCACCTCTAATGCATGATGAATATCAACCTCCACCAAGGAGGAATAATCATCTACCAAATAAAGATTAGAGAAGAAATAACAATAAGGAGTAGGATCAATAGAATGAACATGGGGATAATGATGTATATTAAAACTTTCATGACACAAGTAATCCAATTAATTCTCAAATTTCATGGGTTAAACAATGGAAGTCCTCACTTGAACCTTAAAGAGTTTGATGAGGTATGCAGTCTCCCAACAAACACAAAATATTGGCTTAGTTACAATGTGACTTAAGATATTTTCTTTCTCTTCAAAGCAAAAAGTTAAAATGTGGTTAAATGCACTACCAGCAAGTTCCATAAGAATGTAGGATGAAATGACCAGTGAATTCTTGAAGAAGAAAAAAATTCCCTACACATAAAAGAAATACACTCTACTAAAAGATAATGAACTTTACTTAGAAGGATAAAGAATCATTCTACTGATTCTGGGAAAGGTTCAAGGATATTTTACTCACACTCCCACATCATGGGTATGAACCATGGTGCATCATTAAATTCTTCTATCAAGGACTTAATTTGACATGAGTTAGTTTGTAGAGATGATGTGTAATGGTAACTTCTTAAATAAACAACAAGATACGGTGGAAGAGTATTTGAAATAGTTAGCTAAAAGTGTACAAACTTGGCTAACTAAAAAAGAGTAGAACATCTAGATAGGCCTAAGGCCACTATCACATCTGCTAGGGGACGTATATATGCCATGTATGACAAAGATGAACTTAATGCCATAGTAGCATACCTATCTAGAAAAGTAGAGATCATAGAAATGGGGATGAATAACTTTAAAAAGGATGACTAAGCGTGCATCATCTGTGAAAGTACTACACATCTTACTGAAGAATGTCCTATCATTCCAGCATTTCAAGAAGTACTTCATGATTAGGCTAATGTGTTGAATACATATAAAAGACCTTTCTCCCCATACTCAGAGACATAATCCAACTAGAGAAACCAACCAAATTTTAGTTGGATAAATGGACCAACTGCTAATGTCTTATAGCCTAGCCCATACCAGCCTCACCAACAAAATCAAGGGAACTCTATTCCAAGCCCATACCAATATCAAATTCATCAATCTCCTACTCCTAGACCTTACTTGCCTTGACCTAAAAGTCCTATAGATGATAATTTATATCAACTCATTCAAAATTAGGAGAGGAAAACTTCTCAATTAGAAGTTCAATTGAAACAAGCCACACAATCTATGAATGAAATGAAAAATAGGATGAGTCAAATTATGCAAAATATAGAAAAAGGAAAGTTTTGAACTCAATCACAAGCAAACCATAAGGGTGTACATGCGATTAGCAATAATATATCTAATGCATCATCAAGCTCTACCATGAAACAGACTAAGGCTATCACCATTCTTAAGAGTGGTAGAAGAATTGAGAAAGATGAGCCACAAAAGACCGAATAGGTAGAAAAATCCACTAAAGGTAAAGAAAATTCTAAAGAGGACCCCACTTCACCTATTGAACCATGTCATATTCCTACTCCATTCCTCTAGAGGCTACGTCACACTCCAAAGTCTACCTCTAATGATGAGATTTTAGATACTTTCAAGCAATTCAAGATCAACATATCAATCTAGATGCAATAAACAAATCTCATCATATGCCAAATTCCTAAAAGACCTTTGCACCATAGAAAGAAGATTAAATGTTCAATAAAAGGCATTTTTTACTGAGTAAGTTAGTTCCATCCTTCAACATCATACACCACCAAAATACAAGGATTCAGGATGCCCCACTTTTACTTGCATTATTAACAACTATAAGATTAATCAAGCTTTGCTTAATTTAGGATCTAGTGTTAACCTATTACCGTACTCAGTATATGAATAGTTAGGTCTAGATGAGCTTAAACCTACTCCTATTATACTCCAACTAGCTGATCATTCTGTGAAGATACCAAGAGGGGTAATAGAAGATGTGCTTGCCTAGGTAGAACAGTTTCGCTTTCCTATACATTTTCTAGTTCAAGATACACAACCAGTTGTGAATGAGCAGAATGAAATACCAGTAATCTTAGGACGACCATTCCTAGCTATGTCCAATGCCTTAATTAAATATAAAAATGATGTCATCAAATTGTCTTTTGGTAGTATGACATTAGAGCTAAACATCTTCAATATTTGTAAGCAACTTGGTGCAATCACTGCTGACTTGCACATTGTAAACATGATAAACTCACTTGTACAAGTTCAATTTCTTTCATCTTCCTTATCAGACTCACTTGAGGCCTATTTGGACCACCTTAATGTGCTTAATGAGGATTCATTAATATAGAAAGTTAATACCCTCCTTCATTCTATTTCAATCATAGACACAAAAAAATGAAAACCTCATTTCAAGGAACTTCCACTAAGGGAATCCATTCTCCTTCCATCATCATTATAACCTCCTATGCTTAAATTGAAATCTCTACCATCAAATTTAAAATATACCTATTTAGCAGAAAAAGAGACTTTTCTTATGATAATTTCCTTCCAATTAGAAACATCTCAGGATGAACAATTAATAGATACTTTAAAGGAACACAAAGGTGCTATAAGATGGGCCATTGCTGATACAAAGGGCATTAATCCTTTAATTTGGACAAGATATACTTACAGGATGAAGCTAAACCATGTCATCAATTATAGAGAAGGTTAAATCTTAATATGAAAGATGTGATTATAGCAGAAGTCCTTAAGTTGCTTGATGTGAGAATCATCTATCCCATAAGTAATAGAAAATGATAAGTCCAACTCAAGTAATTCCAAAGAAGTTTGGAGTGACAGTGATTGCTAATGCCAATAATGAATTAATTCCCACTAGAGCTACCACTGGTTGGTGTATGTGCACTAACTATAGAAAGAATAGAAAGGGTTGCATGACATTAGTATTATTGTTTTCAAGATGGTTACTTAGGGTATAACCAGATAGAAATTACACCTAAGGATCAGGAAAAGACCACATTTACATGTCCTTTTAACATTTTTTGCTTATAAAAGAATGTCATTTGAATTATGTACTACTCCTGTCACATTTCAATGCTACATGTTGAGTATCTTTAGTGATATGGTAGAGATAATCTTAAAGGTTTTCATGGACAACTTCTGTTTTTTTGGTGATTCATTTGAAACATGTCTTGAAAATCTAAGAAAAGTCTTAAGTCATTGTAAAGAAAAGAACTTAGTACTTAATTGGGAAAAGTGTCATTTCATGGTTCCTAAGGAAATTGTCCTTAGCTACATAGTGTCATCCAAATGTATAGAGGTAAATAGAGCTAAAGTTGACCAAATTACCAATCTACCCATTCCCAAATATGTTAGCAATATTTGCACCTTCCTAGGTTATGTAGGATTCTATACGAGATCCATTAAAGATTTTAGTGCAATATCTAGAACATTGTGTCACCTCCATATAAAGGATACCCCTTTTGAGTGGATTGACGATTATCAAGAAGCTTTAACAAAGCTAAAAGACAAGTTGACCACTATACCTATAATATAATTACCTTATAAGACTCTACCCTTTCAAATCATGTGCGATACTAGTGATATGTTGTATGAGCTGTACTAGAGCAGAGAAAAGAGAAAAATCCATAGTCATCCACTATGCAAATAAGACCCTAAATAGCACTCAGATAAATCATTCCACTGCAAAGAAAGAACTCCTAGCAATTGTCTTTGCCTCGAATAAATTTAGGTCATACTTCGCGGGATCTAAAATAGTCATATTAACTGATCATTCAGCCCTTAAGTGTCTTCTTTCCAAGAAAGATTCTAAGCCCAAACTAATTGGATAAATTCTTCTGCTCTAAGAGTTTGACATTGAGATAAAAGATAAACAAAGAGTAGAGAATGTTGTAGCTGACCACCTATCTCGCCTAGTCCTAACAGAACCTTTGGACTAATTGTCAATTAAATATACATTCCCTGATGACCAACTTTTCCATGTCTCCCATCCTCCCTAGTTTGCTAATGTTGTAAATTATTTAGTGATAGGTAAGATTTTTGAACATTTGAACAAATTAGAAAAGAAAAAATTCTTTTCCAATGTTAAGCACTATTTCTGGGATGATCCATACCTATTTAAATACTACCTAGATCAAACAATTAGGAGATGTGTCCTAACTTAGAGCAAAATAGTGTCATCTACTTTTGCCATTCAGAAGTATGTGGTCGACATTTTTTTGCATAGAGACTAGCTATAAAGATTCTAGAGTGTGGTTTCTACTGGCTGTCATTGTAAAAGACACACATATGGTTTTTAAATCGTGTGAGTGGTGTCAAAAGTTTAGAGGAATAACTTGTAGGAATATGATGCCTCTAAACTATGTTCTTGTCATTGAAGTTTTTGATTGTTGGGTCATTGATTTCATGGGGTCGTTCTCACCTTCTTTTGGCTACATTTATATCTTATTGACAATGGACTACGTGTCCAAATAGATTAAGGCTATCCCATGTAGGCATAATGATCATAAAATAGTTGTTAAATTTTTAAAAGAAAACATTTTTTTCTAGACTTGGGACCCCTTAAGCCATTGTAAGTGATAACAGTACACACTTTTGCAATAAAGCATTTGAAGCACTCATAAAAAAAACATAACATTACACATAAAGTTACAACACTATATCACCCACAAATAAGAGGACAAGTAGAAGTATTTAATTGAGCTATAAAACAAATTCTTCAAAAGACTGTTAATTCGAATAGTCAGGATTGGTCTCTTAGACTGACCGATGTGCTCAGGGCTTATAGGTCTGCACATCGAACCCCAATTGGTATGTCTCCCTATCGTACTGTGTATAGTAAGGCTTATCATTTACTAGTAGAATTGGAACATAAAGCTTACTGGGAAATAAAGACCTTTAATTTCAACATGGATAAAATAGAAAATTTTAACTTAATTAGTTGGAAGAGATTAGTCAGGAAGCTTATGAAAGTAATAAGATTTATAAGAAAAAGATAAAAGTTTTTCATGATAAAAACATAGTGAGAAAATCCTTTACTCCAAACCAAAATATTCTACTTTATAATTATAAGCTCCACCTATTCCAAGTAAGCTTAGATCTCAATGAATCGGAAGTTTTTCCATATTGGACAATCAAGATTGAAGATGTTAGGATAGGTCATACTTTTAAAATGAATGGTCAATGTTTAAATCCATTCCTAGAATATGAGAATCCCGAAGTTGAGTTCATAACTCTAAAGGATCCTATTTATTAGGATTGAATGGATCTAATCCCTTTGTATTATTTTTATATTTTTGAATTTGTTATTTTCTACATCACCCCTATTCATTTTAGGTCCTCCTTTTTAAAAATTGGGTACAATTTTTCTTTTAGTTGTGGGTGTAGAATTCTAGCAAATTCTAATTTTCTAAAAAAAATATTTAAATTTGCTTACAAAATTTTTTAAAATGTTTAGGTCAATTTGTAAACTATGATGAGAATTGGATTTTTCTAAAATATATTCTACATAAATTTGGCTTATTAATAGAATTGAACGTGATTAATTCATAATTTTACTCATTTTTTAAAGTATTCCAATGAAAGCTGTCTCCAATCACATCTATACACATAGTTACACATACATAGTCTAAATGGATAAGTAGTTATAACTTAGAAATCCTAAAGAAATTCAATAGGAACCTATAACCTAAGTGAGTTTTAGAACCATTCATCCTTTTTGAGAGGTTAAAAATGTTCTTAATTTTCTTCAACGTGCTTAAACTAAAATTTAATCCCATCAACTTTTAAATTTTGTCAATTACCTAAATTATGAAAGTATTATCTTTAAAAGTCTAGAAGTTCATTGAATATAATCGATTATTGGAAACCTAGAAAAGGATTTAGGCCATCCTTGTTATTAACCTAAAGATATAAAGCCTACCCAAAAAAAGTATGTTTACCACTAGTTAGCCAATTTGAGCCTTTTATATAAGCCTTTTCTTTTCTTACCCAAATTAACCTATACCTATATTAACCCAATATAAATTTTTATTACCTATTTTCTTCAAAAGATAAGTTAGAGATAAATGAAGATATACTTTTTAGTTGCAATAAAAGTATAAAAGTGAATATTAAGAAAAGAAATGATCTTCAAAAAGATTCAAAAGTGTTGAAAAGGAAGAAAAACTGCTGAAAAAAAGTTTGAAGAATGCAGAAAAGCAAAAAAAGAAATATTCACTTCAGGAAAACAAAGTAAAGAATAATTTTCAACTTAATAGAAGACATGTACTTATTTTTGAAGAAATTTTGAATGCCCTTTACACCCTTTCTTTTGTACCTTGTCCAAAGCCTATATTTTGTCCTAGTTGAAGACCTACTGATTTTAGGATGAATATAATCTTGATGAGGATATGAAAAGATAGGATTTGAAGAGTAGTATTTTTAAAAGTTTGAAGGTAATGCCATCTTATCTTTCTAAAGGGATTAAAATTAAATTCCTTAGTAACTCCCATTCCGTCATGAGTATATGGGAGATAAATTAGTTTTTATTAACTCTACTCACACATGCACACTCACTTTGAGATCTAAGCTTGATTGGAATGTATTTAGTATATGAGTAAGGTTTTGAATTTTTCATTCATTTTTATTAGTATATTAAAGTTGATAGATTTATTGAAGATAATTCTTTAAGGAAAAAGTGAAAATTAACTTGAAAATAATTTTTGAGATATTGTGAGTATATTGACTACAAACCCTCACAAGACTTAATTAATTCACTCGGAGTAACCTAGGCGTTTAAGGGCTTGTTGTATATGATAAATGCAATAATGCAATTGTGAGTACCTATGAAAGTGGCAATTTATATCAATTTTGTAATTTGATTTTTCGTATATTTTCCTCAGGACTAGCAAAATGCTAGTTGGGGTGTGTTAAGTGTTCAATTTTGGCTAAAATATTAACATTTAATTAGATTATCTAACCAATCAATTTTGTAATTTTAGATTAATTATTAATTTTAGCTTTAATTGATCATCCAGTCATTGATTTGTAAAATTTAATGGTCAAATGATCATCAAAGCTAACCAAATGTGTAAAGTATAGTTTAGATTAATGTAATTTAGTCTTATGTTTTGCAGATCAATCAAATTGAGCATTGGATGGCTTAGATCAAATTGAATGGTGCCAGATCATCCTAAAGAGCACTAAGGCAAGATGGGGATAGTTTCCTGAAAGAAAATGGGCTCTATTTGGAGGAAAGGAAATCATGGAGAAGAATTCCTAAATAGAAAATCAACTTTGGAATGAAGAACTACATAATAGAAAGGGGAGAAGAGTTAGAACCCAAAACAAAAGCTTCAATCCATAGGGGGAAGGAGGATGCATATTTAGAAAGAGGCCGAAAAGAGGAGAGAAACCAATGAAAAAGGAAATCTATAAAATAGGAAACCAAAGAGAATTGCAAAATATGAGAAATCTTTAAAAGGAGAATCAACCAAAAGAAGGGAGAGCTTGGAATGATAAATAGGAGAGATTCACCGTAAACCAGTGGAAAGGAAGGGGACTTATCTCAGCGTCCTCCATACATCCATCTCTCTCTCTCTCTCTCTCTCTCTCTCTCTCTCTCTCTCTCTCTCTCTCTCTCTCTCTCTCTCTCTCTCTCTCTCTTGCACCCTGGACAATGAGAAAGACTATAGCACGTAGAAGAATGGAGGAGAAAGAAAATCATTTCTCATGTTCCCTGTTCTTTTTCCCTCTCTGTTCTTCATCAATCCCTCTTCCAATCTCTATCTCATCTCCTATTTCTCCTTCATTTCCAACCTTCCATCAGCATCTCCTCTTCATTCCTATTCCCAGTCACCTTCATCTTTTTTGTTCATTCACTATTCTTCTTTCCACTATTTTGACCATGATTTTCATGGTCTTTTACCAAATTATTTTCATAAAATTTTCCCATAAAAATCCTTCCTTTTCCATTCCTAACATTGTTACAAAGAAAACCCAAATTGGGTTTCTCCCAAAACTTCTTCTTTCCCTTCAGTTTTGTTCTCCATGTTGTCATCTTCTTCCTCTTGTCAAGTTTCCCTTTGTTTATGTTTTAAAAAAAACCAAAAAAATGAAAATTTTTCATTTTTGCCCTTCCAGTCCCTATTATAATTCCATTCGAGTCCTAGTTTTATCTTTTTTCCTATTTTGTCTTATTCTTATCCCTATTTTATTTTATCTCTATTTTTTTTGTTTACGGATTAGTCAAGGAATTAATTAATCCAATTCTATTTGATTAAAGCTTAATCGAATCAATGATTTAGCTTTAACCATGGATCACTTTCGTTCCTAAACTTGTTCTAATCAGATTTCAAGTTAATTTTTAGATCTTCATCTTTGGATGATTCCTAGCTAATCTAGCAATCCTAATCATCAATCTATTATCCAAAAATTTGATTTAAGTCATCCAAATCTCCCATTCTTTCCTTAGCCCAAATTACCAAATTTTTGGGAGATCTATTCAATCCAATTGTTGAATCCTTAATCAGAGATATAAGTGAGAGATTGATGAAGGTCGATTGACTCTGATGTTACTAGATTTGAAGAAATTTTCTATGATCGTGCTAGGAAAGTTAATTTTTAGTTGTTAATTCATTTAATTTTTTGTCTTTTTAGTTCAAAATTTTATACTTTTCATTAATTCAATATATCTAAATTTTGAGTTCCTTATTATTTAATTTTTATCATTTCTTTTAATTTTTTAATAATTAAATTTTATTTAAACTTCAATTTCTTCAAGTCGAGTCCCTATGGGATCTACCCATACTCTCATAAGATGTACTACAATAGCTCGTGCACTTGCAAAAACAATCAACAGACGATTAATAACTAACATCTTATATTTAGTCCCATATAATAAACAGTTATGGGTTAGATTTCTTATATAATTCTCATATGAGATGGTTTTTCACTAACTATTGTATATTTTCTCAATGAAATTTCAAACACCATACCCATGTTCTTTACGTATTTCTCTTCCTCTCTCCCTCCATTATCTATTTCAATAACATAAGACGGTTTCTAGTGAATAGTCTTATATATTCTCATGTATATAGGATGGTTTATGTAAAAACCATCTTGCATGTATTGAAATATAGGATGGTTTGTCAAAACCCGTTCTATGTTCTCTATAGTGAAATTTATAAAAGTTTACCCCTATTCTCTATATCTTGCAAATCTCAGTAACCTACAAAGGGCAAAGGGGCCTCATTGCCATTCCTTATTTCCCTGGGTAGGATGTAAGATCTTTCAGGGTGTGAAGACAAATCAAATAATTGGCATGACACATGCGTTACCTAAATAATTATATAACTCCATCAATTACATACATTAGATGGTTCATGCATTTTAATTTGTCCCATCACATTTGATCTGATCCAAGCCATGCACCCTCCTCACCATTGTCACACACATAATTCATTTCATTCTCCTTGATTAAATTGATTGATAGCATTGTTGTAATGATATAAGGGTATTCAATTGCCGTGTCACCTAAGTCATGTTCATTGTAAAAATCCCTCAGGTAGGCTACTAAAATAGTTGACCATCTTGTATCATGTCTATCTTGTACATAAAGTACTTGTTTCACTTTAGATGCCAAAGTAAACTGATCATTTTGGTCTCCAATCTTACTAAGGTCAACCAATGTCAATTGAGGACATCAGTTTTGGTGATATCATTCATGTGTTCCACCAAATCACACTTAAACACAACTACGGTTCTACAAGTATAATCTAGAGCATATATCTCGCTATAACCTATAATAAGTATCATTCGCTACAATTGTGTTGTTTTGTTTGTGCTCTTGAGTAATCATGGTCTTTTGTGTGAAAGTGATAATCATTGATGCCATATATAGCATAATTTATTACTTCTCGTCAAGGTCTCATGCAATTTAATAACTATAAGTCAATGAAGCATTAATTCATTGTAATTAATTACCATCTAACGATGCCAAGTAGTGAAGGAGCGATAATGCTCATCTTGTAACCACTTTGTTTCTTTGCATCTCTTAGATACCTCTCTTTTAGGAAGTTCATGTGCTCGTTATAATGAATAGATGAAAGTGATATATAACATGCATGTAATACATTATCCTTTAACATATATAGGAAAATGTGAAAGCAACCTCATAGAGGGAGCATTAATTACTTACTTAAAGTATTGTTGAACTTCATCGACATTAATGTTTTACAAGACATAAAGGTGTGCCTAGTCATGTTCCTTATGATCAATGGTTGATACATGTCCAGTGGAGAGAAGTTCACTTAACTTTTGAACCATTTAATCCACTACTAATAAACACTCGATAAACTCTACTACTTCTTCTACTATATAACATTCAACAATATACCCCTCCAGTTGATCATGATTTTGTACATACCCTTTTAACACCTTCATGTACCTCTCAAACAAGTACATCCATCACAAATAAACTAGTCCATAGAGCCTAACCCATCATTTAGGTGCATTGTTAAGTGTACCATAATATCGAAGAAGGATGGTGGTAAGATTGTCTCAAGCTCACATAAGGTTATCATTACATGACCCTGAATTTCTTATAATTTTGAGATATCTATTACCTTCATGCATAAAGCATTAAAGAAGTAGCAGAATTTAGTAACAGATATTCTAACTTTATTTGGTATCACTAAACATATTGCTATGGGTAGGAGTTGTTGCATCAATGCATGACAATTGTGCAACTTTATCCTTAACAGTTTTAGCTCTTCCATAAAGATAATGTTTCTAAAGCTTGAAGAATATCCATCTAGGACTTTGATCTCTAATAGGGTTTTACACTATCCTTCTCTCCTCTCTATCAAATGTATAATTTTCTTTAGGTAAGTATGTTTCTCAGCTACCCCTATCTTGTGGCAACCTTCTCTTGAAACCCATTGTTATAAGATCCATTCAAGCTGCAAGTCCATCCTTTATTTTTTTTGGCATGTTGAGCAAGGCTCCAATAAAGCTTCTACAAACATTTTTCTCAATATACATGATATCATCAAGCACATGCTGCATGTGCAGAGATTTCCAATACACAAGTTCAAAGAATATTGACTTCTTCCAATAGCTTTTAGACTTGTTTTCATATGTATGTTTAGTTACCTTCTTCTTTCTCTATGAGACATTATGGTTCTCAACCTATTCCAGTACTTGTCATCCAATCAACCTCTTTGGAGGTGTCCTAGTCTCCACACTGCCATTAAATTCCCTTATTTAAAATGATATCAATAGCCTCTATGCAACCATCTTCTATGGCCTAGGAATGCAATCTTTATACCATGTTGATGTCGTATGTCACATATTTGATCACAACAAATAAGGCATGCATTATATCCCTTCACTGTATATCTTGCCAAATTACCATACATAAGAATGTTTTTTTTATTGTCTATAGTGGCACAGCCTTAAGGGTGAATGCCTCTTTCTTATATGTGTCATAAGTTTCAAACCCTACCTCTCACAATGTCCTAAGATCGTCAATGAACAAATCCAAATACACATCAATGTCATTTCTAGGTTGCTTCAAAGTTGATATTAACATAGTTAACATCATGAACTTGCTCTTCATACACAACAATAGTGGAAGGTTATAACAAGCTATTATAATAAGCCAATAATTATACCAGCTGGTTATAAAACCATAAGGATTAATCGTATCATAGATATTGCAAGTTGTAAGTTTCTCAATTCTTCTCCAAAATAGGGTCACATGAAGTCTACGAAGTTCCATGACAAGCTATCTACTAGATAATGTAAATAGTTATCACATACTCTCTCCTTGGCATGCCATACTAGTTTCTTCACTGTTTTTGTAATATGAGACATTCTTTTAAACCTTAGAATGGGGGAAAATACCATAAGACCTTTGCAGGAACATCTTTTAGTCGCGGATCAATTGAATTCTTCTTCTACTTCCATCTTGAATGTTTACAACTTGCGCATGCAGTTTTGCCTTTGTCCTCCTTCCTATATAAGATGTAATCATTGGGACAGTCATGTATATTTGCATACTTCAACCTTAGTGCAACTAAGGTTTTCTTTGTCTCCCATGTCAACTTAGCCAACTTGTTCTCCTTTAATAGCATTTTTCCCATCACTTTCAACAATTTTGTAAAACCTTGACCGAAAAAATCAAATCTTGATTTGACATTCTAAAGTCCTAACACTACAGGAAAATTGGTATAAGTTATACAATAGCTCATTGGCATCCTCCAATGTAGTTGTTGATTTGTTATACTGTAAGTGCACTAGCTATTGTAGTGTAACTTATGCAAGTAAGAGTCGATCCCATGGGGACTTGACTTAAAAAGTGAGAGTTTAAACAAAATTTAATTACCAAAAATTAAAAATAAATTACTAGAATTATTGGAATTGGAATCAAAGTTTAGATCTCCTCAACTGCTAAAAATTACAGAATCTTTAGTTCAAAAGGAAAGAAAATAAACCAAATAACAAGAAATATCTACTTTCTTAGCTTAATCACCATCAATTTATTCAAATTTGATCTTCTTGGAGTTAATTAGCCTTCATCAATGTTTTCATCATGTCCTTGATTAATGATCCAACGGTTGGATTAGTCAGATTCCCAAAACTCTCAAAGATCCAAACTAAATAGTGATTTTGGGTTTTGGACGGCTTAAATTAAGTTCTAGATTTTAGATTAAAGATCAAAGACATTAAGTAAACTAAGGGATGTCCTAAGAAAGAAATTTGAAAATTAATTGAAAATCAGATAAGAAACAGAGGAGAAATTGAGAAAGCTTGATGATTAAGGCTAACCCGTTGATTAGGTTAAGCCTTAATTGATCTAGCTTGGATTGTGCAGTTCTTGGATAAGATGAATGAAGATAAAATAAAACTAGAATGGGAACAAGGACACAAAGGGAATTAAAACATGGAAAGAAATGAAATTTTAATTAAGCACAATGAGCAGAATTAGAATTAAACTAAAAATCTGATTAAAACACAAAAACAGAACAAGGGAAATTGCTAGAGAGGACGAGGAAATCAGTGATGGAGGGGAGAGGAGAAGATGAGTGGGAGAGGGAAGACAAAGGAAAACTCGTGTCGGGTTTCTTCCTCTGAGTCATCCAATACTAAAAAAAAAAAAATCGATGGCATCGGTGGAGCTTGGCAACCGATCTGGGCAGTGAAGCAGACGATCGGTGATGTGCGGTGGGAAGAAGAAGACAGAGATGATCAACTGGTGAGGTAGAGATGTGGGCAATGACTACCGGTACTGTCAAAGAGAAGGAGAGAAAAGAGGGAGTCTGGCCGATGGGGGTGGTGACGGGCTAGTGAAACAGGAAGCAACGAAGGACTGGGGGAGAGAATAGAGAAGAGGGAAAGGAGATCCAAAAAAGAGGGTGATGTGATTGACGGTGGTGTGGTGATGGTCTGGGGCGGTGAAGAACAAAGAGGAAAGAGGTGGGTGTTATCTAGTGCATTAATACTGGTCAGGAAGAAAGGAGAAGGGTAAGGTGGGTGGTGCTAGACTAGTGGAGCAAGAGATAAAGATTGGGTAGAAGAGGTGAAGATCAGAGAGTGAGAGAGATGGAGATAGAGTAGATACAGAGAAGAGAGAGTCCAAGAAAGGGAGTGAACAATGGGAAGAGAGAGAGAGAGAGAGAGAGAGAGAGAGAGAGAGAGAGAGAGAGAGAGAGAGAGAGAGAGAGAGAGAGAGAGAGAGAGAGAGAGAGAGAGAGAGAGAGAGAGAGAGAGAGAGAGAGGAGGGGGGGGGGGGAGAATGCGATGGAAGAAAGGAGGAAAGATGGAGAAGAGGTGGGTGATGGGTTTGCCCATGGTCCAGCCAAGAGAGAAGGAGATGAGAGGGAAGAAGAGAGAGGGGAGATGGTGGTCTACCTCCTACCTATAGTTCAGCCAAGGGGGGAGGTTGAAGAAGAGAGATGAGAAGGGATAGAGAAGAAGAAGGGAGGTGAGGAGAGAAGAAGAAGGGGGTCTGCCTCCTATAGTTTTGCCAAGGAGGAAGATTGAGAAGAGTGGGAAAGAACATGGAAGAGATAAGAAGGGATGGAGAGAAAGAAGAAGAGAGGAGGAGAAAAGAGAATGAAGAGGAAGGGGGGTTTTACAAATTTCCTCCTTAATGTCCTGCCAAAATAGGAGTGGAGGAGAGAGAGTCAAGTGGCTAGCTTCCTCTTCTTTATAAACTTTTCCACCTTCTAAATTTTTCTTATTTCCTTCTCCTATTGATTTTCTTTTTAAATTATTTCCTTTTCTCTTTGGATTTCTTTCTCTAATTAGAATTCATTTTCTTTTAGGAAACGATTCCATCTTGCTTGTTAATCCTTAATGGGTGATCTGCATCATTGAATCTCGATCTAAGTCATTCAAGCCTCTTTTGATTTATCTACAAAACAACAGACCACATTAGAGTCATCTAAACCATACATTATGCAAATGATAAGCTCTTATGATCATCTGACCATTAATCTTGACAAATTAATGATTAGATGGTCAATTGGATCTAAATTCAAAATCAAGCTAAATTTTGCAATTTTAATCAATTAGATGCTCTAATTGAATGCTAAACTAGGGTTATTTAGACAAAATTGAACACTTAACACACCCCCCAACTAGCATTTTGCTAGTCTTGAGCAAAACATGTGAAAAACCATATTTCAAAAATTACTTTCAAGTCAACTCCACTTTTTCCTTAGAGTATTATCTTCAATAAATTCATCAACTTTAGCAAACTAATAAAAATGAATGAAGAATTCAAAACCCTACCCATATGCTAAAAATATTCCGCTTAAGCTTAGATCTCATAGTGAGTGTGTGCGTGTACAGTCTACACATAGAATAATCTTTATCTCTAAGTTGACTTCTAACTTTTGAACTCCGTTTGAAATATGTTTTGACCTCAATCCTCTCCAAGGACATACACTCAGAAACAAAATCTCAGTTCAAATTATATCTCTCTTTTAAATATGTGAGTTAAGTCAATAAAACAAATTTATCTCACATATACTCATGCAAAACGGGAGTTACTAAGGAATTTGATTGTTTTGATCCCTTTGAAACCAATGTCATTACCTCTGAACATTTAGAAATACCACTCTTTAAATTCTATCCATTCATTTCCCATTAAGATTATATTTCTCCTAGAATCAATAGATCTTTAATTGGGACAAAAAGTAGGCTTAGGACAGGGTACCAAAGAAAGGGAATAAGGGTGTTCAAAGTTTTTTCAAAAATAAGTAGAGGTCTTCTAAAGTTGACAATTCTTTCTTTCCTTTGCTTAAGTGAATACTTCTTTTTCCACTTTTCTTTGTATTCTTCAAACTTCTTCTCTCTCTTTTTTTCAGCACTTTTTCTTTTATTTCACACTTTTGAATTACTTTGAAGAGCATTTCTTTTCTTGATATTCACTTTTCTACTTTCATTGCAACTAAAGGTATTTCTTCATTCATCTCTAATTTATTTTTCAAAGAAAATAGGTAATGGATAATTTATCTTGAATTAATATGACTGAATTTTAAATTAGGTGACAAAAGAAAAGGCTTATATAAAAGGCTCAAATTGGCTAACTAATGGTAAAAATACTTTGTAGGTAGGCTTTATATCTCTAGGTTAACAACAAGAATGGCCTAAATCATTTTGTGGGTTTCATATATATAATCTATCAGATTCAATGAGCTTTTAGAAATCTAAAGGTGATACTCTAATAATTCAGGTAATTAGCCAAATTTAAGAGTTTGTGGGATCAAATTCTTTTTAAGCACACTTAAGAAAATTGGAAATATTTATAACCTCTCAAAAAGAATGAATGGCTCTAAAAGTCACTTAGGTTATAGGTCTCTACTAAATTTCTTCAAGATCTCTAAGCCATAACTACTTATCAATTTAGATTATCTCTAAGCCATAACTACTTAGCTTTCATGGAATATTTTAGAAAATGAGTAAAATGATGAATTAATCATATTGAATTCCATTAATAAGCCAAAGTTATCTGATTATACGTTAGAAAATCCAATTCTCATCATAGTGGAGGAATTGACCTAGAATTTTTTCAAAATTTCTCTCTTCTTTTTTTTTTTTGAAAAATCAAGAAAATCACCTAAAAACCTATAATTAAAAAAAAAACTAGAATTTGATAGATTTCTACACCCCTCAACCTAAGAGAAACATTGTCCTCAATGTTTAAAAAGTAGGCTGATGATAATGCATTGAGAAATGCTAAAAAAATTGAGAGATGTAAAAAAAAAAAAAATTTGAAAAAGAAAAGAAAGAAAGAGAAAAAAAATAAGGTACATACTTTTTATAGATGAAAAATTTTCAGAGGAAAAATTTTACCAAGTTTGAAGCCTTCCTAGGTCCCATACCAAATGAGCTAGACAAGCCTTTGAAAAGGAATGGTGAATGCATTTATCTTGCAATTTAAAAATTTTCATTTTATCACAGGGCAAGATAAATTTAACTTCAGGCTGCTTCTCATAACTAAAGACAATTGTCGGAGCTTGATGTAGCCTTTTTGGAAATGGAGCAGGGATGTGATATTGCTCAGTGGGTGTGACATTTTCCTAATCAACAAATTTATCTCTTTTTCTATCAGGTTTCGATACTATCTCAACTTGTTTAGGACTAAATTTCTTAATTATGTTACCACTATGAATAATGATAGCTTCCTTTGAGTGTTCCATGTCTATAATTAAAGAATTAATGTCGCTTACCACATCCATGTCATCAGGGTTTTCATATGGTGGGATAGGACATTCCTCTTTATCAATGGTCTACAACATTTGAGACATCATGTCCTTCAATTTAGTCATGAAATTTGTGTTCTCTTTTAATTGAGCTTTAATTTTTGCAATTTTATTCTCCTGGTACTGCATGACTTGATGGAAATTATCCTCTACTTTTCTCTTATGTGGAGGAAGGTAAGGTCCAAGAGCAAGTGGTCCTTTTTTTTTTGTGATAGGGTTAATATTAGGCCTTATGTGAGACATTAGCATTATATTCATTTTTGACAATAGAATGATTACTCCAGTTGGAATCATGTCTCTAAAGATAGGGGAAAATGTTGCACATAAGAATGTTTTTGTTCATGGAGGGCATCTTGAAATGCAGGAGTGATGGGACATTCCTGAGTGGGGTGTGTATTACTTTCACAAATATCACACACTTGTTGGACTTTCTTAGAGGAAAATCTTCCCATTTCCATAACCTCTGTTTTAGTTAGGGATGCTATTTTCATATCATCTATTTCAATCATAGCATATATTCCTCTGGTAGCGGATGTGGTGGTGGACTTGGGCTTGTTTGGGTAAAGTACTTTTTCTGAATTAGTCTAGGTTTGTGCACTCTCTACCAGCCATTCCAAATACTCTTGCACCTCGTTAGGTTGTTTGCTTAAGAAATTACCATTGACATCATTTCAACAAACTAGCACATATCATATTTTAAGTCCTTCATAAAAGAAGCTAATGATACACCAAATTTCGTATCCATAATGTGGATAAGTTAACAACAATTCCTTGAATCTTTCCCAGCATTGATAGAAATTGTCATTATCTATCTGAGTAAATTTTATTATATTTCGACGGAGAGCATTTGTCTTATGTATAGGAAAAAGCTTATTCACAAACTTCCTAGTCATTTCTTCCCTTGTTCGTATAGAACCTGGTGGCAGTGAATGAAACCACATCTTAGCTTTTTACTTTAAGAAAAAAGAAAATAGTTTGAGTCTTATAATGTCTAATTCGATGTTATGTGTATGTTGAGTCATGCACACTTTATCAAATTCTTTTAAATGCAGGTGAGGACTCTCACTATCCAACCCATAGAATTTTGGAAGTTATTGAATTATTCCCACCGTTAATTCAATCACACCAGCATTTGAAGGTAAAAGTATATATGAAAGTGTGCTGGTATAATTAGGTTATACATAGTCCCTTAGTGTTTTCCCACGAGGATTTTGGTCCCTTCTCCTATTTCCATGTGGTTGAGAATGATTCCTCCATTGATGTATATCATCACTAAATAGAGGTGGAGGATCCTCAGCATCAAAGAGAGGATTGCTCGTCCATGAGGAATCTCATCATTATCCAAAATGAAAGGTGGTTCATCATCATTAAAGAGGGAATTTTTTCTTCATGGGAAAATATCTTCTCTGTTAATGCTGGGGTGTAAATTACGCTTTTTATTAGTGTTTAAATTATTCATTAGGTGCAATTGATCATATCTTTCTCTTCTTCTTCTTCTTTTGTGTGTGTATGTGTGTGTATGTTTTTTGTTTTTTTTTGTTGGGAAAATTAACCTAAATTATGCAACCTAACTTCCTAGAAAGATGAACAAACAAAGGGCATAATTAAACAATCCTTAGGTTAATAAGTAACAATATTTTAACTTTCTTGAATTTGTGTGGGGATTATGCTTTTACATTAGCCTAATCTAGAGCTCCTCCTCTCTTTTAGATTTGACTATTGCTTATCAGTTAGGTTATGCGCTAAGGTGGTTAATACAATCATCATGTAAGGAGGCATTTAAACCATAATAAATGTCAATAGAAGGCGTGGAAAAATCACTTGGATTTTAAGACACCCACTATAACCACGGTGCTCAAAAGTCACTGGAG
Source organism: Warburgia ugandensis (assembly GCA_035236585.1). Taxonomy (NCBI): domain Eukaryota; kingdom Viridiplantae; phylum Streptophyta; class Magnoliopsida; order Canellales; family Canellaceae; genus Warburgia; species Warburgia ugandensis. The sequence goes on from CP141135.1 coordinate 27,273,375, forward strand.
TGACAATAAATCGCATCCTATTAAGAGGGTCCTGCGAGCATATGATGACCCTATAGGTCTCTTCTAATTGATTTTAGATTAATTTGAAAGGTAGGGTTGCACGCTTGTGTTGATTATCCTAGGTGGGCCAAGAAATGGTGATTAAATCCACCCTTAATCTTGTGGGGTCAAATGCCCTGATTAATTAATTTTCACACTCCATGGTAATTCGATCAACATATAAATCACCTTAAAGCAATAAACGTGCCTTAAGAATGCAATTAAAAATAATAAAATAATACAAAACCCTAAAAAAGCAACAATTATCAAATATGCTTTCTATATACAATTACACTACCAAACAATGTAAATTATTAGAAATGCAAACCCTAATCTAGGAAATAAATGAGTGAGGGAAACTTATAGTGGGGTTTCTGATAAAGATCAAGTGTGAGCCACCTTATTCCACACTTGCCTTGTTTTATGCAACCCTTTTAAATTTGAAATTAAGAATTGCAAGTTACAATGATCCTCACTACAAGATTCAATCAAAAGGAAAGGAAAATTAGATTCTAAGAAAGTAGGAAAATTCTATTTATTTGAGGAAGATCCACTTTCCATTTTTCCTCCACTTTCTAATTTATTGAAAAAGAAAGATAGAAATAAGTACCAGATTCAGGAAACATGGTGATTATGCACTAAGAAAATTAAAAAATACACTTAAAAATGCTAAAACAATGCAATTCCTAAAAAAAAACTATTTTTCTAGATTTTTGAATTTTTTTGAATTTTTTGGATTTTTAATTGAATTTTATGAAAACTCTGTTGTGTGTCCCAGACAATCGTATCAAAGACTTGTTGATTTATTTTACTGCAAGTGCACGGGCTATTATAGTGTGGCTTATGCAAGTGCGGGTCAATCCCATGGGGACTCAACTTAAAAAGTGGGAGTTTAAATAAAATTTAATTGCCAAAAATTAAAAAGAAATGACTAGAATTATTGGAATTGGAATCATTGTTTAGATCTACTCAACTACTAAAAATACAGAATTTTCAATTCAAAAAGAAAGAAAATAAACCAAATAACAAGAAAATTTTATTTACCTAACTTAATCACTGTCAATTTCTTCAAATCTGGTCTTCTTGGAGTTCATCACCCTTCATCAATGTTTTTAGCATGTCCTTGATTAATAGTCTAATGGTTGGATTAGTCAGATTCCCAAAAATCTCAAAGATCTAGACTAAATAGTGATTTTGGATTTTGGATGGCTTAGATTAAGTTCTGAATTTTAGATTAAAGATCAAAGATGTTAATTAAACTCAAGGATGTTCTGAGAAGGAAATCTAAAAATTAATTGAAAATTAGATAAGAAACTAAGGAGAAATTGAGAAAACTTGATAGTTAAGGCTAACCTGTTGATTAGGTTAAGCCTTAATTGATCTGGCTTGGATTGTGTAGTTCTTGGATAAGCAGAATGAAGATAAAATAAAATTGGAATGGGAACAAGGACACAAAGTGAATTAAAATAGGGTTATAAATGAAATTTTAATTAAATGCATTGAGCAGAATTAGAATTAAACTAAAATTTTGATTAAAACATAAAAACAGAATGGGGGAAATTGCCAAAGAGGTAGAGGAAATTGGTGATGGAAGAGAGAGGAGAAGATGAGTGGGAGATGGAAGACAAAGGAAAACCCTTGTCGAGTTTCTTCCTTCAAGCTTTTGGTGTTGACAGAAAACCAACGACGACGATGGAGCTTGGCAACCAATCTGGGTAGTGAAGTAGGAGACCAGTGATGTGTGGTGGGAAGAAGACAACAGAGATGATGGGATGGTGAGGCAGAGATGCGGGCAACGGCTGCCGGTACTATCAAAGAGGAGGGAAAGGAGGGAGTCTGGCCAGTGGGGGTGGTGACAAACCAATGAAACAGGAAGCAATGGAGGACTGGGGGGAGAGAATAGAGAAGACTGAAGGGAGAACTAAAAGAGAGGGTGATGTGATCGACAATGGTGTGGTGATGGTTTGGGGCGATGAAGAACAGAGAGGAAAGAGGTGGGTGCTATCTGGTGCATTGATACCGGTCAGGCAGAAAGGAGAAGGGTGAGGTGGGCAGTGGTGGACTGGTGGAGCAGGGGATAAAGATTGGGCAGAAGAGGTGAAGATCAGAGAGAGAGAGAGAGAGAGAGAGAGAGAGAGAGAGAGAGAGAGAGAGAGAGAGAGAGAGAGAGAGAGAGAGAGAGAGAGAGAGAGAGAGAGAGAGAGAGAGAGAGAGGAGGGTGATGGATCTGCCTATGGTCCAACCAAGAGAAAAGGAGATGAAAGGGAAGAAGAGATGGGGGAGATAGTGGTCTGCCTCCTACCTACAGTTTAGCCAAGGAGGGAGGTTGAAGAAGAGAGATGAGAAGGGGTAGAGAAGAAGAAGGGGGTCTGTCTTCTCTACGGTTCAGCCAAGGGGGAATATTGAGAAGAGTGGGAAAGAACGTGGAAGAGATAAGAAGGGATAGAGAGAAAGACAGAGAGAGAAGAGGAGAAAGAAGAATGAAGAGGAAGGGGACTTTTACGAGTTTCCTCCTTAGTGTCCTGCCAAAACAGGAGTGGAGGAGAGAGAGTCTGGTGGCTGACTTTCTCTTCTTTATAAACTTTTGCACCTTCTAAATTCTACTTATTTCCTTCTCTTATTGATTTCCTTTGTGAATTGTTTCCTTTTCTCTTTGGATTTCCTTCTCTAATTAGAATTCATTTTCTTTTAGGAAACCATTCCATCTTGCATGTTAATCCTTGATGGGTGATCTACACCAATGAATCTCTATTTGAGCCATTTAAGCCTCTTTTAGTTGAAGTGCAAAACAAAAGACCATAATAGAGTCATCTAAATAGTAAATTATGCATAAGATAAGCTCTTATGATCATCTGACTATTAATTTTGACAAATTAATGATTAAATGGCTATTGGATCTAAATTCAAAATCAAGCTAAAATTGTAATTTTGATCGATTAGATGCTCCAATTGAATGCTAAATTAGGGGTATTTTGACCAAAATTAAACACTTAACAGTAGCGTAGAGTTATTTAAGATTGTTCTAAAAGTCATCGTATGCACCTCAAAACATCGATGCAGTTGTATTATTTGCAATACTTCCTATAGTGGTTTCATGATCATATACACATTCTACCCTTACTGAGGGTCCATGAAGAATTCCCTCTCCATGACACATCGAGGGGCTATATCTTTCATTGACTCTATTGAAGTATATATGTTCTCTCAACTCACCTACAATAACATTTTTTAGGTTTCCACATCTCAAGCATAGACATCGCATGTGATTGCAATCATCACCTACCTTAAATGCAAACTCTATGAACTTCTTTAAACCCTCCTCATCTTCTCTTGATGATCTTTCTATAATCATCCAAGCATATTTGTCCATTTTGACCAAATTTTGAAGTTTTGCTACGTGTGAAGTCTTTTTAGGTATGAAAAAATTAATAACATTGGGTTAGGCATTTAACCAAACACTTGGTGTGCACAAAAATGTATATATAGTTAGAAAAAGCATATATACTAGAGGACTCAAATTTCCAACTTTAAGATTGGAAGAAGAAAGATTGATGCAAAAACATGACTAATCTATACACATGAATGATCCACTCACTAATCTATACATATGAATGATTCACCCACAGGAAGTAAAAACTTTAGGAAAGGAATTTTATAACCATAATCAACCAAATAAATTAAACATTTGACAAAAACAAGAAAGAATACATTCTCACACATCAATATCAAGCAAAAAATACAAAGATTGAAATAAAATGTACGTAAATCCAACTAAATTTTGGAGTTTTTTGTTGAAACAAGCTATAATAAAAAAATTACAGGTCAAACTTCACACTGTTTTAGAATAATGATTTAAAGGATGGTTTCCAACATACCATCTTATTTAGTCTAAAAAACATAAGATGGTTGCTCAAAATTATCTTCTTTTATAGAAAAAATATAATGGTTTAGCCCAACGGTCTTATTTTATTTGAAAACAATAAAACAGTTATAAAAAAATCATATATATATATATATATATATATTATGGGATAGTTTGAAAAAAAATTCTTATTATGTCATCTTTTTATAAGACAAATTTTGAAAATTATCTTTTATTATTTTTAGTAAGACAATGGTATTTAAACCATTTTATTTTTGTTATCTTATAAAACCTCAATTTTAGTAGTGCACAGAGTAACCTCATCAAGGGGTGTATTGTTAAGTATACCATGATATCAAAGAAGGATGGTAGAAAGATTATCTCAAGGTCACATAAAATTGTCACTAAATGTTCTTAAATTTCTTATAATTTTGAAACATCCATCACCTTCTTACACAAAGCATTGAAGAAGTAGCAAAAATTTTAATAAATCCTTTAACTTCATTTGGTAGCATGGAACATATTGTTATAGGCAGGAGTTGTTATATTAGAGCATGGCAATTGAGGGACTTCATCCATAACAGTTTCAACTCTTTTGTCTATACAACGTTTTTAAACTGTGAAGAGTACTCATCTAGGACTTTGAACTCCAACAAGGTTTTTACATACTATTTTTTTCTCATCTCTGTCAACCATATAATTTGCTTAATCCAAGTATGTTCCTTGACTGCCTCTCTATTGTGGATGCAACATTCTCTTCAAACCTATCTTCATAGATCCATTCGAACTGCAAACTCATCCTTTGTTTTTCTAGACACGTCAAGCAAGGTACCCATCATAATTTCACACACATTCTTCTCAATGTGTACGAAATCAAGCACATGTCACAGATGTAGGATGAAAGAATATTGACTTGTTCTTTTATCAACTTCTAAAGCTTCTGTCACTTGCATGTTTAGTTGTTTTCTTCTTCCCCCATAAGACATTAAAGTCTTCGACGGTTTCAACACTTGTTTTCCTATTAAAATCTTTGGAGGTGCCCTTGTCTCTACACTATCATTAAAAAAATTCTTCTTAAAACTGTATGGATGGTCTCTACACAATTATCTTCCGTGGGAAAGGAATAACATTTTTCTACCATGTTTAAATCATATGATATACGTTTGGTCACTGTAAATAGGATAACAAATGTATCTCTTCACAGTGCATCCAAAAAAATTACTATATGCATGATAGTCACTTATTGTCCACAATAATATAGCCTTTAGGGTGAAGGACTCTTTCTTATATGTAATGTAAACTTCAACCCCTACTTCATATGATGTCTTAAGATCATTGATCAAGGGAGCCAAGTACACATCAATGTGGTTCCCTAGTTTCTTGAGACCTAATATCAACATTATTAACATCACGAATTTCCTCTTCATGCAGAAAAATGATGTAAGTTGTAACAAATTGTTTAACAATTCAACAACTAAACCTAATGCTCATAGAACCATGAGGATTAATCCTATCTAAAGATATTGCAAGTCATAAGTTTGTAAGTTCATATCTAAAATTAGGCCACATAAAATCTACAAGCTTTCAAACTGAGCTATCTGTTAGGTGGCATACATAGCTAGCAGCTACTCTCTCCTCAACATGCTGTACTAGTTTCTTCGTTATTTATGTAATACAAAACATTCTTCTAAATCTTAGAATAGGAGGAAAATACCATAGGATCTTTGTATGTGCATCTTTCACCTATTAAGTTGAACTCTTCTTCAACTTCCATCTTGACTGTTCATAAGTTGAGCATGTAGTTCTATCCTTATGCTCCTTTCTCTACAAGATGCAATCATTAGGACAAGCATGTGTCTTCTCATATTTTAACACTAGTGCAGCTAGGGTTTTCTTTGCCTCCCATATAGACCTCACCAATTTGTCCTCCTTCGATAACATTTTATCCACTACTTGACTTTTATAAAACCGTAATACGAAAAACCAAATCTTGATTTCATGTTGTAAAGTTCTACCACTATAGACAACTTGGTATAATGTGTACACTCAACATGCAATGGCTCATCAGCTTCCTCCAATGTAATCTAGAATTTTTTAGAGTCATCTTGAAAGTTACCGTATGCATTTTACAACATCGGCACACAATACTATCTGTTACCCTTCTTACAATGTTCATAATTACATCATCTCATCCCTATAGATGATTCATAAGGAAGTTCTTCTCCATGCCAGATCCAAGGATAATGGTTTTCTTCGACTCCATTGAAGCACAAACGTTCTCTCAGCTCACCTACAGTTACTTTTTTAGGTTTTCACATCTTGAACATGGACAACACATGCACTTACATCATCCCTTACCCTAAGTACCAAATCTATGAACTTTTTCTTTCTTTATCATGCTCTCTTGATGTTCTTGTGTGGTCATCTAAGCCTATTTGTCCATTTTATCAAATGATTAAGTTCATATGTATGCCAATACTTTTCATACATGAAAAGATTAGTGAACTCTTTAGTCACTTTACTAAATAGTAGGTGTACAAATTGTAAAATATTGAAAAATCTAAAATATTGGAAATTTTCTAATTAACAAAAAAGATGGATGCAAGTAAACATGAAAGATCCATACACAAGAAGTGAAAATTAACTTTAAGGAAGGAATTTTCTAACCATAATCACATAAATGTATAAAACATGAGATGAAATAAGAAAAAACCTTACCAATAATCCAATAGATCGATTCTGGCCGAATATACGTGTGTGTGTGTGTGTGTGTGTGTGTGTGTGTGTGTGTGTGTGTGTGTGTGTGTGTGTGTGTGTAACTCCAATTTGACTGTTGTATTTTAGTTGAAGATATCTAGAGTGAAATGCACCAACATGAGGTTCAAGCTATCTATAATATGATATACTACAATATAGATAAAGACTAAAAGTTGTAGGATTACATATATAAGATAGCTTTTAAAATGGTCTAAAGAAACCGTCTTTAAAAGTCAAACTTTTAAAGATAGTTTTGTCAAATATCTTTAAAAACTAGACCTTTTAAAATGGTTTTTTTGAACTATCTTCTAAAATTTTTCTCGCAAAACTAAAGAAGATGGATAGAGTATAACCATCTTCTTAAGTATGATTTTTAAAGATGGTTTAGTAAAACTACCTTAGATTATTTTTACAAAGACGGTTCACTAAAAATGTCTTCTTTTTGTCGTCTTTAAAAGCTCCAATTTTATTAGTGAACTTGACCTTCACACCTTGGACCTACAATCCCTACCTATCTCTCATCCCACCCAACCTTCCCATGCCCTCTCTAGTATCCCATGAAGAATATTTCCAAGTCTAGTCCCCTCTATTCGTTTAGTTTCCACAGAAAACCAATCAATGAGGTGCTTCATTTTCTTCCTTAACTCTATCCCCTTTTGTGAAGGCCCCTTTTCCAATTCTCAATCTTTTTCACCACCAAAATTAAATTTTTTAAAAGAGACTTTAAATTTATCATTTGATAATAAAATTACAAACGAACTTCTGGGAATACCAAATGCAAAAGGCAACCTAAACTAAGTCGAATAAAGATGCTCAATGCAGCCTCCTCAAACTTTTGTAAGGTTCTCCAATTCATTAGAATTCACTTTAACACTTGCAAGGAAGCTCTTATCTTCAATAATTTTCAACCCTAAGAATCTCCAAGACCATCAGAAAACTACTTCAGATCTCTTACCTTTTTCCTTTGGTCTCTTTTTGGCTCTAGACTTTACCTATTCTTTTACCTTTTTCTTCTGGAGTGCTTGTGTGAATTTTTTTATTTTTTTATTTTCTCCATCAAAATTTGGAGAGAAGGACAATTAATTTCAAGCTATAGAACAGGTTCTTTAAGCATTCTAACTCGAACAGGAAGTGATCACAAAACCTAGATCTTATAAAAGGCTCAAGCATAATAGACCAGTGGTTGTAGGTTGGCTTGGGATTGTAGTCCGTGACACCTGCATTTGTTGCCATTCCTCATACACATGAAATGTGGTCATGTCAATTTAGCACCTATGAGGAGTGGTTATGCGAATGCTGGTTAGCAGACGCTGAAAAATCTGTTTTTATTTTTTCTCTATTTGAACCAATTGACCATTATGGTCTTCCCATGGATACTAACTTGTATGCCATCAAGGAAGAACTACATCCAATTTTCTCTCAATTGCACTTTTAGTCTGTCCTCCTTCAGACCATACAATGACGAAAAATGTAGGGTCTGCTAAAAGACAGAAAACTATCGAAACCGAAAAATCCCCAACCACCTCTCCTGCTACCCACATCATGCCCTGCAAACAAACCTCCTACGTGTGGATCCCACTACATTTAGGTCACTCGTTGAAAGATCCTATCGCCACCCGAGGGTCACACAATCATAGGAATCATGAAATTTCTGAATTCCTTCAAGGCAAAGGTAGTGAATTTTTTGCTTTACAATAACCTCTAAGATGGAGTGTTTCCTGTAGCACTGACATATGGCAGATTCTATTTCTAGTGATGCTACTAAATTTCACTTGCCTCCTTTTGAGCTTGGTATCACAGGTCCAAGTCGCACTCTTGCAGACTACTTCCGTATCCTGTACTTTATTGATGTCAACAGCTGGTCTGCAATCTCTTCTTTTCTTCCTGCTGCAGATATGTTCACTTCAAACTCACTTCCAGATGCAAATATGTTCCTGAGTTTTCTTCTTTATCATCATTGGTAGCAAAGGACATGGACTTGTAGTGTATCTTCCCCCTATTTAGCAGCAGTCACTGCTTTGTCTTAACCATTCTGTCAGCTGCATGCGGGGCATCCATTATCTCTAATGAATTAGAGTTCATTCTGTCAACTTCTGCAGGGGCAGCCATTATCTAGGACTAGGGATCTTGGAACTGATTAACTCTATTAATTTACTCATTAATACGTCACCATCACAACATCTAAGTTTACTCTTCAACCTAGATTTAATCTTGTACAATACGTCACCAATAAAATATTCCCAAGTGCAATACATTAGTCTGAAACTTAACGCGACCTCCAAATGTGAATGTCAATCAAATATGTAGTGTATAGTTCGTTACAACAAAGTTCCATGATGTTTATGAAGCACACTTTGTCATTCAACGTAGGGATTTGCGTAAAAACACTGAACCAATATATGAAATCTTATACCAGCTTCCTGGCATAGAAGGAAAGGAAAACGAAGGACTTCAAGCTAAACCGAGTAGTTGTAGCGAGAAGGTGGTCTGTACGGGGCTTCTCAACATGATGTAAGGATGCTTTTCAGTTTTCGGGAAATGATAAAAATGGTTACTTTGACTTGTCTTGAATGCAATGAATACAAGAAAAATTGAGTGGACAAACTTCTTATACTTAACAATTTAGAAGTTTCTGGAAATAAAAAATGAAAAGAAAAACCAGTTTGATAGTTAACAATTTAGAAAGTGTCTCGAAATAACAAATGAAAATAAAAACCAGTTTGCACTTGTCTGCATTTGCAATTGGTTCAAAAGATAGAAACTAAAATCTGCACCCAGACCAGTAGGATAGGGTCAGCATGGGAAACATTATATAGTGGATATTCTAGTATTTAGAATTGTTGATAATTTATGAGTTCCACTCGTACATTTATAATACATATTATATTGTGGAGTACTGTGGATAGTATCTGGCATTCACATGTATCATTTTACATTTTTAATGTATTGTGTTACTCGACGAGCACGAAACCATGTACGATATACAGTTTGTATTGATTCCGAGCTTATGCATATTCAAACATAATACATCAATGTCTTTGTTTTACTGAAGTAACATAATTTCGAAATCAGCATTGAAAGATTATTATCAGTTCTGTAGAAAAGAGTGCATGCTGATTTCTCTTATGTCTGATGGCTTTCATATTACTTGAAGCTAGCGTGGAATTGGCTGCACGAATGGACATTTCTTATCCTTTAGTATGCAACGCAGTTGTATAATCCAAGTTTTCTTGAAGTTGGTTCTGTATAGGACTACCCTTTGTCTTATATCAAATCTACTTTTGTAGTGGATATTCTGAAATGCTTTTGATGGGGGAATGACAGTGCTTGTTTGTACTTTTGTTCTCACAGGAAGCTGGGGTGAATATAACTACTAATTCACATCATCCAGGAGCTGCTGTCACCAATCTTTTGAGGCATCGTACGGCTTCCTAAATGTAAATCACTAAATTATACTCTCACTGCTGCTCAAACTATTCTCTTGCACGTGCAAAAAGTTCCGTTGCATTCACCAAGTTGAAGAAACACAGAGGACATCACTGTTGAAAAGCTAGCTAGTGTGTAGGCGCACATAGGAAAGAGATAAGATAAAAACATTTATTCAAATTATGAATTCTAATTCCGTAATTGAGAGGTCCTCCTACCGACATTCGGAGGCCCATCTAAGTTTTGTGCGCGGTATAAAGTTCATGGTGCAGAACTATTTTGATTATCCTATTGGATGATCCATTAATCCAACTGGAGGAGGATTATAAGTGGATAAAATATTTTTTATTACAGAGTGAGCCAGAAGCAATACTGAGCTGAGAACTGGAATCTACAGAGTTTTTGTCGAAAACCTACCACAGTATGATAAACAAATTGTCTTTTTTAGAGGGTATTCTGACAAAGTGCTTCCATTCATCTAGGGCAGGTATTGCTACTAATGGAAAAGTACTTGAAGACATTCCACAGATGAATTTTTTTTTGTTTTTTTCCAACTAAACCCATTGACTGATTACTTACACGGTGTTTGAGAAGATATCACTTCATCTTAACCCTACTCAAGCACTACTGCCAGTGATATGGCCCATCTCACTAATCTCAAGCCAGCAAACTCCATCTCAAGCACTATATCACCCTTGAGATGAAAACCATCTTATCTGAGCTTACTTTTACTGGTGCTTGAGATGAGATGAGATGAGACAAAATTCATATCATCCCAACTGATTGTTAGTGGTACTTGAGATGAGATGAAGACTATCTCATCCCATTTCACCTTTAGTGGTGCTTGAGAGAAGATAAGACAAAAATCATCTCAACAAACTTACTATTAGTGGTGCTTGAGATGAGATCAGAAATCCCATCTCATCTCAACTTACTATTTGTGGGTTGCCTATCACTTCCATCTGAAGCCATCTCATCTTATTTCTTGTGCAAAAGAAAGTCATTTCTTCTCATTGCAAAATTCAGCCACACCCTTGTATTTTGCTTTAAGATGGAAATGAACCACACCATGTCATCTCAACCCAACCTAAGTGATATTTTCGGTCATCTTACTTTCATCTCATGCCAAATTTAGTTTTTAACCAGTTCAAATCATCTCAAGCGAGATCCCTACTCAGGTCATCTTATCTCATCTCAAGCACCACCAATACCTTGCAAGATACTTCAGCTAAGATGCTTCTAAAGCCAATAACACGATTCATCTTAGCAACAACATGACCTTATTCGCATGGGCTGGTCACAGATCTATCTGTTCAAGCATAGATATGTATATGGTTGAACTTCGCCTCAGCTGAATTTTTACGTAGCATTGCATCCACAAGTGAGGGGGTAAGTGGCAAGTATTTCGAGGACAGCAATATTTCCACCCCTAGCTCTCAGGCTGCAGACGGAGAGTTCGCGAAGAAGCTAGGGGATTTCAGATTAAACTTCTTCTTTAGATCACTAACAACATTGTTCTGTGTAAGAGGCTGTAGTGCTTAATGTGTAAGTGGCCAAGAAAGTGAAGTAAAAATTTTGAGTTTATAATCTATCAACAACGAACAAAACTAAAAAGTCTTAGCTATGTTGGTCGTAGACTAAGCATCTTCCTGGAATATGCTTGGAGTCACTCCTTATTTTTCTGGCCGGCGATTAAATATAGGAGAGTGCGTGAGTTATTTGCTTTGCTTTTCAATTCCTCTTATATCCGAACACACAGGCGTGCACATAGGTAATATTCCATCTGTTGCACCCTTAAGTCACAAAATTCTGCCAATTGAAATTTTTATGTAGGAATCCTGATTTAAGGAGTCACGAATAACCATTAAAAGTTTCTAAATGATTCAAAAACTCTAGAATTTGTAGATTTACCAAATTAAATATAATCACGTCTTTTTCTATCCAACTCTTTCCAAACGTTTGCATTATTTTTTGGACATTTGCGTTGTGGAGGGATCCGAACATTGTAACCATGACCTGGTAGGTGGTACATACCATAATAGACTCTGGACATCAGTGGCAGAACTATCTTTGATAGCCTTGAGAGCCACCAGATGTGGTGGGCTTCTATTGGCCCAGAACTGGATTCTGTGGGCCCATGTCGGTTGCAGTCCTAATCCCTCCCCCATCTCATTAATTCTTAATCGGAAATGTTAGTGTCAGATTAGAGTATGTTCCACACTTTAATGATCCAAACCATTGATCTTTTAGGCCCAACGGCGGAGGAACCATTCTCCCAAATTAAAACCCTATCTCAAGACATAGACCTCTGATTTCTTGCTTCTAAACGAATGGTTAGAGAGGAAAGCAAGCCATGGTCCATTCATCAACAAACTTTCCACAAATCAAAGGAGGGCTTGGTCAGATGACAAATCCTACTGATTCAATGGTCTGACATTGAAAAAATGGTTTGGTAGAAGTTATAGTTGGTCTCATATACTAATGATTCAAACCATTAATTTGGTAGACCTGTGGTTTCTTGCTTCTGAATGGATGGTTAGAAAGGAAGAAAAAATGGTCCCCTCTCATTGACAAACTTTCTACAAATCAAATCAAAGGCTTAGTGACACCAAATGAGAGTAACTTTTGTGCGTTAGTAATCATTGCAAATATTTACGCTTCTTTTCCATTTATATTTTAGAATCTAGGCCGTTCATCATTTTTAGAATGTCAAAAATAGGTAACTCGCAAGAAATCAATGTGTTGTTTAGATGATCTATACGCATGTTTTTAAAAATTTATTGGTTCCTAGAGAGTTAATATTGTGGGTGTTTGACAAGAAAAGGATTTCACAAAGGTATATAACATTACCGTGGGTATATATAAGGGAACGGTAACAAATGTTAACTATTAGTGAAGAGACTAGTGATTTTTTCATCACTATAGGATTACACCAAGATCCACATTAAGCCCATAAGTTAACAAAACATCTATATGAGGAAATTCCATGATGCATATTATTGCAGATGATATAGTTTTGATTGATAAGATTAGATATCATAAATACAAAGTTAGAGTTATAAGAAGATACATTAGAATCTAAAGAATTCAAAATTAGCTAAACTAAAACACAGCATATGGAATGCAATTTTAGCAAAGAGATGAGCAAAACTGGAGTATCGGTAAAAATTGATAACCAAGAAACCCCCCTAAAAGACTACTTCAAATACTTAAGAACAATAATTTATGAGAGCAGAGAGATTGAGAGAAAGGTTATAAAAAGAATTCAAGCGGATTGGAACAAATGGAAATGAGTTTCTGGAGTTTTGTATGATCGGAGGGTGCCACTCAAACTTTAAAAAAAAAAAAAAAAAATTATATATAATGGCTATAATACCAGTCATACTCTACGAATCAAAGTGTTTGATATTTAAGGAACAAAATATACATAGGATAAGCATCGCTAAAATGTGTTTGTTGAGATGGATGAGTGCCAAGATAATAAAAAGATAGAATTAGAAATAAAAGTATTAGAGGAAACTTATAAGTAAAATCAATAGGTAATAAGTGAGGAAGATTAGACTTAGATAGTTTTGACATAAAAATATTAGAGGAAACTTACGAGTAGAATCAATAGGTAATAAGTGAGGAAGATTAGACTAGGATAGTTTTGACATATTTAGCTTAGACTAAAAAGAACACAGATTAGGAGTGAGACGATTCAAATTGAAGTTTTTAAAACAGCAAAGGAAAAGCACAAAAGAACATAGATAGAAATAGTGAGAAAATGTTTTAAAACTTTGAAATTAAATAAAACCATGAATAGAAGAAAATGGAAAAATAAGATTTATGTGCCCATCCTTCATAGGGATAAAGTCTTGATCATAATGATGGATGATCATAATGTTTTACTTAAAACTTGAGCTAAGCCGTTCAATGGCATGAAATTTGAGGTTAAAAGTTTTCCGGTGTTTACGCCGAGGAGTAAATGGACGGGTATGATCACGAGACACAGCGCATCTATGATGGTGCTTGCAAGGCTGGCAAACTGCCGGCGTACCCAGGGAAGGTTCTTAGCATGGAAGCCTGCAATTTGGTGGGACCCGTCGCTCACTTGAGGAAAGGAGATGAAATGGTGCGACTTCCACTTAAAGAACACACATTTTACGTCACCGTAAACACATCATCTGACGTAGTTAAGATATTGTGATAAAGAAAATGAATCACATGCAGATCAATCTGGACCGTTAGTTTCAGCCGCCTCATTTGACTGGTCTCTATTTAAAGACTTCGTGCAAGTAGCCCATCTCTTTTGAAGATGCCTAACCCTGTAGTTCTTACTGGTAAGCGCATCTAACTGACCCACATGCGTGGTCTCACACTAAAAGTCAAGAATGCTAAGCCAAAACGCTCAAGTCAGCGCTAGAACCGATCAAAATGCCCACATTTGTGCAAAAGGCCCGACCTTTTAATGATCACAGCCGTTCATCCCGTAGTTGCAGAAGCGGGGGGTTTAGGTTTTACATTTGTTTGTCGGCTTTGGTTCAGCGTTTCTCATAAAATAAATAGCTCATCTGGCATTTGCTATAATTTTTTTTGTGAGGAATGCTGATATAGTGCGCTCCACTTTTGGCATGATGAGCTTAATTATTCATCTTTGGATTACTACTGATCTAAAAATAGTGCAATCAGAAAAAAAAAAGTATGCTTTTGATCAAGCATATCGACGGTTGAAAACACTCTTTAAAGAACGATCTATAATCAATTTGTAAAATCACAAGTTTTCAGATGTTAATATTAGTCAACAGTCTACATATTTGACATATAAGATATTCAAGCTAGAAAAATCAGATGAACGATTCTGATCAACCAAAGGTGTGGCCGCTCCTGACAAAGTGGGGCAACACTATCATTCCTCTTATTTTATTTACAACGGCTGCAGCTTAGCCTTCACAGAAGATAAGGATATATTATATTATTGTGGCGAATAAATGTGTCATCACTCTGCTCGCATATATTATTGGTCCCGAGAAACGGGACCCATCTCACTTTTGATGGGAATCCATCCTTGTTGCTGTGGAATGGTAGCTATGGTGCAAAAGTCGCATCATTCGAAAGCAATGGAGGATCCAAGCGGGTCAGCAATTGATATAACTAAATAAAGACTATGGCCCACTAATTGAATGGCTAGATCAATGTCTATATGCCACGTGTTTGAGGAGATCAAAGTGGACCAAGAATTGGAATGGCAAACAGGTCAGTAGTTACTCTTCTTTTTCACTCAATTTGGTTCCAAAAATCCGTGACGGGACCCGCAAGGTGAAGCATCTATTTCATTCTCGTACGTACACTTGAAAGTCACGGGATTCTTTTGCTTGTTAGTGCAAAAGCAACATGATACGGAATTCCCGATGATCCTCAACACAAAATGCATAATTAAGCAAAAAAAGGATGTGATACATCCAATAGAGAGAGAGGGGAGGGGAAATTTAAATCAAAGGGCTTCAATTTTTTATAAGATGGGGTCCACTTATAAATTAGTTCATCTAATTGCTTTATCTTTGGATGTTTCCTAATAAAAAATCATGTGGATTGACATGTACTTTATTTGTTTTTAAATATAAACCGTTGTTTACTAGTAGCATTTTATGAAAAGGTAGATAAAACGGAAGAAGTAGTGGAAGCCGATTCCCATCCTGTCACCACGCACTGTTACCTTAGCTTGAAATTTTCAAACATCTAGAAGACATTAAAGATTTCTTCAGATCCAAGACTGCAACCACTTTGGTGGGCCACCAATAGTCCAGACAAATATTTGCATTCATATCAACGCAATCGGATGATCTCGGCAAAGAGTGAAAAGGTCAACGCTGTCAATATTTACCTATTCTAGGCAAGATGTCATCGGAGGTCTAGATTGACGGTCAGAATAACGCGGAACACGAAAGATAAAGGTGGGGCCGTGGCAGACCCATTGATATTTTTCATATTTTTTGGACAAGTGGGGCATTTTCAAACACTTTCTGATCATGCAAATGAATTTCAGCGTGAAGTAGAATTTAATGGAAAAACGCGTGGGTGTGGACACGCTGGATGACGGAGAGGGAGAGGGAGAGGAGCCAAGCGGCTCTCTTCGTTATATATAGGACTAGAATTTCTGGGTTCCTTACCAAGCAGTGTCTTCTCTAAATCAACCTTAGCTCAGTTTTTCCAACACCACCCAAGGAGAAGAAAGTTCGTTCATTGGGTTGTTCTAGAATTTGCAGGAAGAAAAGATGCCCTTGTTTGCATGCAAAGGTCCTTCTGGCTTCTCTGCTAACTCAACAGCAGAGCAAGTTAGTCAAGGAATCGATGGAACTGACCTTACTGCCATTGTTACAGGTGCGCTCTCTTTATTGCTGCTCTTGTTGGAACATTTTGTTTGTTGGGCGTCCTGCGAATGGGTGATGAATATATAGCTAATACATGTGTTGAAAGTGGCAACCTTTTGTGAGGCTGATTCTGTTTTGGTTTGTGATTTCTATGGTTTTGTTTCTTGCTAATGAATAACTTAAAATTGTAAATTTCTCCAATGTTTGGTTCTGTTTTCCACCCGTTCACATCAAGTTTCTCGGATAAAAGCTTTGTCATTCTTTTCAGACTATCTATGTCTGTAGTTGTACGTGTCCCATTTGTTTCAATCTTCAATATGTTCCATCCGTTACCATTCAACAGAAACAAAACAAACAGAACTACTAGCATCTTGGATTATTTGGTAACTTCTGTTTCAACTATTCTAAATCTGCAACCTATGGATACAAGTAATTTCGCAATACCATTTCATTCAGCTCTTCAAATCTGGTTGCAAGGATTTTGCAGTGCTTAATTATCCATAGTCATTGTAATTGCAGGAGCATCTAATGGTATCGGGACTGAGACAGCTCGTGTCCTTGCTCTGCGTGGCGTTCATGTGATTATGGCTGTCAGGAATGTCTCTGCAGGTAAGAAAGTCAGAGAAACAATCATCAAAGAAATCCCCCCTGCCAAAGTTGATCTCATGGAGCTAGATCTCAGCTCAATGGCATCAGTGAGGAAATTTGCATCAGAATTCAAGTCCAGGGATCTTCCACTCAACATCCTCATGTAAGAAAATCAAATAGCCTGAGTTACTTCTATAGGTTCCAGTGAGCTTTTAAGCGCATGCTTAGTTCAGTTTGTCAGTAAATAGAGTGTTGATTTCTCTTTCCTTTTTGTTTGAAGTAATAATGCAGGGATTATGGCGACTCCCTACAAGCTATCTGAAGATGGTATTGAGATGCAATTTGCAACAAACCATGTTGGTATGTTTGCACTGTGTTTACTATTAGATAGTATATTTCGTTTGCTTTAGTAAGAGAATCATGTCCATTGAAGTTCTGCTCTCTAATGCCCCTCAATGAAATACGCAATTGTTTTGGATATCCAGCTTAATGGCTCCCCGTCTGTTTTCCACCTAGTAGCTCATTAGATGCCTGATTTTCTGGTCATTCTTCCCTGCTCAACCATGAGGATACAGCGAATCATAATTGTTATTTATCTTATTTTCTGCAAGGAAACATAATTTTAATATTGAGAAATTTTGAAAAGTGACATCCTATCTCAACATTTATGTGTGTATGTGGTGACCTGGAACAAATATTTTCGTCCGCTCAGCATTTTAAGGATTTAACATTCTTTGTGACTTCTTATCTGTCCATTTTTCTCTAGGCATTTGGAATTTGTGATGTATTGTTGACTAATAGTTTTTCAAATGATATTAATAAGGCAGAATATTGAGGATAAGGTGATCTTAGCAGTCATACTTCTTGACGAATATTTATTTGGAAAGTTGCCAATGCCTCTTAGCAGTCATTCTGCTTTTCAAGTATCTATTTATTGTTTCAAATATTGACTTAGCTCTCATAATCTGCTAATTTCCCTAGATGTCATGATGAGATATTATTTCTCCTCTGGCAGGTCATTTTCTTTTGACACATCTTCTGTTAGACACCATGAAAGAAACAGCCAGGAAGAGCAAAATAGAAGGAAGGATTGTTAATGTTTCATCAGCTGGTCACGGGTTTGCCAATAGTTCAGGAATTCCTTTTGATAAAGAGAAGCTCAATGATGAGTCAGGGTATTCTTCCAACAAAACCAGTTCCAGCTGCACCAACTTTGCTTTGCAGATTTCATTTGTTTCTGGTTGCACTTTGAAATATCCTGCAAAAGGCTATGCTAGAATTGTTATCCTCATTTGTCTTCCAACTTGCTCAATTTGCAGGTATAACAGTGTTACTGCTTATGGACGATCTAAGCTTGCAAATATATTGCATGCCAATGAACTTGCAAGACGATTGAAGGTATTGCCAGACATCTGAACATGAGTGGATTCCCTCTTAATACATAAGCTAGTATTCATGTTTTGAAGGTTTCGCTTAGCCTATTCTCTACCATATACTGTATTCTCCTCAACTTAGGAACTGCAAATGTCAGTTGACATCATTTGATTCAATAGTGGTGTTATAACACCAACACATTGGTGTTTCTTTCTGTTTAACTGATTGAATTGGACAATAATGGCATTGTCTTTGTTTCTACAGGAAGAAGGGGTGAACATAACTGCTAATTCACTTCATCCGGGAAGTATCACCACCACTCTTTTGCAGCATCGGACCATTGTATATGGTAAACGACCATTTTGAGCTTCTCATGGTAGTGTCAGTTGTACTAAGGAGCACCTACATTTCTCAGTATTTACAATGTTTGATAGCTGTAGTTCTGTCTTTAAAACTCTTGCAAAGTAACTATGGCAAAACTTGTTCAGTCAGAGCAGTTTGGTAAACTGTGGAATGAACTTGTAATGCATTTCAATTTTGAATGATCCTCCCACCAATTTCACCTTCTTCTTCATGAGCTTATGAAGTAAGCACAGAATTACTCACTCTTTTGAAAACTGATAGTGGTTTATCTCCTTGTTGACTATTGGGAGTAAAAAAATTGGCAAGTTTTTTTAGTGCAGAAACTGAAGCACCAGTAAACCTCAAAGGTCATCACTTTTCTCATCTCTTTCCTCAGAATGGAGGAAAGATGAATCTATCAATCTTAACCATACTTAATCTCTATTTAATCGTGCAATGAAAATCCTTTTGTTACCTTATGAATCACTGCAACGTAGCTGCTGAATCTCAGTCTATTGTGGCTGCAAGGCCACTAAATAATATGAAAATTCATAATCTTAGATAATGGTAATAGTCATCAATAAAAACTCATAGATTACCTATACATATTATGGATGAAACTTGTGAAACTCCAAACATGTATGCACCACATGCACACTTAAATTTATGTGTTCTAGACCTCTTTCATTGTTGTAACTCACAGTTAGCTTCTATCATTGTGATGCAGGTCTCATTAATCTTTTCAGCATGGTATTTAAAAACGTTCCTCAGGTGAGTTTGAACTTTAGAATCTGCAAATGGTAGAATGTCTCAGCCAAAATTTTTCTGAAAGCTAATCTTACTTACACTACTAAACTCGGCATGAAACTTCAAAATTTATAACCTCTCTTTATCTTAAACTTCTCTTTCTGGCTGTTACAAACAGTAAAAGATCCTTCAAATATTTTTTGGTCTTTAAAATGGGACCAAATAGTACAGTGTGAATAACTATTTTCTGATACTCGCAGTAGAATCGTATTGATGTCTTCATTCTGGTCTGTTTATCCAGGGTGCATCAACACAGTGCTACGTGGCATTGCATCCGCAGGTCAAGGGGGTTACTGGCACATATTTTAGTGACAACAATGTAGTCAAGCCACAGAAACAAGCTACGGACCCAGAACTAGCAAAGAAACTATGGGACTTCAGCATGACTTTGATTGAGTGATGTCTTGTAATCCAGTTTGAAGTCATAGATATGGATTCTGGGAAGAAGTGGTGAAATTTCAGCTTCATAGAAGAGTCTTTTGTTTGCTTTTCCCTTGTATGGATAGAATTAAGCTGGGGTTTGATGAAGTGACCCTTTTTTTTCCTTTTTGTTTTTTGCTGTAACTGTTGTTTGGATGGCTTGCTAAGGACGTGCTCTGTCTGTGTATTCTACATAATGTGATGAGGCATTTTATCATAAGCAGTTTTCAAATATCAGATCCTCCAATTTTTAGTGTACATCTCTCTCTCTCTCTCTCTCTCTCTCTCTCTCTCTCTCTCTCTCTCTCTCTCTCTCTCTGCATTGAGGTCATCCATCTGTCAACACATTTGCCTCCTATGAATTCTTGCAAATTGGTAATGTATCAGCAACCTATTGGTGGCCAAGTAGATGTAATTCATTTGAGTGACTCTAAATCAGGTCTGTTTCTAGAACATGAGAGTAAGGCAAACGAATTAGATTGTTACTACCGTATTAGAAAGATCTCTCTTGAATCATTCATAAAAATGAATTGCAATATATAGGATTTGTTTTTATGTTAATAAATTACTTATGATTTATTAGTAACTATTTGTTTGCTCCACTCACTATCGACATTAGCAGCTCCGCACATGCGCTACTGCAGAGTTTCCCATCTCCAATGATGTTTTTGTGGGCCCTTGTGGGCCCCACAGAGGTGTGAAAAGACCATGTTGCCCTTTTATGGAGAAAAATCCATTTTATTCTCCTGAGCTAGGAATTGAGCATACTTAGTGGCGTTGGAATCGTATTTCCGAGTACATTCCAAATTTTAATATCTTAGGTCTCGGTTATAAGTAAAATTACTATTTTACCCTTTTATTCATAAAAATGGAGAAAAATAAAGATTTTTCATCTAGACTCAAAATTTGTCGTACTTGCAGTCATTCTGATCTGTATTTTGAGTACATTACAAATATTCAAGTTTTAAGTTTTGATTTTATTTTATAAAAAATGAATTTTCCTAGAACTCAAAGTTCCAGTTCCACTTTTAAATTTTTAACTTTTAATTTTTTAATAATTCAATTATATTCATAAAAATTGGGGTTGTTACACTCTCTTCCTAAGTTCCTTACTAAAGAAATTTTTCAGGGATTATGAGTAGTGGTAGAGGGAGATCCGGCCATGGTAATACTCAAGGTCGAAAAAATGATCGTGGTAATATCCAAGACCTTAAAGAAAAGTTAATAATGTCTTCTAAAGAATTTTTTCCAATGAAATTAGAGAATACTCCAAATCAAATATCTTTGGGTAATATCCCTTATCAATTATCTCTGGAAAAGATTTCAAAATCTCAATTTGCATCTCAAAAATCAATAAAAGAGGTAATGACAGTCTCCTAAAAATTATATTCAAAAGAAATATCAGGATAATATCTTGCATATTAATACTAATGATATACAATGGATGGATACTTCAAATTCTTAGGATATGGTAGTCCACTATATGCAAAATCATCCCTACCTAATAAGGGCAGGAAAAATCCAATAAATGATGAAGAAACTACTCTAAGAAATGAATTGTGTAGAAATTAGCCACTTTTATAATACTAATCATACTACTATCAATTTCAATAAGTGTGTGATTAAACTTATTTTTTCTCGAGAATGGGACAATAATCTTGGTCTATTCAAATGATGCGAGAGAAAACAAGGGACTAGATACCCATACCATTATTGGGATTATATAGAGTCAATGACTCTTACAATGTACCTTGAGAATGACCAGAAGAAGCATTCTTGGTTTCTCAACATAAACTCCCAACTTGTTTTCCATGGAGTACTTGCTTGGTTCTTTCATTAGTGGAGAAAGATTGGACATGCTCTGGAAATGTTACCATAGTCAATAAAATCTCTTTATAATACATGAGTTGAATAAGAACCCCAAATATATAGATATGTTCCAACGAATTCATAGAAGGATATTATGAATTTCTTTTCTTTACAAAATTTGAGATTCCTTAGATATGGAAATAGTCCATGGCAGTGGAGTCAAATGAGTTGAATATTTCAAATTCGTTAAATGATGGTTGAAATTTGACTTAGACAGCAAAGCAAAGAAATATCTCAGGCAATTGAGGTTAATAAACCCTTTATGAACAATATTCCAATCACATGATTGTCTTCCTCAATTGAAGAAGTTAGAAAAATGCTCTGGCAAAAATATTCCGTAAACATAGAAGATCAAATATTGGTTAAATGTTTGGATTCTATGAAGAACTAGATTATGACTTCCTTCAATATTTTAGCAGAGAAATTCTCTACAATTGCATAATTATAATCAACAAAATTATTGTCAAGAGATAATATGTTAGAAGATAATATCCTTCAAGAGAGTCATGATTCAAATGAAGATACAATAGCAAGAAAGGGCAGAGAAAAAGAATATGCCCTCAAAATAAACCTTGGTTTGATTGAATGTCTACATTAGCAATTAGATAGTGAAGAATCTACTTTTGGTGAAGAAATGACTACACTAGCAATGAGTCAAAAGAAGATTCCTCTTTTCAAAAGTTACTTTAATAAAAGAATGAGTCATTAGAATGAGTCAACACCAATAATAATTCAAGGAATTTGGTTTCTGTATGCATCAGCCAACTTCAAGTCAGTAGTGACAACAATCAAATAGGAGAATCTTCTTTATGTCGTCTTTGCTTTTACTTTTTCTTTATGTCATTTTTACTTTTACTTTTTCTTGATGTCATCTTCATGTCTTTCCTTACTTTTTATTTATGCCAATGTATGTCTGTCAATTATTGTAATGGACTTCAAATGAAGTTAAGTCTAAGGTTTGAAGTCTATATATAGTCTGTAAGTCAATTTATTTGGGGATTAGTTGCTTAAATTCTTTGCTTAAGTCTAACTTCGATTTCACATTTTCTCTTGTAATGTTTCCCCTCTATTAATAAAATTTTCTGAAGTTCATTCATATTGTTTCTACACACGAGAGTCACCTTCACTCTGTAAGTATTGCCATCTCGATCCTCTGCTTCCCCTTTGGTATTAAAGCCATAATGTGTGGCTAAGTTTTTGTAGGGTTGATTGTAAAGAGTAGTAATGTAATTAGTATATCACCTTTATGGTTCTCTGTGTTAAGATCTACCTGACTGCCTTTTATGAGTGCCATGTGGAAAACTATTGAAGGTTAATAATGAAAGACAACACAACCACATAAGCTAACTGCCCATTTCCAAAGGAACATAACATAGTCCATCACCATGATGTAATATTAATGTTCATTTTCCTTTTTTTGAAAGTGACACATACACACCCCTGCACAGTCAATAATAAACATAACATAGTCCATCACCATCAGATAACAAAATCCTTCATTCATAATAAAAATAAAAAAGTCTTTCATAAAAGTAGTGCATCAATGTTACATAGCATATTTGTTCATTCATAGGGGCAGCCCTGGTACATAAAGCTCCTGCCTATGTAGTGTTCGGGGAAGGGACGGACCACAAGGGCCTATAGTAGGCAACCTTACCTTGCATTTTGCAAGAAGCTAATTCCACGCCTTGAACCCGTAACCTTAAGGTCACATTTTGTTCATTCAGAAAGGAGTACAAATAACAAACATAGTTCATCGCTAACAACATCTATTACATAATCCAACAAATACATTATGCCAAAATTATGTACGAATAAAAAGTACAAGTAAAATACATAGCTCATCACTATCACAACCTATCATATATTGTAACTATTCCAAAACTCTTGAGTATGCATAGTATCCAAAAAGTGACTATATCCAAATATCAGTACTACCATCATGTATTTACTAACAAAAAAGTCAATTTTGAAATATTAATATTACCCTTAAAAAGTGACTAAGTGTTATCCACAAGTCTCATCTACACTAAAAGGTGAGTAATTACTATCAAATCCCCAAAACTACCCTTAGAGTGAAGAAAGTGGTGCTCTTCTTTTTTTGTGACTCCAACTATCCCTTCCTTAGATGCAAGCTCCACTCAATTCCTTTTGCCTCACTAGTGGATGTTCAGTTTTCATTAAAGTAATTGATTCAATCCTTTAAAGTGGTGTTAGATCATGCGTGTTCGCAATGGCAAGGAGCTAACTCGGGTCACTATCACTATTCAAACTACGTTCAATCTTTTCAGTAAATGCCATTTCCACCTTCACATTCATTGCAAACTTGTGGATATGTTTTTGCAACAACTCACCTTTCATCGATTGATTTTTTTCATTTTTATGCTAAGGCATCACCACATCTAGATTGGACAATATGGTTTAATGAAGCTTAGGTGTTGGGTCAAAAGTGCTAGGATACTACATATTTCTAGAAGATGGTGATAAGACATTCCAATCAAATAAGATATTTTATGGTCACATGGAACACATTGGTTCCTCTTTGGCTTAGAACGCCACTGGCCTCTCCCTTTTCAAAATTGTTGATAGTGTATTCTTTAAATTGTGGAGGTTTAAGATGAATCGATTATGGTTCATCCTATATTGATAGACTTAGAGTCAGCAATTAGGGAAAGCTCTAGGACCCAAATATTAGGTTTATAGCTTAATTGTATGGTTGAAAGGTGTTAGTCACCACCTAGTTCGATAACTAGTCTCTACTAAAAAGGATGGTTAGACTATCTAGGATTAAGAAGGAGAAGATGGTTCAAGCATTTTATCCTAAAAGAATCATGAGAAATATTTCAATGCCCACTCAAATGATGGATTGAATTTAAAGAATGAGAATATTCAAACTTTGTTGCCCTATAGGGGACCTCTCCCAACATGGAAGTGGAGAAGCCTTCCTCATAGGGCTAATGACATGAATTTAATCAAGATATTTTTGAAATAAAATGAGATGCATGAATAAACTATGTTGCATTATAGAAGAATCCTCTTGCTATAAGAGTAGGAGAACCTTCTAGGGTATGCTATGCAAGTGAACTAACTATCAAAGTGAAAGATCATCCATTGCTTTGTGTTAAGAAAATCCTTTCTATCATAGGAATACAGAGATCTCCTAACCACACTAAGAGGGTTCTTAGGAGAAGGAAGGAGCTTCTCTCCTCTTCATCCCTCCCCACTAGAGGATATCCTACTATAGTTTAATAACTAATCTATAAAGCACAAAATCTACTCTAGAAAGCAGGGAAAGTAATATGTTAAACTCAAAAGCATAAAAAGAAAACTATTCTAAATTAAAAAAAGATAGAAAATTAAATAGGAAAAAAGAAAATATACATACAAGGCAGAGAAACAGAGATCAACAGAGCAAATATTATAAAGAAAAGGCCAAACTCCATAATATACTCCAAAGAAGACTCCTCTAGAAAAATCTTGAATTAGAACTCTCCTCAACATAGACCAAGGTATGTCACTCATTCAACCTCTAGCAGGGTTTTCTCAGATATCTTAGCTATTAAACCTTCTAAAAGAGATGTTCAAGAGTGAAGCAACCTTATTAAAGTTTATACCTCCACCAATATTGCTTGCCTTTGCTCTTGAGGGGGGCTCCTTTATATAGGATTCTAAGGGATACCTTCAGGTAATCAGATTATAATATCTTTTTTTTTTGCTAGTTGTCTGAGTCATTTTGTGGTTGTGCGACAATGCTGGGTCATGCAGCTACATGGACACATCATTATCATCTTAATGCTACATGAACACATTGTGTCTTTGGATGCCTCCACCATCTTTTACAAGAGAGTATATGACCCTGCTTCTAAATCTTGTTATCACATGCCTACTTTTGAGGTCATGGAACATAGACTATTTCATAAGGGGACACATATCCAAGTTTTTTTATTAACTAGAGGGATCATGGGATAGCATAAGCTTGTCACACGACCGCTTGACCTTTTTGTCTTAGTTCAGAATTTGATGTCACAATACTTTTTGACTGAATTTTCTTTGAAATTCTAAATACATATGATACTTAGGAGTAAATGTAGATCATCTTTAGGGAACTTTTACTTTGGCTTTTGATAATTAAGGTGGAGTCAAAATTTGGTGTCTACACTATCCACAATAGATGGTTTGGGATCATAATTTTGTGGTTAATTACCTTCTGGACTATGTACGACATCAAAATCCACAACATTATGTTGAGATGCATAAGGCACATAATCTTTCATGGTCATTCTTGGCCTCATGATGTTACTTCTTCTAGTTTTACTCCCTCCACATGGTAGCCTTCCTAGGGTAGTAGTCCCTCCCTGTAAGATCTCTAAGCATCTATAATTATACTTTATAAGATTCTTCACTTTTTGATTTCCCTAACTAAAAATACTATTTTATAATCATAAGTAATGACTTGACTTACTAACATAATCCCAAAATGTAACATTTTAGTGGGCAATTGGGCTTACTTGAATCTAATTCTGATATTGTTTATCACTATAACAGCCCGAGAGCCCAAACCCTGCAACGATATTGTCCGCTTTGGAGACTGGGGCCCATATCACCCAACCCCTGCACGATTTTGTTCTTCCCTCGTTGGGGGAAATTGGTCGTTGCAAGGGAAGTCCTCACCACTTTTATCAATAGCCCAGTAACTTTCGCCTTAGTGATGTGGGACTAACTCTCAGTCCCTCACGCCCCTAAAAGCCTGTTAGCCCTCTTGGCTCGCCCTCATTGGCACAGGGCTTCACCTCTCCCCCTTAGGGGACACGCGTCCTTGAGTGTCTCCACGCGAGCGCCCACATGCGGTTAGCCACCTACACCGAGTCAGGGGTTGGATCTGATACCACTATAATAGCTTGAGGGCCCACACCCTGCAACGATATTGTCTGCTTTGTGAAGCCCTATGCCGATGAGGGCAGGCCAAGAGGGTTGGTAGGCATCTAGGAGGATGAGGGACTGAAAGTTAGTCTCACATCGCTAAGGAAAAAGTTACTAGGCTGTTGATAAGAGTGGTGAGGAATTCCCTTGCAACAACCAGTTTTCCCCTACGAGGGAAGAACAAAACCGTGCTGGAGCTAGGTGATATGGTCCCTAGTCTCCAAAGCAGACAATATCGTTGTAGGGTGTGGCCCTTGGGCTATTACAGTGGTATCAGATCCAACCCCTGACCCGGTGTGGGTGACTAACAGCATGTGGGCGCTCGCGTGAAGACAAGCGGGGATGCATGTCCCCTAAGGGAGAGAGGTGAAGCCCTATGGAGATGAGGGCAGGCCAAGAGGGCTGACAGGCTTCTAAGGGGTGAGGGACTAAGAGTTAGTCCCACATCACTAAGGGGAAAGTTATTGGGCTATTGATAAGAGTGGTGAGGACTTCCATTGCAACGACTGATTTTCCCCTATGGGGGAAGAACAAAACCGTGCAGGGGCTAGGTGATATGGGCCCCAGTCTCCAAAGTGGACAATATTATTGCAGGGTGTGGGCCCTCGGGCTGTTACAATTACTCTCATCAAACAAACCTTCTCTTGATCCCAACTAAGTTCAAATGTTAGTTTTGACTTCCTCAAATTATCATCATTTTGTTTAAACTTTGTACATTTTGTGTAGAGTTAGCAAAGCTATGTCCTAGCTCACATAGTTTTGAATCTTGTAACTAAAGCATCAACACATAGGCATCCTATATAACTACTTGTCACTAAACAACGTATTGCACCCAATACCTTTAACATCTCTCCTATTCTTTCATTTTTACAAGACTTTTGTATATTACAACATATGCTGCATTAGATGTCATGCACTTATCTTTGTCAATCATCTGTAAAGTAGAAGGACAATATGGATATAAAAAGAGGAATTAGATGGTATCTTATAACCCTACACATATAAGCTCCCATACTGATATGATGTTATGCTAATTCTATAATCAACATTCAATTGGTAACACTTGAATACATGATGGTCAAAACCATATAGAGGAAAGATATGCAATTTTGAAAAAATCATTGAAGCACATTAGTACATTTAGAGCAAGGCATTATATTGATTTTTCATTATAGTAATAGATTCTAGATACTTAGAACCTAGTTTGGCACCTCATATTTCTCCTTAACACTAGTCAAAGGAGAGATCAAAACCTACTATTCTTCCAAAACAAGTTACAAACATTTTTTTATTTTATTTTATAAATGTTAAGTAGACAACACTATTCTCTTTCTATATTCATCAAAATAGATAAGAAACTCATAGTTCTATTGTCAAAATAAGCAGCAATCATTATTCTCCTCCTAAAGACCTCAAAAAATATTGAAACCCAACATTCTTCCATTTAATGGCAATTTCAAGACACCCACACCCACACACACACTAGAATAATAGAATACACTACTTTAGTGGGATCATTAAACACACTAAAGACCATAGAACACATGTAGACATCACATAATTGCCTAATACATAAATATTCAATGATTTAGTGTTTCAAGTTGGTGTTTCTTTGGTCATTGAGTTAAAAACTCATTCTTTATGATAGAAATCTTTCAAGTAGGAAATGAAGCACTCTACCCCTTGAAGTTGAAAAAAAAAAAAAAACCACATTTTCTAGTAAGAATTTAAGGAAAAAGAAATAAAAATCAACCATCTAAAACAAATCTACAAATGTCTCAAATTATTATTTCACAAGACTATCTAAAATATGCGAAATAATGACAATGTTACTAAGGGACACCTAATGTTTAGTGATTCATCATATAAGGCTAGAAGCTCCTTATATAATAATTTCCCTTCTAGCCAAAGTTGATATAAATTTTAAAAGAAAGAAAGAAAAGAAAAGAAAGCAAGAATGTTAGGCTATTTGAATTTCAAACCAAAATGGTCCTCACTAGCTAGGACAATAAGAAAACATTCTTGAATGGTTCTTTATGTATTTGCTTTCAACGTGTAAGAGAATAGGAACAAGATTGATAATTTATGACCAACCATAGAGAGAAAAGAACAAACCAGTAAGAACTAACATTAGAATATGGTTTTGTACACAACACAACTGAACTTGCAAATAAGAAGTAAATATTTCAAAAGTTCCTTATGAAGAACCAATTAGTAAAGATATTTACATAGACGTGCTTGACCCACAAATTTCATTAAATTCCAAAATAAAATAAAAAACTATACACTTTCTTTAGAAAATCTAGAACTCAAACAAAAAGATTGTAAATACAACAAAATCCTGAGACCCATTTCTATCCTAAATAAAAAACAACTTTCTAGTATAAAAGAACTAAGAACCTAGCCTTCTTTCTATATAAAGTTGCCTTAAAAGTGACTTTTATACCAAGCTATGCAGCCAAATGCAGACATAGTTATCAATGCACTTGAATATGTAACATCACATGTTTGATTAAAAAAAATACACACATAAAAGGGAAAAGGCATAGCATTTCATGGATACAAGAAATATGTCAACCAAAATAATCAATATTCATCAAATAAAATAATCTATACAAATTTAGGAACTACATTAGTAGAAACCATGGTTTCTAGCAAGGAATTAAGAAAGCAAAAAAGAAAGAAAGAACAAAAGCCATATAAAGAAACCCTAGCCAAACTATTCAATGCAAGCCAAATAACAAAAGAATAGTAAGAAAAAAAGGGCCAAAACCTTTCTAAAAATAAAGGAAACCCTAAATTAATCCACATAGGTTTCATCTTATTATCCCATAATAAGTCATCATGCTATGAGATTGTCACTATCCCATTCAACCTAAAAGCTTAAGCTTATATGAAGTTAGCTAACAATAGCTATTGTCTAAAACACCCCTCACATGGAAGGCCATTTTTGGGCTCTAAAATGTGGATTTGATAAATGGAAGATCTTAGGATTGGATCTCATGGTCTTTTTGTCAACAAGGCTTTAATATCATCTTAATTTACCATCCAACCTAAAACCTTTGCTGAATTAAGAGAATTGAACAAAGTCGCTCTCTAGGTTGTAAACATGGAACTCCTTTTCTTTTCCTTAGCATGGTGATCTTCTTATAAGATTATTAAAGTACAAGCATAAAAAATAAAATTAGTAAAAATAAAAGGGGCAAACCCACCTCCATTTGAACAACACAATGTTTTTGAAAGCAAAGAAAAAAGAAGAAGCTTACACGTTCATGTAAATTGGAATGAAATCTGCCATCTTCTTCTCTTTCTTATTAAATATATAGGATAGAATAGGAGGACAGACTCAAATTGGGGTTTGACCTTGCTTAATTCATATTTATTATTTTTGGTCCATTATTCACAATAACATATGATTGACGGATAACCATATTTTCCAAAGAAAATGATAATACATATATGTGGAGCCCAATAGGGAAATGAGTGAACCAATCAAAACCTTCCATTTCTCTATGTTTGTATTTTTTGGGTTACAATATAGTGACCCTTTATTCTTCATTCATTAGCTCTTTACTAAATGGTAGGGATAGCTATAAATCTAGTTGGGTTTAAATTTGTAAAGATTTAGATAATTCATAATGCTATGTTAGACTTAGATGGGTGGTGTTTTAAAATTCTCATCCATCAATGATCTTACCAATTGCCATGTTCATTTTATAACTTAATAAAACAATGTGTGTATAACTAGGTAAAATAAAAGATAATAGGATGAATAAAAAAATCACTCACCACTCTATGGATACAAAACGTTCACCACTATAGAGATATAGAACAAAAGTATGAAATAGTTCACCACTCTATAAATACAGAATAATCACCATTTTATAGATACAAAACTAAAGTGTAGTAATAGCTTACTCCTCGGATATAGAAATTCCACGAAAGAGATATAGAATCATTGGTAGAAACTAGCTCATCACTATAAGAATATAGATCAATAACTATTTCAAAGATTTATAAATAGGCACCTCACAACCCTTGGACCCCTCCATGAGATATAAAAGTTGCAAGAAGGCTGACATGCAAGCATACTCCCACCAGAAAAAAATATCCAATTCAATCTTCAACGTACTTTTAAATTCAAAAGACAAAGGTATAAATAGATGGGAACAACCTTCCCAAATAAGCAATGTACAAACTAGTAAGCAACCTTCTAAATACAAAAGTTTCCTAGCCTAAAGAATAAATTCTAAATCTTAGATACTTTCTAGACAATAGTTTCCTAAACACACTGTTTAAAACATTGGGTAGTTGCCTAATACATCCAAGTAACTTCTAGATAAATATATTACATGTTGGCAAGTTAGTAAATTCCTTACTAAGCAAGAACTTTCTTTAATCTTTGCAACTTTGGAATCTTTGACTAGTTAACACATCTTGACCAACAAGGAGTTGTAGGAAGAATTTTTCACCAAATGGATGCAGGAAACTTAGAATGGGCCATGGGACATTTTTCACCAAATTGATCTAGAATGTCCTCTAGTGATAATCTCATATGCCCATCAATATTTGATCCAAGATGTTTATTTGTAGTAAGATTAAGATGTTCCAAATTATTGATCCAAGATGTCTCTTCATTAGATCTGAAATGTTCATTTGTTCCATCTCCAAGATGTCTTCTCCTCCACATTTTATGATGTCTAAAACACTTTGCCCTTTGATGATGATCCCAATGTTTTTACTTGATCATTCTTGATCTTTGTTGATCCACCATCAAACTTGGAAATTTGGGATACTTACATGTGATGAGCCAATGGATGGAAGTTTCAGAACATGAAATATCTAAGTCAAGGGCAACATTGTAAACAATTTGAATATTCATAAATCTGGCCCACCTAAAATTATGGTCGTCCATAGCATTAGTAAGGAACTAGTGATAAATATGGAGAACTCTCATGAAAACAAAATTAAAGAAAATGAATAAAAAATGGGATATTATTATATCATAATTTTTTTCTTTAAAGGCAATTTCTCAACATTTGTTGTAGATTAAGCAGCACATAATGTGTTTTCTCCCTCTCTAGAAGATGTATCCAAGTTTTGGAGATTGTGGAGGCTATGTTGATGGATATAAACCTTTATTCTTTGCTTACTGGCCATCCATATGAAGCCGGAAACTGAAGGCAAGAAATGACAGATCAGGATGACTTGTGATGCTTAGTTTAGTAGATGAACGGCTTAGAGCACTAATTAAGAAAAAAAATTATGAATCCATCACATAAACAACAACCTATATTACTTGTAGCACGTTACCTACCTTCTGTTGTTTCTTCCTATCTAACCTACCTTTTATTCTCTCTTGAGGGATTTCTTACACATGGTGTTAGCTGTGATTCAGATCAAGTGAGCTGAGTTGAGATGACCCCAATTTGGCATGAGATGAATGAAAATTCAATTTAACTGTGAGCTGAGATGACATGATTTTCATCTTAAGTGCCACTATCATCTCATCTCAAGCAGTCATTAACGCCCCAATAATTATTTCTCCTACGAGCTACCACCAGGTCAAACCCTTCAAAAACTTGCAACCTAATCCACAACAAAGAGCTTTCAACGGTTAATTTAGGGTGTACTCCAGAAGCCTGTTTCGGATGTTTCTCTCATTTCTGTTCATAGAAAAACACCAAAAATGCATTTGGAAAAAGGCATATCATCCCAAAATGTAGTGGAACGAGAACTGGTTCTTACTTTCTGCTTCTAGGCGCCAGATACCTTTTCAATGTGTGCTTGTTGGGTTGGGGCAGAATTAAGTGGTACCCATTTATGGGCCATCGATTATGTTATAGGTGTTAAGCAATGTGTACCATTTGATCCAAACATAGCATTTCTACACATTGAATATGCAGTAACCCAAAATCCAAGCAGTAATGTGCTTTTACTCAGTCTTGTTGCTTACACAATTGTCCAAAATGGTTATTGAACATTCGACGGTTAAAAAAAAAAGCGGAAGAAGATGAACGGTGTAGATCAAGGAAGATGGGTCCTTTTATGTAACGTAGGCTGCTAGGTGCTCACTGTAATTTCTCTTCGGGAGCCTCCCTGCCCGTAGAATGGAACATACGTGGTAGCGTTTAGTCTCTCTCTCAAACGGTTTGTTGAAAATGGCAAGTTGAATTCCATGTGGGCCCACCCGGTGGATAAATCCATTGCCTCTTTCCGCAAGGGATCTTCGTGTAAAACAGGCACCGTTGCGCAGACGACGCCAATCTTCTTTTTTCAAAGAAAAAGTTGAACGACAGCTCTGACCCACGCATGCGTTAATTAAACCCACTACTGTCGTGGGTTTTTTCTTTTTCTTTTTCTTTTTTTGTTGATTAGAATAAGAAAGATGATACATTTTCGATGATTGCGCGTATTCACTATAGAGGATTATGAACCGCATAAAATACAAATCGGACCCACACGTGCAATGATCTCAACCATTTATCTTGGTTGGTAAGAAACATGAGAATATGAAGGCCCACATCATCAACAAGGCCTCCTAAATCAAAGCCTGCGAGTCATTTGATGTAGGTGATATGAGATGTGGCCTCATCTACTAAATCGCTGCCGTCGATGAAAATCACGAGAAAAGTTATCTTCAACTATTTACTACAGCGAGGACCAGAGTGGAGAATGGCGCCAACTGAAGTTGACCGTAATGCCATTTTGTCTATGTTTGGAGGGAAATGACCCATTTTCCTATGCCCCTTATTTTTATAAAAACACCCCCTTTATTCTCTGATTGTGACTCTTCATCTTCTTCTGTTCTAATTTGTTGACTTGGATAAAATGCTGACGTGTGAACCACAATGAGATTCGTGTATGTAGACTTTAAAATAGAGTCACCGGCATAATTGCTTTATCAGCACCTTGGGTTTCTGTGAAATTCCCTTGTTCACATTCTACTGGACATTTCCTCTTTTGGGTTCTTGATTTCGGGAAGGAAATATGCCTCTTTTCGGCAGAAAAGGTCCTTCTGGATTTTCTTGTAATTCAACTGCAGAAGAAGTTACTCAAGGAATCGATGGAAATGGCCTCACTGCCATTGTTACAGGTGGGTTTGTTCTCAAATTTCAGTTTTGTCGGATTTAGATTGCGGGTATTTTCTCCTCTTTCTGTATTAAGTTAGTGCTACTTTGTATTCTGTTTGGATGGCCTTTCCAATGATTTTAATGGTTTCATTGGGTAGTATTTGAATGGATGTTAGTGAATCGGCATGGTCCTATGGATGTAGTAGATTTTTCCAGAATTGCTGTTCAGTAATTATTCCAGTTGGTTTGGGTTAAAGCTCTCTTTGCTGATTTTTCTGGACGGGGTTTCATCTACTATTTGTTTCTCTGGTAGGCTGGTTTGATGAAAGCTAGATAAGTATGCATTTTTTTATTTGATAAACTGGAAAGTTTTGTGTTTTGTTAGCTGGTCTTTGGTGCATATCTTTCATAATCGTTCAGCCACTTTTGGTTTGATTTTCTTCCTTTGTTTTTTATGGATATTCGATGAAGTGATGTTTTCTCATATTTATTCATTGGAGACATCAGAAAGACAATTTTTTATCTATATGTGAGATTTTCTGATATTTCTGAAACATTATAATATGTTCAGTGGAGTTGATTTCTTGATTTAAACTCTTTCAGTGCAAGAATTTGGGTAACCTTTAAAAAAAGCTTTGTGATTTCTTAATTGTACAAGTAGGTTCTAATCTGAAATTTGATGATGTCCATCCCTATAACTACCCGAAGATTCCTGCAAGATAAGGAATAGGTTAGAGTTTAATTAGGATTCTGATTAGGAGTCCTAATCAAAGAAGGAAAAGGAAAGGCAAATTAGAGTCCTACTAGGAAAGCTCTAAACTGCCTCTGGCCTCTATAAATAGGACCAGAGGCAGAGCCAAAGATCATTGAGCAGAACGGGTGTAATCTCTCTCTCTCATAGTGAAAATATTTCCCCTCCTCCTCTCGTGGACATAGGCTATACACATAGCCGAACCACGTAAATCGTATTGTGTTTCTATGTGTTTAGATCCTAACTACGCATAATAAGTGGTATCAGAGCAGGTGAACTGCTGGAATAGTACCGGTGATGCAGGAAATTAGACCAGACCTAGGCTAGGAGAGGCCCAGATCCACGTTCAGAATAGGGCCAGGTGCGGCCTAGATCCACATGCAGACTCGGGCCAGTTGCGGCCCATATCCGCATTTAGACCTAGGCCAGGTGCGGCCCAGATAAAGTCCAGGCCCAGACAAGTGCAGCCCATACTACGTTTAGGCCCAGGCAAGTCCGGCTCATATCGTGTTCAAATCCAGGCAAAGTAGAAGCCCAGATCACAGGAAACCCTAGATTGACAGTCCAGATCGTCTAACAAGAGAACGACCCAGATCGCATGATCCAGATCATGTGACCCAGATCGCACAGTTCAGATCACGCGACTCAAATCAGAGAACCCAGACTGGATTTTTTTCTGGTAAGTTTTCTTGCCCGAAAAAAAAAAAATGAAAATAGAGGAAGGGTTCTAGGGTTCTGGTTGGCCAAAGAAAAACCCAACTAGAACCCCCTTTTTGTTGCTATAGCCGAAAGAAGAAGGGGGAGAAAACGGTTTCGGCCAACTTGTTGAAAAGATCTACTGAAACCTAGTTTCGGCAGATCCGAAGGAAGAAAGACAAAAAAGGGGTTTCGGCCATTTTGGTAGACTCGAAATGAAGAAGAAAAAATATAAATTTTGACCAAGCTGTTGACCATAGCCAATGACCACAGCTAGCCCTTCCTAGAAGAAAAACCAGCCAACGGTCCTTTGTGTGAACTGCAAGCTGGTAAAGAAGAAGAGAAGAAAAATAAAATAAATCTGCAAAGTACTTATCTGTTGGAGATCTTCACACCTTGAGAAATCTCTTGCCAGAAGACCACCGCGAAGGACACCACCACGAAGCAACTGATGGGTGGACATCGGAGTTAGGGGGATTGTCATGTTGCTGACCGCTTCAACCAAGGGAGGGAGTGCACCAAGTCGCTGCTCAACCAAGGGAAGCCACCGCACCCGAAGAGAAGGAGAGTGGGAAGAGAAGAGAAAGGCGAGAAAAAAAAAAAAAAAATTCAGGTTAGGGTTTTTATCTTGCCTTTTATACTGTGCTGAAAAATATCGCGCCTTCTTTTGATAAAGACACCCCAATGCCCAGAATCAGTACTGTAAAATTACAGAGGGCACCCCTACGTGCTAAATTAGCACCCCCTAAATTGATAAAGACTCTCCCTGAACAGAAAATTTAGGGCACCCTTCAAATTGTTAAAAATGCCCTTCTTAAGGTTTTGACTGTTCTGGACTCATCCGTACACTCCATTCCTCCCAATTCTACTCAGAAAAGGTACAAATAAAGTTTGAAACATGGAGGAGACCATTTCTGGAAATATCGTGGTTGGAGTCATAATAAAATTAAACGCTACTAATTATACGCTGTGGAAACCTAGATTGGAAGACCTTTTGCATTGCAAATACCATGACCCTTTAGATGATTATGAAAAAAGCCTAGATAAAGATGAATAAGAAAACCATAGGTCAGATCCGACAGTGGATTGATCACAGTGTATTTTACCTCATTGCTCAAGAAGAAAATGCCATTATTCTCTAAAAAACGTTAGAGAACATGTATCAGGCCAAGACCGCTCAAAACAAGGTTTTGCTGATAAAAAGGCTTGTCAACCTAAAGCTAAGGAGCAAAATAACTATGGCTAAACATACCAGTGAATTTCAAAATCTAGTAAATTAGCTATGAATAGTGGTGCTACAACTTGGAGATGAATGACAAGCTCTACTACTATTAAGCTCATTAAGTTGGGAGATACTGGTAATTTCACTTAGCAACTCAGCACCAGAAGGAAAGTTGACTATGGCTATAGTCAAAGCACATTATTCAACGAGGAGACCAGAAGGAAAGAAGCTGTGATAGACTAGGCACATGTCCTAGTAATAGAAAACAAGCACACTGGGAGAAATAGGCAAAGGGGGAGGAGCAAGAGCAGGCTAAGAGGGAGATCACAGACACGTAACAGATTTAAAAGTCAACCTAGAGGACAGTTCAAGTGTTACCATTGTGGCATTCCAGGACATATGAAAAGAGACTCTAGAAAACTGAAGAGAGAAATGGTTTAAGGCAAGGCAAAGGAGGACAATGGTGAAATACTAGTCACCATTGCTCAGGACATAACAGTGCTCACTGTTAAGGAAGAGACATGCCTGCACGTGGTCAAGAGCGAAGCAGAGTGGGTGATAGATACAGCAGCTTCTTATCACGCCACTCCACACAAGGACTTCTTCATCACATACAAAGAAGGAGACTTTGGTACTATAAAGATGAGAAATGACAGTTCCTCAAGAATAGTTGGGATTGGTGATGTGTAGATAAAGACAAACATTGGCTGCACAATAGTACTAAAGGAGGTGCAACAAATACAAGAACTCAGACTAAATCTTATCTCAGTCCCAGCTCTTGATAGACAAGGCTACAACAACTACTTTGGCAATAGTACCTGAAAACTAATGAAAGGAGCTACGATCATGGCAAAAGGACACGTTCGCAGCACTCTATATAAGAGACACACAAGAATATCCAAAGACAGCCTTAACACAGTAGAGGATGATGGATTACCAAACCTTTGGCATATAAGACTCGGTCACATGGGAGAGAAAGGTCTGTTCACACTTGCAAAGAAGCAGCTCATCAAACTAGCCAAAGGTATAGCTCTCAATCCATGTAATTACTATTTATTTGGCAAACAACATAGAGTTGCCTTCTCTTTTTCTAGTAATAAAAGAAATAAAATCTTGAGTTTAGTGTACTCGGATGTGTGTGGTACCATAGAAGTAGAGTCATTGGGCGGGAACAAATATTTTGTAACATTTATAGATGACGCATCTAGGAGGGTATGGGTATACTTTGTAAAGAATAAAGAACAGGTATTCAAATGCTTCAAAAGATTCCACATGATGGTGGAGTGGCAAATTGGAAAGAAGCTCAAGAGCCTCAGAACCGCCAATGGAGGAGAATACACATCAAAAGAGTTCAGTGCGTATTGCGTAGCACACGACATTCGACAAGAGAAGACAGTTCCACGTACCCCACAGCACAATGGAATAGCTGAGAGAATGAACCAAACCATTACGGAGAGAGTAAGATGCATGCTCAGTATGGCTAAGCTACTTAAGCCATTCTGGGGTGCAGCTGTGAAGATCACCTGCTACTTGATCAACAGGACACCATCAGCACCACTTGACTTCAAAGTTCTAGAATAAAAGTGGACCAGCAAGAAAGTGACCTATGCACACTTGAGGGTATTCGAGTGCAGAGCCTTTGCACATGTATCCAAAATCATGAGACAGCTAGACCTGAAATCTACCCCATGTATCTTCATTGAGTATGGAGATGAAGAATTTAGATACAGATTGTGGGACCCTGAGACGAGAAGAATCATTCGTAGCAGAGATGTAATATTCCAGGAGAATCAGTTCTATAAAGATTCTAGAAATGCTAAAGATATCAGCATTCTAGCTCTAGTACTAGACTCAGCACCTATTTAGATTGACTCAGAAGCTACACCAGAAACTGAACCAGGGGCAAAGGAGTTGGAGCAGGGGGAGCAACAACCCCCTATATCAAAAGATGTTACGACATCAGATGTTGAATTATCACCTTAGCCTGAAGCAGAAGCCCAGCCAAAGATGTCAACAACAGGATGTATTCTGATTCCATCACAGAAATATTCTGAATCAGAATATATCATGCTCACTAATGAGGGGGAGCTAGATAATTTTCAACAAGCCCTGGTGCATGCAGACAAGGGCAAATGGGTGTAAGCTATGCAAGAAGAAATTAGCTCATTAAAGAAAAATCAGACATATAAGCTAGTATCACTTCATCATCATCGTCGTCATCAAGACCTTATCCTAATTAGGGGTTGGCCACATGAATCTTATTCCTCCATTCCACTCTATTAAATATCATGGCTTCATTTAGTCCCAAAGTTTTTAAATCTTTCCTCACCACTTCTATCCACGTTCTTTTGGGCCTTCCCCTTGCCCTTTTAGAACCTTCAACTTGTATTGCCTCACTCCTTCTAACTGGTGTCGTTGTTGGCCTCCTTTGAACATGTCCAAACCATATAAGTCTAATCTCCCTCATCTTGTTACCTATTGGTGCTATCCCTAAATTTCCTCTAATATTTTCATTTCTAATTCTATCCTTTCTTGTCTTACCACTCATCCATCTCAACATCCTCATTTCTGCGACACTTAGCCTATGAGTATGATGTTCTTTAACTGCTCAACACTCTGATCCATAGAGCATGGCCGGCCTTATAGCCATCTAATAAGCTAGTATCACTTCTCAAGGGTAAAAGAGCACTAAAGAACAAGTGGGTCTTTAAGGTGAAAAGAGGAGGCAATGGAGAACCAGTCAAGTACAAAGCACGATTGGTCGTCAAAGGTTTTGAGCAGATGAAAGGAATAGACTTTGACGAGATCTTCTCACCAGTAGTAAAGATGACATCAATCAGGATTATACTTGGATTGGTTGCAAGACACAACTTGGAGCTTGAATAGATGGATGTCAAGACAGCTTTTCTACATGGAGATCTAGAGGAGATATACATGGAACAACTAGAGGGTTTCGAAGTCGAAAAGAAGAAGCATCTGGTATGCAAGTTGAAGAAAATTCTTTATGGCCTCAAGCAAGCACCAAGACAATGGTATAAGAAGTTTGACTCATTCATGATGAGTCAAGGTTTCAAAAGAACAACTATAGATTAGTGTGTGTACGTTGAGAGATTACGGTAAATTTGTCATTATACTACTCTATGTAGATGACATATTGATAGTTGGATTAGATATGACCATGATCAGCAGGTTGAAGAAAGAGTTATCTAAGTCTTTTGACATGAAAGACTTAGGGGCAGTTCAACAGATTTTGGGGATGAAGATTACACGTGATAGGAAAGCAAGAAAATTGTGGCTGTCATAGGAAAAGTACGTTGAACGAGTAATCAAGAGGTTCAACATAGAGAGCGCCAAGCCAGTCAATACTCCACTCGGGAATCATTTCAAATTAAGCAAGATGACATGTCCCTCAACACCACAGGAAACAGACAAGATGGCTATGATTCTGTACTCATCAGCAATTGGGAGTTTGATGTATGTGATGGTGTGCACTAGGCCGGATATTCCCATGCAATAGGAGGCATGAGCAGATTTCTTTCAAATCTAGGCAAAAATCATTGGGAAGTTGTGAAGTGGATACTACAGTACATGAAGGGCACATCTAAGTTGTGCCTGTGCTTCAGAAGTACAGATACACTCCTAGAAGGTTACATGGATGCTGATATGGTTGAAGATCTAAATGGAAGAAAGTCAACATCAGGGTTTATTTTCACTTTTGCAGGGGGAGCTGTATCATGGCAATCCAAGTTGCAAAAGTGCGTAGCTCTATTGACAACAAAAGCTGAATATATTGCTGTAGATAAAGCTGGCAAGGAAATGTTGTGGATAAAGTGATTTCTTCAAAAGCTTGGTATCACACAGGAAGAATACAAGATGCATTGTGACAATCAGAGTGCTCTGGATTTGAGCAAGAACTCAATATATTACGCGTGAACCAAGCACATTGACATAAGGTGTCATTGGATACGAGAGGTGACAGAAGAACAAATGTTAAAGCTGGAAAAAATTCACATGGATGAGAATCCTGCAGAGATGCTGACAAAGGTGGTAACCTATGAGAAGCTACTGCTGTGTATAAACATAGCAGGCATGAGTTCAGACTAGTGGAGTATGACATGGGGATAGAAGGGGAGAATTGATGATGTCCATCCCCATAACTGCCCTAAGATTCCTGCAAGATAAGGAATAGGTTAGAGTTTAATTAGGAGTCCTAATTAGAGAAGGAAAAGGAAAGGCAAATTAGAGTCATACTAGGAAAGCTCTAAACCGCTTCTGACCTCTATAAATAGGACCAGAGGCAGAGCCAAAGATCATTGAGCAGAATGGGTGTAATCTCTCTCTCTCTCTCATAGTGAAAATATTCCCCCTCCTCCTCTCATGGACGTAGGCTATACACATAGCTGAACCACATAAATCTTATTGTGTTTCTGTGTGTGATTGTGTGTTTAGATCCTAACTACGCATAACAAAATTTTCTGTCTTGTGGGAATCTTTGCTGATTTTGTGCAATGAAACAACAAAAATGTTTCTGAAGCTTCGCGGAAGCAGAACTGGTCTTTTGTAATATCTGGCAGTTGCATGTGTGTGATGCTGGTCTCTTCGTATTGCTTCGTGCTGTTTGGCACAAGGATAAGAATCTGTGGATTAAG
Organism: Warburgia ugandensis; assembly: GCA_035236585.1. Lineage (NCBI taxonomy): Eukaryota > Viridiplantae > Streptophyta > Magnoliopsida > Canellales > Canellaceae > Warburgia > Warburgia ugandensis. The sequence goes on from CP141135.1 coordinate 27,314,520, forward strand.
TTATCCATTAGTAGCGATCTTATCCTTGAAGCCTTAAAATATGTATAAAATTATTTTAAAAAAATGGCCCAAGAGTTTATGGCTATGTGTCATGCTTGAATAATTTTATTTCTATACCCGTTCAACTGCCAAATACTCCTTTGTGGTAGGGAGGCCCTGTTCTTACTTTATTCTGGTTGTTCCTTCTTATCATATCCAACATTGTTGATCCTGAGTGGGATGCAAGCAGGAGTTTGATCTTAGGTGGAAGCAGTGTCTTGCAACTGATCCCCAAGCATGTTGCTGCATTATCTCACAACCAACTTCATGTTCTTGATTATCTGACATTGGCATTTCTCTTTATTATTCCTTATAGCCTTGTTGGCATGCTATCATTCCATATCATAATTTTTGTTTTGCTGCAAAACCCATTTTCTTCTAATTGCAGGAGCAACTAATGGTATTGGCACTGAGACAGCACGTGTTCTTGCATTACGTGGAGTTCATGTGATCATGGCTGTCAGGAATGTCTCTGCTGGTAATGATGTCAAAGAAGCAATCATCAAAGAAATTCCGTCTGCTAAACTTGATGTCATGCAGTTAGATCTCAGCTCAATGGCGTCGGTAAGGAAGTTTGCATCAGAATACAAGTCCAAAGGACTTCCTCTGAACATCCTCATGTAAGAAAATAGAAATGCTGGAAGTCACTCCTCTTTCACTCTGTTTTTGGTGTATTCTTTTTTTTTTTCCTCCTTTTTGGTAGAGTTTTTTTTTTCTGTGTATTCAAGAAACTAGTGTAATCCTACCACAAATAGCCTTCCAAACCTTCTGTCTCACTATCCTCATACATCAGCAGCTGATTTCTCTGTCTTCTTTGTTTGAAGTAATAATGCTGGAATCATGGCGACTCCTTACAAGCTTTCTGAAGATGGTATAGAGATGCAATTTGCAACAAACCACATAGGTAGGCATTACACAATGGATGCTATCCAGCTGTTTCTTGTATGCCTTAATCTGATTCCATTATCAGTGGCTGCTTTGAATGGTTTGTTGATAATGAATTTCTTCTCAATGCTAACCATAGGCAGAACGCAAATGTTAATATTCAATTTTTTTGCTTGGGGGTCAGTTTCCCAACTAAGGAGCATATTAATTTTTGAGATACTTCCTCCATGCTATCATCTAAGGATTCGGGAACCCTCACTTGAACACCATTCCTCTCTATACTAGTAATGAAACAAAATTTATGTTAGAAACTTTGATAAGTGAATGCAGTATCTTATTTCCATGTTTATTGTGGTGAATTAGTGCTATATTATTCTGGCACTGTTCAGAAAGGGGTGGGGAATTGGAACAAAAGTCTGTCGACTATGCCTCTCCCGTCCTTGATTTATCTGATTAGTTTTTACCTGCTAATTTATTGGATTGGCATTCTGCGGCTAATCATATTTTCCTAAACATGATCTAACTTTTTGTTTCTCTCAACATCGTGAACCTTTTACTAGTTGCAGTTCTACATGTAATCCTATTAAAGGAAAAACAAAGACCAGCTAACAGTAGTAAAGATCAAAGACTTCTAACACTATTCTGATGACACTAATATCCTTCATGCAAAGCATTGAAATTGATGCATATAGCATTGCTTTTCTTGTTGAATCTGTAAAGTTGTTCGGTTCTCTACAGCTTAGCCGTTATATTTCATTCCCAAATTCACCCTAACAAAGTGCCAGTGAGCGTCAATATGCTTCCTATCATGAATCGGTGAATTAGAAGTAATGTGAGTGGCGCTTGATCTTTAAATTATCTCTTGCGAGGAATTCTGGCAGAGCTTCCAGTCTGTCAGTGGAACCTTCCTCTAGCCATTTCACATGTAGAGTGATGACAACTGGCTGTTTCATCCAGCTGTAATCCTGTATATTCTTCCCATATCATTGTGTTCTGTATGGTATCTCCAGTGGAGTGAAAGAATGAAGGAGATTACTCGATTTGTCAAAGAGGTACAACTAATTGATCTGATGATCCCTATCTGTCATGGGGAGTATGAAAGATCACCATATTGGTAAATAATGATGTCTGACAATTTTTAACCTCTTTGTAAGGCCACTGATGAAAAGAATTTTGGAGATATATTTGGAACTTGAGGAGCTATGGCAAAGGCATAGGAATAAAGGGTAACCATTAAATATCGACAATTTTTTCTTCCAAGTAGCAAGGAGAAAGACAAGAAGCATTGTATCCTTCTTTTCATAGGACTGGGAAGCCTGAATAAGCCATCATCTGCAATGGTTATGGTGCAGAGAAGACATACTAGATATAGCTTGTTCTTAGAAACAAAATTGAAAACAAGAAAGACATGAAAGAAGTACTAACAGTTATGTAGCGACTCTAAATGTTTCCAGTCACTCTAAATACTTTTTAGATCTATTTTAGAATTCCATATTACTGTTATTAGACGTGATAGGAAGAGATATTAGAAACATGATATATGCCTTCGACTGTGCTCAACAAGACAATTCTTCTTCCTGTTGAAACCCATCCTATCGTTGTGACTGTTGAATTCTAGTATCCACCTATAGGCATCCCTTCAAGCTCTTCCCCCAATTGAAACTTCAAAATTGGATCTCGGTATTTTTGTGTAATGAATTTCTGTTTTAATTTGAAGGTGAAAATGCATGCCTCAGATCTTGCTCTACACCATGATGAAATGTAAGAACTTAAAATATTAGAAGAGAACCACAAATTTTGCAAGAAACGTTCTTGCTTTAAACTATTCCAGGTTAATCTTTAATAGTAACCACCTAATCAACATTTATAGAAAGATATCAATGTCCTAAATATATGAGCTGAAAAATGAAAAATAGAAAATTCAGAAGAACCATTGACAGGGCATACTTGCATGTCATGGAATGACTATTAATTGATAGACAGGAAATTTTCAATTTGAAAGAGGTTTAATTTCTCAACAGACTTATAAATATGTAAATTGACATCAATATTGTAATTTTCTTATCATTTTTTTAATATCTTGATGAGAATCTATCACTTTCTGCAGGTCATTTTCTTCTGACACACCTTCTGTTGGATACCATGAAGGAGACGGCAAGTAATACTCAAATAGAAGGAAGGATTGTCAATGTTTCATCTGATGGTCACGGATTTGCATATCGTGCAGGAATACCCTTTGACCTTGAAAAACTTAATGATAAGTCAAAGTAATGATAAGTCAATTTTGTGATTAACTATTTAGGTTGTTAAATATATCTCTGCACTTTCTAAAGATATTTATTTTCTTTCATTTCACTTCCCAGTGCTTTGTGAAAAGACAAATGCGGAGCTGCTCATAATTTTTTCTCCTATGTGCTAAACTTGCAGGTACAGTGGTCTTGTCGCATATGGTCGATCAAAGCTTGCAAACATACTGCACGCTAATGAACTAGCGAGACGTCTGAAGGTATTTGAATAGTTCATTAGTTACTTTCAGCCAGGCATCCATGATAAAATAGTAAGCAAGTCATACTCGGGAGTACTTTTAGTAATTTCATCCTCGCTTTTGCATAAGTCATATGTCTAACTTTGTTACAAGAATTGAACATCTTCTAAGCTTTTACACTGTCTAGCATATCTTGAATTTTGTATCGATAAAATGAGGATATAGGGTGTGGAAGAAGCAAATACTCTTTGCTGAATACCAAGGAATGGCCAGCATTTATCTGTCTTTGAACCTTTCTTTTTTATTTTCTATTTGTTAATTAACACTTAATAGGAATAAGTTCTCTTAACCATATGAACTTTTCATCTTGATTCTTTTCGTATGAATGTGTTTGTCTCTGTCTTCTGTGTTTTCTTTATGCTCTGTTGCTTGATCAGATGTTGACTTACTAAAAGTGAGTCACACTCATTTAACCCCTGGCTCAATCTTCTTATGGGTATTTTTTCCTATTCTATTTTCGATGGATAGAAAATCTACCTCTTTAAATATAAATAGAAAAAATATTTGAACAAATTTCTATTCATAGTGCAGTTGTTAATAGTTCTTAGTGGATTACTTATGAAGGAAAAAGAATACAGGGAAGACATTAAGAGCAGGAAGGATGGGTTCAAAGGAACCAGTTATTATTTGCTGCTTGGAATAAAACAGGATTCAGGATGAGATGCAGAGGGTGGTGATGGAGCTACTCGACACAAGAAAGATATACATTCAAGTACTTTCAGAAGCCAACTTGGAAACTATAGATGACAATTGGAGTAGGAGAGATTGCAAATGGACCTCATCTGTTATTGGAGCAACATGGTGAAATCAGCAGGACTAATCAAGAAATTTTTCAATGCCAACAAGTGCTGGTGGGTGGTTTTAAATGTGCGGCTGGCAACTATAATTGGTTCTAACTGGAGATTATGGTCCAAATACAACAATAGAGAAGATTTTGATTGAATTAAGTAACATTATATATCGATTACTTCTCAGATATGGATTATCTCAGATACATTTGGCACTGTTCACCTTCCCCATTAAATAATTTGAAGAGCTGCATCAATTTTGAATATCTGATTTGCCATAATTCATACTAACATTTCCATTCGAAAAACAAACATTGACATTTTATCATAACATAGTGGCAAATAAGTTAGTGATTTAGGGGGACCTTTTTGTGGCTTCTTGCTCCAAAAGAACAGAGAAAAAGCTTTACATATGAATTGCTTTGACAAAAAGGTAAGGCAGGGGGAACATGAGAAGTGATCTCATGAAGTAAAAACAAAGGGATCCATGAAAAACTTGTAAAAGAAATATGTTTTTTAGAATATTTCAAAAGTTATGGACCAGAATACTGGATAAGTTGCATACTTTCCTATGAATGTGTAGGATTTGTGGTCTTTATGCTTATTCTAGGACCAGTGTTTTCTATATACTTGCATATTTGCAGCTTAGGGAATGAAAATTGTCACAGGGATAATTAATTGGTGACTCTTCCAGTCCAAGTTGGATGATAGCTGCTTTGGCAATATTATAACACATGTTAAGAACTGAAATGAAGGGGAACCTTAATGCAATGCTAAGTTGTCATTGTGTGATCTTGAGGTTACGGATTCAAGGTGTGGAAACAGCCTCTTGCAAAAATGCAAGGTACGGCTGTGTACTATAGACCCTTGTGGTCTACCCCTTCCCCGGACCGTGCATAGGCGGGAGCTATGTTCACCAGGGCTGCCTCTTTAAGTTAAAAACTGAAATGGGGCCTGAGAAGAGGTTGACCATTGTATGACAGGAGATAGTTGCAAATTAGGTATGTCTTGGACCTTTCTAATCATATTTCTAGATTTTTTTTTTAAACCTGAATCTATTGGAAACATATCCAAGACATTTCGCTTTTTTCCTGAAAAGGAAATTACTCTCTAGTCTTAAGGCCTCCATTCATTCCTTACGTTCTGAGCAGGATGTCATCATTGTCTTCTGGAAGAAATGAAAATATTAGAAGGAAAAAAGGGTCAAGTTAAAAACTCATCAAAAGATTCATAAATTAGGGACAACATCTCGGCACACGTAATTTATCTTCATCTTAGCACTTTAACCATAGATAGAAAGGGCAGTCTGGTGCACGAAGCTCCATGTATAGGGGTTTGGTGAAGGGGTGGACCACAAAGGGTCTATTGTACGTAGCCTTACCTTGTATTTTTGGAAGAGGCTGTTTCCACACCTCGAATTCATGACCTCGGGGTCACACAATGACAACTCAACTGTTGCGCCAAGACTCCCCTTCACTTCACCCATAAATAAAGGGCAGCCCCAGTGCATGAAGCTCCCGCGTATGCAAGGTCCAGGGAAGGGGCAAACCACAAGGGTCAATAGTACACAGCCTTACCTTACAAGAGGCTGCTTCCATGCCTTGAACCCATGACCTCAAGGTCACTTCACCCATAAATATCCCATATAAATTCTAGTATTTTGTTTATGCTTGTTACAGGAGTTTCCAGTCTCAACTATGTCATATTTGTCAACTTGAATTTTATATGGAACACATGAGGATTTGAGGCAGCTCTAGGATGCAGATTTCATTGTGAGCTTAATTTCATCAACTATCCTCAGCTAGCTTCTAGGTAATGGTCTCAGAAACTGCATTAGGTCTTTAATGAGAGTGAATACTTTAGGAGCAATCAGGTTACTCCCTGATTATCGGTTACGATTTGCAAGGCAGGTTTAGAACAAATGTAAGTTGTTGGTATGCCATCAGAAATATATAAGACTCAGGTTAAGAGACTGCAAAGAAAAGTAAAGGATACCTCGATATGAAGGATCTGAGGGAACACAGACTCCTAAATCTAGATCCAAGGACCACAAAATGGGACAAGTAGACCAGCAATCTTTTTCAGTTATCTAATAAGCCATCATTTACTCAGAACCTCTGGGCTAAAGGAGCTCTATATCCATGGTTTTTGTTTCATCTCATGATTGCCATACATACTTGTTTTTTCCTATTTAAGTGCTGCAGTGATAATCGTACAGATTTCTTATACTCTTTGTTTATACAGGAAGAAGGGGTGGACATAACTGCTAATTCACTTCATCCAGGGAGCATCACCACCAATCTTCTAAAGCACCGCAGTATTGTATATGGTAAATTACTGTATTAAGTTATCTGATGGTTTCATTTTAATTTAAAGAATGCTTGTGGTATCTCGATTTTTAGAAACTCACAGAATAGTAGCTGAGCATTAAAAAGTTCACTATTTTAACTTAGATCCAGAGTTTGAAATGTGATTTAAAGTGTCCAAATTGATTGGAGGCTCCCCAAATCGAGTCAGCGAGGAGCCAATAAGTTCCAGCTTCCAGAATATCTTCCACTTCTTACTTTTCTTTGAAAATTCACATTGGTTTTGAGTGAAGCAGCTTTTGAAATAAATAAACCATTCTGCAAACTGATATTGGTGCATTTCCTTGTTGACTCTCTGGATATACTGTTGTAATTGGCAGTTACATGACTAGAGAAATGGCAACCCATTCCAGAAGATAAAACCCTACCACACGTCTAATTGAATGCTGGTTTTGGAGATTTTCTAGACTGACAGTTGCTTCTGTGTTTTCGATGCAGGTCTTCTAGTAGTCTTCAACATGTTCTTTAAAACTGTTCCTCAGGTAAGTTTGAATTCTCGCGGAAACTGTAAAGCAAGGACTTGAAAAACCAACACCAGTTGAAGATTGATATTGATATTCAACCATTCTTATATTTAACAGCACATTTATCCTATATGTAGTAGTTTATCCAGCCAAGAAAAGGTCCAGAAACCCAATCTGTACTAATAAAGACTGCTTGAATCGATCTAGGAGCTTGAGTTTGCACCCAATGCTGCTGGCTTCCAGCATCACTGGAAACCTTTGCAGCTAATGAGAATGTTTAGCGTCGAGGTGCCCATATAGACCAACAGTGGTGCTAGTATCAGTTTCCTGGTCATAATTATATTATCAGATTGGTGTTTTTGTTACTTAATTGTACTCGTGCATCAGTTGCTTATATTTGGGCTTTGTTACAGGGGGCGGCAACCCAGTGCTACGTGGCATTGCACCCCCAGGTCAAAGGAGTTACTGGTAAGTACTTCAGAGATTGTAACATAGCCAAGCCACAAGCCCAAGCTACAGATCCTGAATTGGCTAAGCAACTGTGGGATTTCAGCTTGAGTTTGATACAGTGATGTGCATGAAGCATCAGTACCAAGTTATAGATATGGGCTTGAAAAATAAAGGTGTGGCTTTGGAAGAATATCTGCAGGATTTCTGCTTCAGTTTAGTTCCTAAGTGTGCCTTTGGACCCTTGTTATAGATGTGCTCCTGAGAACATGAGTTACATATACACGTGTGTAAATATATAACGTGGTTATTTTTTAGGTGAACCAATATATAAAGTGGTTGTCTGTTTGTTAAAACCAGAGTTGTTGCTGTACTATAGTAGCAGTTAATGCTTTTTAGCTTACAAAACCCTGATTTACAAAATATTTCTAATTTAGTCGTAGAAAATTATGAAATGGCAAAAAACATGTAATCTCAAGCGAAATCTTGTGTGACAAGGCTTGAGAAGATGTGGTGCAACATCTTCTTTTCATGGGTCACTGGATCTCTTGTGGCTCCATCTGGATACCAAGTTTACTTCTCATTCCAATTCAAAAGATTCTGTACAACTAAGTGGTGGTTATTTCCTAGTCCTACGAATGAACATACTACGGGATAGACAACCAGGTTTTCAAATTTTGGTTGAGTCCTCCATGCATCATTTCAATCAAGGACCAAAGGTGGGCATGTCAACAATGGTTTTTTCTTGGGTAAAATGCGCAGAGTTCATTAAACCCAAAAGAATTTATGCAATATAACATGCCGCCTCCACCCCAAATAAATCATGATACAAAAATCTACAAAGAACTGGTGGAGATCGCTCATGCCAAATACGAGTTTGCTTAAACTTGGCGGCCTATGAATGAAGTCTATTTGCTGCTTCATTAGAGTCCCCAAAAACATGCAGACGAAAAATTGAGCCATAGTTTTGGATGATCACCGGACATTCAATCTTCGTTATCAGAGGTGACCTTTCCCTTTCCTTTCAATGTCTTTCTCATGCTGTCTATTACTAGTTGAGACTCTCGAGTGCTTTCACTTTCCCTTCAATGTCTTTTGGGTTTTCTGCAAAAAAGCCTTTAAATTTTGGCATATTTGCAAAAAAAGTCCATATTCTGAGTTTTGCAAATTTGTCATTAAGTTTTGGTAAACTTTGCAAGAATTGCCATTCTGCTAGATTTTCATTCTCCTTCATTGTTAGTCTTTACAAATTTCTGATATTACCCTTCTCTAACAGACTTGCTACCTTATACATGCAAACGTGATTAAGATATCTTCTTTGGGCACTAAGTTTAATGTAATGACTCAAAAATTATCAACTACATGTTTGTCATTTACTAAATTGATATAGATTAATCATTTTGAAAATTAATATATAAAATTAACTATATTAATAAGTGGATGGAAGTTCTAGTTTAATTAAAATATAAAATGAAAGAATTTGTGAGAAGTAGCTACATAATTAGATTCTATACTTGAAATGGAATCCAATGCCTCAAAGAACACTAAAAATGGAGTTCGTATGACCAAGTTAGGGACATTTGAAGATTGAGGGGCATTTGTGTAATTTGAACTTAAAAACAAAATGGGCTGGAAACGTAGGAGGTCGTTTTGATAACGACACCCCCTGGTCGTCCCCTACCTCCAGCCATCGACCTAACAGCACCGCCTCTGCAAGGCGGCGCCAGAAAAATGGCAGCACCGCTTTCGCGGGCTATAAAGCCCTCTTCCCCCTCTACCCCCTCCTCCCTGACCATCCCTTTCTCCTCCTCTTTCTCTTCTTCTCCGGCTGCTCTCACCCAAAAACCCGGTAGGCTAGGGTTCTAGTGTGGAAGAGGTTGCACCCACCACTAAGGGCGCCATTTCAAGCTGCCTAGGTAAGTCCTCACCCTTCCCCTTTGGTTTTTCTCCTTCCCAGTCCAGATCCATGCCGGATCTGGGTGTTTTTTCGGCTGGAAATCACCTGCGCAGAGCTGGTCCCGAACTAGCCGTCGAAGACGATGCATTCCGGGGATGCACCGGCGTGACGCGTGCCAGGAACACTCTCCCTGGGGCGGTCCTCGCCCGTGCATCGCTTACGGGTAGGTTCTCGGCTCAACCGGGACGCATGGGGCGTCCTGGGAGCCGAGATCCGCTGCATCCGTGCCGAAGACAAGTTGGCGCAACGACGTCTAGGATGCACGGGCATCTGGGGAACCATGACGCTCAAGCCCTAAATGGAGGATTCTGGTTCGTTCGATTGATTGATTCGCGACACTAAAAACCCAATTAAGGAGGTTATATAATTCTGATTGATGATCCAAAAGAACCATTGCATTTGTATCGACGACGCAGACCTAATAAGACTGAAAATTAGGATAAGAGAACTATTTTACATAACTATAGCCTAAAAATTATAAAAATCTCATAGATCTGCAAGATAAAAAATGATCAAATCTCATAGATTGATCTATTTGATATAGTAGGAGATCAATATACCTAGATCAACCTTAAATTACATGAATCAACTATTAGAAACCCACAAATCAGAGATATATAACCTATAGTATAGATCTAGCCGTTGATCTGTAAAATAGGAAATAATATTTGGATTTTTATTTCCAAATAATACCCATGACCTCACAAAGGGTACTCTAGGACTCAAATTGAGAAGAAACGCGGGCTAAGTGACTATGATTGAGGTAGGTAGTCTAATACTACTAAGTTTTTAAATGCATTCCAAACTCTAAGTGATTTACTTGCCATTATTACTGTATTTCGTATGTTTGTGAAATATGATGTTTTTATACGAGTATGCAAACTTGTCTTCATGATTTTATGGCCTTGAAGCACTTAAATCCATCATCGTACTTAGTATGCTTTTGGGATATGATGTTCTTATACGAACATGCAGAATTGTCTTCATGATTTATGGCCTTGAATACGATTTCTGGCATGAGCATATTTTATGCATTGCTCGCATGTTTGAAAATAAATGCATAAATTGCATGATTTCGATGATTGAGATTTGGATTTATCTATATATGCTTTTTGGGCTATTGAGCCTGGTGGGCACTATGTTGAAAGGTTATTATGTACGGGGTTGGCCTCCCGGCCTTTACCACCAAAAAGGTAGATGGTATCTTAGCCAAAATGGCATTGTCCCTTCCCTAACTGTTGTGGTAAACAGGGACAACCACTGGAGGTGTTCATGGCACCGTTTTAGGGACATATCCATAGTCGCTATGGAGGCTATGGTGGACTGGTCTCTAGGTACCGGAGACACACGATTCCAGATATGTTCTGGTCGTGAGCATAGTGGTCTTATGATTTCAGTGTTATCGATACACATATAGTATTGAGACGGTCGTATACGAGTACTCGTGACCAGTCGGCGTGGTGCCTTCGCCGAGAGACCCTTGTGCATGATATCTATAGTGAAGCTATTATTTGCTTTGATCGATCACTATTTTAAGAATTTCAAGATTATGTTTAGTTTATGATTTATTATGTGATTATTACTCCATGATTTTTGTGATTGTTATTAATTTTTGGGTTTCGATGAAAGCTTCCATGATTAAAAATGTGCAAACAAGCTTATAGTTTATGCATAAACATGTATATTGACACAAAGAGAAATTGTATGATGTTTCATATGGAAAGCCTCTTTTGAAATCATGTATGTTGAATGCTGTGTTTTCAAAATAGTGGTATTAGATCACCTACTAAGTATGAGGAATACTTACCCAAATATATTATTTTTACAGATTAGCTCCACATAGGATTAGAAGACGCATCAAAAAATGTTAGAGCTACGATCAAGGGGATAAAGAGAAGACAAGTATAAATGTAAGTATATAATATATTATTTGGACATGTATCTGTAATTATTACAGTTGGATTGCAAGCTGTGACTGGATAGACCTAGGAAGACATTTATGATTACCGTGATTTTCAAAACTACTTTGTTCGTCTTGGAAGTAAATGACACTCGGGGTTTTCAAAATAATTTTAAAATAAAAGATTTTTTCGCTGCATTGCATTGTTTTTAAAAAAAAAAATTATTTTCAACTTGGGATCAATCCCGGCCTAAGAATTAGATATTGCATTTAAAAATGAATGTGAAAACCTGGGTCGTCACATTTAGTGACTTTTTTATAAAAAAAATTCAGTGAAAGTTGTTATCTAACAAATTATCACAAGGAATCTAATGGTAAAGTTGGATTTAAAAAAAAAAAAAAAAAAAACTAACTAATAGTGAGATATTCAATCGCAAATATACCATGTTCACTAATCTGAGCACAGTATTTGCTATCTCGCAAATGTAGACATGATTAAGTTGAGGATTTTTCGTGTGATTTTTTGCTTCATTAATCAACAAAAATCTTTGAAATTAATCTTGATAAATAAAATAAATTAGAAAAGCGAAGACCCAAGTCTTAGATTTCTAAATTTTATTTATAAAGACATCAAACAAAGAGCTTAAAATCTATTACTCATCGTTGTTTGTGTAAACAGTAAAAACACTTCATGTTTTAAACTTGAATTTTTCTTTAATTATTGTATCTGTGATTGATCCAAAGCATTGATTATGTTATAATTTGTGTTGATAGGAGTTTTATATAAATTTTTAGGGAGAAATCAAAGTTTAAATTGTTGAATTTTATTCAAAAAGCTTAACAAGTACTATTGCGCAGGTTGGTGAACATTGTATGTTTGCAATTGAATATCTCACTATTGATTAGTTATTGTTGAACTCTAACCACACCATTAGATTCCATGTTATCGAATTATATTATGTACCATGTTTTGGTAAAACTTTTCATCACAAAAGTCATTGAACTTAGTCACCACAATCCTTAATCACGTTGCTTCTATGAGATAGCAGGTACTGTGCGTAGGTTGGTGAAGATGGTATATTTACGATTGAATATCTCACTTTTTTTTTTCTTTTTTCTTTTTTCAAACTTTACCATTAGATTCCCTGTTATCTAATTGTGTTAGTAACAAGTATCATTGGAATTTTTTTATATCAAAAAGTCATTGAACTTAGTGGCCAAAGTCAATTACTTAATCACGCCTACATCTGTGAGGTAGTAGGTCTGTTAGAGAGGTAATATTGAAATTTTGCAAAAACTAACAAAGGAGGATGGAAACCTAACAGAATGACAATTTTGCAAAGCTCATCAAAACTTAATAGCAAATTTACAAAACTCAGAAAATGTTGGACTTATTTGTAAGTATGCCAAACTTAATGGCATTTTTGCAGAAAACCCATATCTTTTTCAAAAAAAGATGTTACTAGTTGGGAATCTACGAGTACTTTTCCTTTCCCTTCAATGTCTTTTTTGTGCTCTCTCTTACTAGTTGAGAGACTCTCAGAACCTAACGGACCCGCCTTGACCGTGTCATCCTGTTTAACTCCTTGCATTGCACGTTGTGGTTCAGCGTTTTCTACATATTCTTCCTCGTTTAAGTGTCACAAACAATGGCACAGACAGCTTACGCCGCTCTGCTAACTGTAAACTCTTCATGCTTGAGCTCCTGCCTCTTTCGTTCATATGTTATGGCCTCAAGCATTTGCTCTTCCTCTGACTCGCACAGATGTTGAAGGATGGGGATGGGATTGTCGAACCTTGGCTCAAAAAGGCAGCATCCATCCAAAGGTTTCAGGGCTTTGATATATTGATATACCCATATTTCTCTGTGCTGAAAATATGGCCATGAAAGGTTCAGAAGGCGGTGGAATATTTGGTGACATGTCAGCGGTATAGCACTCCACACTCTGCTAACAACTCCAGCCTAAGAATGATTTAGCAAGTCTATCTATCATCCGCTCTAGAAGAGTCATATTCATGCGCCAAAGCTTTTTAGTGGAGTAGCACAAGAAGTCTATTATCCGAGTGACTAGGGTTCAAAACTATGCATAGGTGTGTTTTGTAGATCTAAGCCATTTATCATGTTCAAAATGACTTGGTTGGACTAGAGAACAAATTCCATCACATTGAGTTTCTCTAGCTTGCATATCTTTTAGTAAAAAGTCAAGACCATCCAACTTATTCATTTTCAGAGACCTAAACACAATTGGATCATCCAAATGCATTGATTTCTCTTTAGTTACCTACTTTTTGTAAGCTGAACATAATGATCAGTTTTATATCTTCTAAACAAACCTCTAGCAGCAGCATCTACTTCTTAGGATGGTTATGAGCATCTATACCCTCGGGAACTCATTTTTCAAATATTTTGCCTTGCTTATTTATTCCCGAATTTGAACTATAATTATATTGGAGTTTACTTCTTCTTTTTTTATACTTTTGATGAGAAACTCACACTTAATTAAACATAAAGAAATGCAGAGAATATAGGGACCAGAACTCCAACTACAAAACTTCACTACAAAATATGATTACTGTCCCAATTTGAGAAGCTCTACGCGAATAAATAGGATGATTCCTTGCTGATTATATGGAATAATCCGGCATAATCACGTACGCCAGATGATCCAAGCCTTTGCAATCAGGCCTTAGGTTTAATGGAGATAAATGTTAGATTTTCTAACCAATTTGATCACCTAAATCTTTTGACAAAGACCCGACTAGAGAAATGGTGTTTTATGGCGTTGTAGCCCTCCACAAAAAGGCGGAGTTGAAGTGGGCAGTCAATCCAAGTCGAGTACATATGAGAGGAGTTCTCTTTCTTCAATGCGTATGTCTGTGTTCCATTTGTACTCTTCGAATGCATAATCTATACTTCCACTGTGGGGCCTAGCTAGATTGTTCGACATCCAAATATTGCACTTTTTGTGCGACATCCAAACATAAGCTTATTGATGCAATTTCGATCATAGAATCCTTTCTCATAGTCTTGTATTTAAGTAATGATCTGTAAATGAATAGAAAATAATATTTGAATCCTTGTTATCCATTAACATCCAGGATTTCACAAGATGATTCAGGGACGAGAAGTAAAGAACGCAATTCAAGGAACATCGAGGTAGGTAGTTTGATACTGCTACATTTTAATACGTATCTTAAACTCGGACTTGCTTTATTTCTGTGTTTGCATGTTTTTAAGATATGATATTCTTATGCGGGTATACATACTTGTCTTCATGAGTTATATCCTTGAAACCACTTGACTCTATCACCAGATTTAGCATGCTTTTGAGACGTGATGTTTTTATACAAGTGTGCGAAATTGTATTCATGATTTATGGCTTTGAATGCGATATTAGCATAAACTGATTTTTGCATTACTCGCATGGTCGAAAATAAATGCATAAATTGCATAATTTATGTTGATATTTGGACTATATATGTTATTGGGCTATTGAGCCTAGTGCGCACTATGTTGAGGGGTACGGGTTTGGCCTCCCGGCCTCTACCACCAAAAAGGTGGATGGTATCGCTGCCAAAAATGGCATTGTCCCTTCCTTGACTGCTGTGGTAAACAAGGACGACCACTGGAGGTGTTCACAGCACCCTTTCAGGGACATATCCATAGTCGCTGTGGAGGCTATGGTGGATTGGTCTCTAGATACCGGAGACACTCGATCCAGAGGGGTTCTGGTCGTGAGCGTAGTGGCCTTATGATTTCAGTATGATTGATATGCATATAGCATAGAGATGGTCGTATAGGAGTACTCGTGACCTATGGGCATGATGTGAATGCTGAGAGACTGATGTACATGATACGAGCATCTGCTTGAACGATGACTATTTTAAGAATTTCATGACTATTATCTTTTAATTAGAAGGTTTGATATCGATGGATTTTTATTTCATGATCTTGATCATCTTTATATAGTTGAATACAAGACTATGAGAAAGGATTCTATGATCGAAATTACATCAATAAGCTTATGTTTTATACATAATTATGCATGCTTACATAAAAAGAATCACTGATGTTTTCCATGAAAAACTCTTGGAATCATGCATGTTACCTACCGTGCTTTCAAAATAGTAGTATCAGAACACCTACTGCATATGAGAAATACTCACCCAAATATATCATTTTTCAGGACAGCTCCACTCACGAGTAGAAGACGCCTCAAGAAATGTTAGTGCTACGAGCAAGTAAATCAAATAGAGACAATTATACATGTAAGTAAACACTCTACCCTTTAGACATGTATTTGTATTTATTTACAGTTGGGCTGTGAGCTGTGACTGGGTAGACCTGGGAAGACATTTAGGATTACAGTAATTTTCAAAAACTACTTTGGTTGTTGTGAAAGCAAATGACACTCGGGGTTTCCAACATGAGTTTAAACCAAAAGATTTTTCTGCTGCATTGCATGGTTTTTTCTAAAATGGTTTTCAAATGGGAAGCATCCTGCCCTAGGAATTAGATATTGCATTTAAAAATGCATGGGAAAACCCGGGTCATCACATTTGCTATCGAAGCTCAATTTTATCCTTTCACAGCCAGTTCAGCATGTCTAAGGGTCATAAACAATCAGGATAAATGAGAAGAAGTAGTCTAAAGAGAAGTAGAGAACTATAGAGATGACTAGAACATGAATAATATTAGATCACAAAGATGCACACTATCAAGAAATATGTGAAATGCAGCTTGATGTAACAAATAAGTAGGCAGTGGATAGTGCAAAGCTTATCCAAAATCTAGTATAAGACGACTTAAGGATTAAGGATGGTTGTGTGGTGCAAATGAGGAAATTCATATATGGATCAGATTATGATGAGTAAACTTATTAGTAGATAGTTCTGACCTGTAATAGATTAATCTCACCAAAGGTGAGAAAATCAAAGAACCTGAACGGCTATCTTACCATCATAAAGAATATCAAAATATGAG
Source organism: Warburgia ugandensis (assembly GCA_035236585.1). Classification (NCBI taxonomy): domain Eukaryota; kingdom Viridiplantae; phylum Streptophyta; class Magnoliopsida; order Canellales; family Canellaceae; genus Warburgia; species Warburgia ugandensis. Next base: position 27,330,895 of record CP141135.1, read on the forward strand.
TACACTATCACAAGGGATACGATATGAGTATGGTAGGGGATGTAAAAGACAGAATGTGAGAAGAGTGACAAAGAAGTTCAGCATAATAGAGTCATTAGAAGATAATCTAATAGGGATGGGAATACAAGATACTAGGAGATACTTGTGACTCATATTAGCTCACAAAGGTATGGATCCTGGAGGACTGAGCTCAATTTTGGATACCTTAATTGAAGTCATATGAAGAGTAAAGTGCTATCTAATAAGGACAACCTGAGTATAATGGAGCAAATCAGAAGATGTGTACAATTGACATATTATGTGATTAAGAGGAATATAACAGGAATATGATAGGGAAATGTATTCGACAGAGTTACCAGAAGATTTTGACGTTAATACTAGGGATGACAGATCTATGATAATAGATTGATCCTGACATGAACTTAGCGAAGTATAGCATAACCAAAACATCAATGCCATGATTAAGACACTGTATGAATTTTATCGAGGCTATAGGCAATTAAGGATTTCAATGATATTAATACAGTTTAGCATTTCTTAGAAGCATTTCGTTTATCATGTGTTAAGTAAAGGAGTAGATGTAGTGTCGATTATATGCAACAAAGCATATGGAGACATTGATCTAGGTATACCAAATGAGGATTTTGACCAATTATGAAGAAAAGAGAGAGAGATATAGATGCAACTATAAGTATTTGATGAATATTGAATATTCAAAAGAAGAAGATCATGACTTTATGGAGTTATATACAAATCTTTCATCTTGAATCCGATGGGAAGGTAAACCAATCAAATTCAAAGGAATAATACTAGTTGAGTTGGGGATTTTATTGTGAAAGCGTATAATAGAGATAAAGCAGATGGGATTTAAGACTTTGAGTAGAGTATCGAATTTAAGGACATTATGCTGCAAGAAATTTTCGAAGAAGAATGGTGACCAACTAGAAATTAAAGTAGTTTGATGTCTATATCAATTATTGCAAGTAGAATCTTATTGGATCCATTAGCTTCTAAGGAACACTAGTGGATGTAGTCCATAAAAGAGAAAGTTGATGATATCCTACCTTGCCACTATCTGCTTAAATAAAGTTCTATTGAAAAAGGAAATAAGACAGGATAGCGACTAGTCCATTTGTTTTTCAGCAACTCGGGTGTCATCAAGGATCAATATCATGTCTTAGAGGAAGAGTGGAAGAGCAAGTATCATAAGGCCATCAATTAGTCATTTCCTTTGGTGTATTGTTGACTAAATAAAAGTGTCTCACCCTATTGAATCAATTATGTTAGTATCTAGTAGATAGTAGTCTACGTTATAAACTTAGAGGAGTATTATAAGTATTTAGACATGAGTTTTCCCTAAAAGAAGTACTTGGTAGACGAAGTCATTTGAGGGTATGAGGTCAGTTGATTAGGCCACATCATGAAGGAGCTACGAGTACGATGAGTACAGTAGCAACTGAGACAGGAGCAAACATTAAGAAGCAATCTAAATCAATGAGAAAGTTTTCCAAACTGTACTAGATACCAGGACACACCATAAAAATCACTTTGGGACTGAAAGATGCTGCTGACTTGGAGTGAAAAGAAAGGCAGATAAGCACTAATCGTTTTAGAGAGAAAGAGATCGACAGATAATCGAATAAATTCTCTTTCTATGCCTACGAAAATATTCCATGCTTACCTAAGTGTTTTTCACACTTGTTAATTTAACAACTTCAGTACAACTTGAAATAGTAGCTATTAAAGGAGAATTATTGGTATCAGCTAAGTAGGAGGGGACACGGGAAAGATAAAATCAGAGGAATTGAGAGGATCACTATTTTCGATGATACCTCTTGAAAAATTTTGCCTAAATGGTTGATGATAAAGCCTTGATAAACAGTTGCACAATATATTGATATAGGAAATGGAAGGGGAAAATTTTGAGGTAGTCAGCACAATATGAGGTACTATTAGATATTAACTTGCTTTAAAACAAAAAGTTAGTTGTTATAGCCATGTACCAATTACAAAAAATCAAGTGAAGGAATTTCCTAAGGACTAACCCTACTAGATTGAGTATAGAACTTTTGGACTGAACAATTATGAAAACCATCAAGCAAAGAAAGGACAAAGAGGATAATGACAAAGGATTCAACCATAACCTAGTAAGGGTACTCAGTTATGAATAAGAGACTTGTGGCATGAATAGGAACACTGTTGGAAATCCTAATGACAAATTGATGTGAATAGTAAGATCGGCTTCTGGACGAGAACATTTGACCCATGATGATGAATCGACCATTAACATTTGACATGAGTTTGGATAAATTCTTCAGGGAGAAAAGCATTTGATGACTTCAGCTTCTATGAAACTTGATGTACAATTCAGATATCCTAATTGAAATATGAGATAGTATTATTGATGAAGGATGTTACTTGAATTGTTTCATGGTTTTATTTTGAATATAATATGGGTTGAGGACCTAAGTTATAGTAGAAAAGCGACAGACAGTTGAAATTCAAAGTTAATTAAGGATTTGACTTTTATCCTTTATATATAATTGGGAGACACATGGTACCATATCAGGTATTAAAGTATCTTGGGGGAAAACATGAAGCAAAGAAATTAAGGTGCAAAGTTGCCATTCTTTGTTATGCATTAATGGATAACAAGGATTCACGTGGGGCTTGCGCGTCACGGTACCTAAGATGCTAGCATGCCCTGGTCGAACTAGGACCCACGCCCACACATTGTGCATGCCCAAAGGCCACACTAGGCACTGCGTTCGCATGTGCATGCATGCCCCAGTGATGTGCTATGACGCGCATCTTGAATGGCGTTGCACGAACGCACCTTTGGCGTAGGTGAAATGTGCCTTGGCTCTCGGGGCGCCCTGTGTCCCGGTTGAACCAGGATTGCGCTTGGGACGCACCGAGGCCACGCCCATACACAGTCGCGCACGCTCGTGCACAGTCGCGTACCTGAGGTCCGTCCCACGGGTCTCAGTCGGGGTGTGTATCACGCACCACACCCTAGGATTGTCTCCTTCGTTGGTCTAGTTCTGGTCCTGGTACTTCCAGCTGGGAAACGCCAGATCGGGCATGGATCTGACCTGGGGAAGGGGAAGGGAAGAGGAGGGGGAACCTGGGCAGTGTTTGGCTCGATGGGTTGGCAGACCCATCGAGTCTGGGTTTCCTTCGAGATTCCCAGCCAGAAAACACCCAGATCTGGTGTGGATCTGGGCAAGGAAGAAGGGAAAACAGAGGGGAGGTGTGAGGGGCTTACCTGGGCAGGTCTGGAGCGATGCCCATTGCCAGAGGTGGGGTTTCTTCACGCTGAAACCCTAGCTACCGGAATCCTCCCTTGAATCGTCAGAGAAGGTGGAGGAGAAAAGGATGGCTGAGGAGGAGGGAAAAGGGCTTTTTATAGCCTGCCCAAGGCGGTGTTGCCTATGGCAGTGCCGCCATTGTTGCCGCCTTACAGAGGCGGTGCTGGAAATCTCTAAAAACTGCTGGCTGGAGGAGGAAGAAGACAGGGTGCCATTATCAAAACGGCCCCCTGCGTTTTCTGTCTTTTTCGTTTTTAATATAAATTATAGAAATGCTCCTAATCTTTAAATGCCCATAACTTTGTCATATGAACTCCGTTTTCGACGTACTGTGAGGCGTTGGATTCCATTTTTCGAGTAGAATCTAATGGTACCAATTTGTCTTACAAATTCCTTCATTTACTATTTTAACTAAAATAAAATATTTAACATGGTTAATTTCATATAGAATGCCCAATTAGCATAAAATGCGCGGGGCATTACAAAATCTAAATGTATTCCTAAGGGTTCAAGCAAATAAAGTATTTTGATGGGTGAAAACAAAGCATAAGGATTAAGGAAAAAATTTCAGATTTTCAAACATTAAAGAATAGTAACTTAAGTCAAGCATATAAAGCAATTGAAACAACCTAGATCTAAATTACTTTGATAGTGGAAACATTCAATAACAAGAATCCTCAAGAAACTTTATAAAATCAACATAAACTTACATCAAAATTTCTACACATAAAACATGTTGAAAAGATGAAACTTGTGCAATAACTATGGCCTAGCTACTAATCTAAATAACAACAAGACTTCAATCTAATGATCACAAACTAAAGTAAGCTAACATGCAAAGAAAACTAAGAAACTAAGTCAAGAGAGAAGATGGCTAAGATGATGAACTAAAGCAAAAAAAAATGGACCTAAAGCTAGGATGAAAATAAGGAAGGAAACGTGAATTTCGTAAGGGGGAAATCAATGTTGCAAGTTATTTCTTCCCTTGGCTGTCACTACCAAATAAGAAAAAACTTGAATCTTGAGGGAATGAGCAAGAAAAACTGATGAAAGTGAAGTAAAGAAAAGAGAGAAAGCTAAGTGAGAAGATGAGTAAAAGATTAGAAAACAAAACAATGAAAGCAAACTTCTTACCCAAATTAGAGAGCAAATAACCAAAGAAATAACAAAAAATCCCACAAGAAAAACACTAAAACAATGCCAAAGTCTAGTAGCAGAGATCACCAAAGGAGAGTTATGTTTCAAGGTTGTCTCACCCAACTCCTGCTTGGGTAAAAATGTGGGAACCATGAGGGATTTATAGATGGCTAAGTTTCTAACTTAGAAAGGGTTGAATTAAATAGGAAAGGAGATATAGATATAGGGTTTCAAGGTAGGAAAGTTAGGTAAAGAGTGAAGGAGGAAAGTTAGTGTAACACCCCGGGGTTCCAACAGTCACAATATTGTCCACTTTGGGGAACCAATACACCCCTCACGGTTTTGTTCTTCCCAAGTGTCCTAGGAAAAACACATTGTAATCGTTAGAGTTTTTCAAACTCTTATAAACAGCCCAATTTCCTCTCCCCAGGTAATGTTGGACTAACTCTCTATTCCTCACCCCACCCTAGAAGCCTGCCAGCCTTCTCTTGGCCCTCCCTCATCAGCCTAGGACTTCACATCTTCCCCCCTTAAGGAGCACTTGTCCCCGTGTGATAGCCACGATTAGGCGCCCGCATGAGGCTAGCCACCACACCACGAGGGGATTTGGCTCTGATACCATTTGTAACACCCCGGGGTTCCAATAGTCACAATATTGTCCATTTTGGGGTGCCCATACACCCCTCACGGTTTTGTTCTTCCCAAGTTTTCTAGGGAAAACGCGTTGTGACCGTTAGAGTTTTTCGAACTCTTATAAACAGCCCAGTTTCCTCTCCCCAAGCAATGTGGGACTAACTCTTTGTCCCTCACCCCAGCCTAGAAGCCAGCCAGCCTTCTCTTGGCTCTTTCTCATTGCCCAGGGCTTCACATAAAAAGGTAAAGCAAGTCGAGTTGGCAAAATATCGATAACAGTATTGTTCATTCTAAGTATATTTAATTTTGAGCTCAAACACTTGGATATCATTTGGAAGGAGATGACTGTGGGAAAGCCATCCCAAATACAAGCAATTTCTATCATCGGCCACAATTCAGCTAGATAGAATTGGTTAATCCTTCACATTCACCAACCTAGTAAGCAGAAGCTCAAATTTCAGCAGAGTATGGGTGGTCCAATCGTCCAAAGGTGGGCAAATTCTACACAAAAAAGAGGGCCCCTTCTAGGGAAGTCCATTGAAGCAACCTTTGTGGCCCCTTTAGCACAATCAATCCATTTGTGCAGCCAAGTAAGTGGATCTTCTATTGATAATATTTGGATTTGAGGTTAACAATGGTGGTGGTAGCTGCAGTGGAGACTGAACGTCTTATTTCCTTATGTCTTTCACTTTGTGTAGAAGCCAACCGACTAAATGTTTGACGCAGCTTCCAAACTCTTCTCAACTTATGAAGCCTATCTCCATATTAAGTGATGGTAAGACGGTGCCAAGATACAAGTGATAGCAAAGGTGGGAAAACAAGGTGATATGCCCTTCAATTTGGAGAAAACTAGAGTAATTTAATAATTCTAGTGCAGATAAGGAAGCAAGTGGACTGTTCTCCAACTTCTTCCTACTCCTACATGTCATACATTTGTTTCTAGTGCAACCTATTATTGATGCAATATCATCTATGAAGAAATAAAATTCACGGGTTCGAGGAGTGAAAATAGCCTCTTGCAAAATGTAAGGTAGGGTTGGGACCTATAGACCTTTGTGGTCTGCCCCTTTCAAAGAAAGAAATGTAAAGCCCTGGGCCGATGATGGCGGGCCAAGAGAAGGCTGACAGGCTGCTAGGCTAGGGTGAGGAATAGAGAGTTAGTCCCTCATTACTTGGGGAGAGGAAACTGGGCTGTTTATAAGAGTTCGGAAAACTCTAACAGTCACAACGTATTTTCCTTAAAAAACTTAGAAAGAACAAAACCGTGAAGGGTGTATGGGCACCCCAAAGCAAACAATATTGTGACTATTGGAACCCCAGGGTGTTACAGTTAGGTGGAAGATGAGGTGGACTAATGATATAAGAAGTACATGGCTGGTTTCTAATTTGAGAAAAAGGGGAGAGACATCCTTTTATTAGTAAGGAGGTGTGAAACTCCTCCCCTCCTAATTGGCTGGAATGGAGAGAGAAAAAATGAGGCAAAAAAGTTAGGAAAAACCTAGGGTTTGATGTGTTGTGAAAGAACATAGATTTATGAGTTTCCTCATTAGAGGAGAGGCATCACCTTCAAGGAAGGTGACTCTCTTCTTAAGTCAAAAACATATAACCCTAACTCTATGTGGTGGAAAAGGTTAGGAAATGGATTAGGAAAGTGGGTTTTCTCTATTAATAGGTCCCTTAATACATGATCATCTTACCTTTTACAATTTTCTTTCAAAATCCCTTAAAAATCATGCTTTTAACATAGGATAATTTTCTTGAATTAGTGCTCCAAGTGTATGGCTCCATGTGGCATTCATCCATGGCATGATGACTCACTTTGATGGCTCATTCCTTGGTGGCTTAAGTGGCTTCAGTGTTTGGCTTCAAGATTTGAGTAGATCAGCTTCCTTAGGTTTCCTAGTTGGACTAGAAACCTCATGTATGACTCCAATTCTCATGCAAAGTGATAAAAATGCATTGGACATTTTAATCAACTTGGCTTTCTTCCAAGGGCTCCACCTCCACACCCCCGGCGTGCTAACCACGTAGCTCGACTTGCGAAAAACTACAAAGCACAATATATGTTGTTGGATCAACTTCTCACTTCCTACAAAAAGTATGTAAAAACCCTAATTAAATTCTAGAAAAATATGATGATTCACATACTTACTATAAATTATCATCTGATACTACAAAATATCATACTTTTTAATTATTAGGTCAAAACTGCATGTGTTACGAATTTTTGAAAAAACCCTAGAAATAATACTATATTTTATAACACGGGCTACTAATTGAGTACTTTTTATACAAAATTGAAAACTTATCACACTCCTAACTAGTATTTTGTTAGTCCTAAGCAAAACATGTAAAAATTAAGAAAACAAAAATGATTATCATTTTTGTAGGTACTAACATTTGAATTTAGCATATGCAGCAAGCCCTTAAACTCCTAGGTTACCCTTAGTGGACGAGTTAAGCATCATGAGTATTTATAATGAATACACCCACAAAATTTAATAAGGTTAAGTTCTTTAATTTTTTTTGGAGAATTATCATCCATTAATACTCTACTAACTTTAACAACTTAATAAAGTTGAATGGGAAATTCTACACAAATTACCTGTGTACCAAAGCCATCTTATTCTGGTTTCATCTTAGAGTGCATGTGTGTGTATAGACTACATAATTCAGGACTTCTAAATAGATATTCTTATAACTCCATTGGAAAGATGTCTTTTGACCTCAAATTGTTACTAGTATACACTCAGAACTAAAGCTCTTAGAATAAAGGTCAAACAACTTGCACTCACTATGTGATCGAATTCAAAGATACTAATGGTTCACATAACTTTTTAAGTATTGTTGAGACAAAGGAATATGATCCCTTAGAATGGATGTCATTACCAAGACCAATAAAAAATAGCTCACCTTAGTTTCTTTGTATTTATATCCGTTTCAAGGCTTTGTTCCACCTAAGATCAATAGGTTTTCAGGTAGGACAAAACACAAGCTTGCGAATGGTTCTAAAAGAAAGAGTATAAGGACCCAAAGTTTCAAATTTGAGCAAATGTATTCAATGTATATTTAGGCACTTCTCTTTTTGGTTGTACTTGAAGTGAATATATTCTCTATTTTTTCCTTTTCTCTTTTGTTAAGTTTTCTTTCCATTTCTTTTTCTAATACTTTTTTCTTTGTATTTTTGAGAAAAAATAAATTTCTTTGTAAACACTTTCGATATTTTTCACTTCTTAGACTCTTGTCCATTTTGAACTTTTCTCTACCATCTCTATTCATTTTTGAAAGATAAGTGATGGATGTTTTTACTGGGGTTTCTTTGGGTTAGGTTAACTTGGGTTTTGAAAGGAAAAGGCTTACTAAGGGGCTTAAAGGGTTTAATTAGTGGTATAGTATTTGGTTAGGCTTTATGTCTCTAAGCAAATATTAAAGTCTTGAGCTCTCATAGAGGTGGTGAATACACACGTAATGTATTCAAATAGTTTTGTAAGAGTAAACGTTTGTGGTAAATAAGTATGCCTCACCCTATCTTCTATACAAAATAGAATTTTTGAAAGATATATTTTTGAAAGATATAATGAGACCTTGCTGGATATGGTACAAAGTATGTTGTATTATTTTTTAGTTAGGAACTCAGTTTTGAGGAGAGGTATTATTCACTGCAATGTACATCCCTAATAGAATACCTTAAAAGCAATTTAAGTGACACCCTATGAATTATGGACCATTAGGGAGCTATACATAAGTGATCTTGGAGTGTGGCGTGCTAATGTTCATGTATGAGTATCATACTAGAATATGTCTAAACTAGACCTTGAGACTAAAAAATGTAATTTTTATAGGATATCGAAGGGGTATAAGTTTGTCGTGCATCACTACAATGAAACAATAGAAGTCATTAAAAGTAGTGATGCTACTTAGATTTTGCTAGCGCTTAAGAAAAACTACAAAATAGAAATTAAGGAATCTAAAAAAATCCTAACCACTTTCATATTGCTACTATCTACATTTAGCATATGAGGAAAGCTTTTAAACATGTAGGTTACCCATAGTGGACGAATTATAGTCTCGTTAGGGTTTTTAGAAATGATACCCATAAACATTTCAAAGCTTTTATTAATGTATTCTATTTATCTAAGAGAATTTTCTTTCATTCAGCCTTTTTTAAATTCCTAACTTTAGTATACTAATAAAAATAACCAATAGCTCAAAATCTTACCCATATACTAATAATATTGTATTATTTATTCAACATTGGAATATGAGTGTGTGAATATGGCCAATATACATAACTATCAATCCTGTTCCTCTCTCTCCTTTCACCGTGAGTCCCCACTGTTAAGACCCCCTCAAACAACCTCTGCTCCTCTAGGCATCCTCCTGGCGACCCATAGCTCATCTCTGGGCAAAAACCTCGCCGACAAGCTTCCCCTTCTTGCATCTCCCCACCGATCATTGCACCCACTACCCATTTCTCTCTCTCTCTCTCTCTCTCTCTCTCTCGCTCGCAAACCCTCCCCCTATTTCTTCCTTTCTCTAGCTTTACCTCCCCGGTGAAACCCTTTCTCCTTTCTTCTCCTATTTCATCCCTCTGGCATAGCCAAGCCGACTAGCCACCACACCTAGCCTGCCGTGCTGGACTTCTCTTTCCTTCCTCTTCCCCTGTCGCTTTTATCCCTCTAGCGTAGCCGGCCCAACATGCCTATGTGCACAGGCTGGCCACCCTCTGTTTCTCTTCCATCTTCCTCACCTGATGCAGACAAGCTAAGGCTCCTACCGGAGCAGGTCGGCATGCCAGGAAGCCCTTTTCCACTTCTATTTCCTTGTGATCTTCTCGTGTTCCTTGCGCCCATGCTAAAGGCATGACGACCCTGCATCTGCGGCATAGTCACCATCGGCCACTACAGTCCCTCCATGCCTGTCTTCTCTCCTCCACTGGCACGGCCTGGCCATTGAAGTAGGCCAGCATGCCCTTCTATCTCTCTCCCTGTGATCCGACCCGGCCGGTGACCAAATCAGTAGCCACCGGCCACCTACGCCCAACCTTGGTTCTCTTCCTCCTATACCGACTGGCGTAGCCACCATTTCCCTGTCTCTCTTCTAGTGTGATAGACTCGACGTGCCTCCTGAGCAGGCTGGCACGCCAGAGCCACACCGACCCTTTACTTCCCATCTTGTTTGGAACCCACCATTAATGGCGGATCGGTGATGATGAAGAGAGCCACAAATCTCCACGACGCATGGACGTGGGAACGTCTCAGATATGAGATCCGAGCCGTTCATCACCTCCATCACCATCAAATGCTCGTACCCTTTTGTAATGACAACAATCCGAGGCTTTTTAGTTGTCGAATTTGAGTTAAATTGGTCACGAAGAAGGGTAATCTATCTCTACCTCGTGTAGGATAAGGAAAACTCAGATGAAAGATCCGACACATTCATTGTGATCTTTGCAATCCTAGGATCAAAACCATCAACCAATTTGGCCATCAGGGAGGATTTGAAAAGTGATCTAAAGCTGACAATGATGTATGACCATGATCTATCACCTAATATCAAATTCGTGATCAAATGCACAAATCCCCATATGATCCAACACTTTATCAACTATCTAACAACTAGATCAATCACCCATTTGAGCTTCCATATAAATTTGACCATAAATCTAGCAGTTGATCAGAGTTGTTCATTCTCGAATTTTTGGATCAAAGGCGAACAAACCTGACCAAGCCACATTAGACACAACATCATGTATGGATTCAAGTGATCGAAGGTAAGATCACTGTCAAAACTTATTTACAAATTAATTAAATTAAATTTTATTTAATCATTCCTGATAAGTGTAAAAATTGTAGAAAATAAATAAGATTAGAATGGATTAGACTATGGGAAAAGCAATTAAGCTATTTATATTATTAACTAGATTAATCTAATGGTTAGATTATTATAATGCCCATAGATTTAAAGATTTGATGTTAGGAGGACTTGGAATTATTGATCTGATCGATCAGAATTTAATCTGACTGTCTAATTAATAGATTAAACATTGTAAAATGGAATAGACTATAGGTTAGGTTGAGATCAATAGACATTGAGAATGGATGGATAATCTAGACTATTGATCTTTAATCAATAGTCAGGATTTGAGGATATTACAAAACTATAGAGATATACCTATGATCGGAGGTCAATAAGGGTAAGATCATTATATTTAATGATGATCAAAGACTAGATGAGTAATAAATGAGAAATTGTGAGTAAGTGATTAACGCAAAATATACGTATGACATGACAGATACACCAATTGATACGAAATTGAGATTGTTGATCGTTCTAAGGATTTTGATAGCTGTATTTAAGGTAGGTGAAATTGAAGATGATGATTTTCATGAATTGCATAATCTTTTGACATAATTATGATGTGATTTTGATAATTACATAAGATTTAAGTTGCATAAATTATTTATAAAATGCCAGTATTGTGCATATTATACATGCAGTATTTATGACATGATTTATAGAATAAAAAGGCCATAGTATTACATATGAAAAGTTATTATAGTATAATTTTGTGGATTAGAAATGCAGAATTTGAGAACATGCAACATATTTTATATCCGCATGATTTGATTCAACAGCTAGATGGCCTTGATTCTAGTATAGGATACCAACTATGCACATGATACGTTATTTCTGTAATTTGATATGAGACATGCATATAGTCTGATGATTTTATGATATCCAAGCATGGAAGCCAGAGGGGTCTTCTTTTTTTCTTTTTTTTTTAACAAGCATATGCCTAGGAATGTTATAATAGGAGGGATGTAGGGTTGGCCACCCACCCTCTAATTTTACGAGATAATGAATATCCACCCCATAAAAGGGCAAAGGCGTAGGAAGTGGTGTCATGGGTAATCCACTCTACTTGTTTGATTAGTCTCCCATTCTAGTGACGACGAGGACCAATAGTTGATAGACTTAGGAGTTGGTTATTGTTGTAACACGGCAGCCCATTGTATATTTTGAATAGTGGTGCAAGCACGATTAATTGACAGCATGTGTGTTTGGTTTTCTTTAGAGATCTAGATGCTACGATTAAAAAAAAAAAAACAAAAATTGAAACTGAATAAACAATCTTGGATAATACTGTCTCTGGATAGGTAGAATAAGGATAAAAAAGAATCAGAATATTCAGGGACATAGATGAAAATAAAATGAGGACACAGATGGTATTAAAATGGGATAGAGGTGGAATTACTTAGATCTGCTAAGGGCAAAATTGGAATTTTTCTAAATTTATGGTTTTAATAGAAAACCAGAGGAAAACCCATTGAGGAGAAAACCGGAGAAGGAGAAGGGGAAGAAGGAAGAAGGGAGAAGAGGAAGGAGGGAGGAAGAAAAAAATGCCAGGAATGGAAACTCGACTTGGGTTTCCTTCCTTGGTGATGTTCGGTGACACAAAGAAGCTGGAGAAGGGCAATTGCCGGCTGCCTACAGTGGAGATGCAAGGAGAAAGAAAGGGAGCGAGTGAACGATATAGAGGAATAGTGAAAGAGGGATAGCAGAGAAGGAGAATTTGGGTTCTTCTATGGAGAAGGAAATATGAGAGAATGAGAAATAGGGGAGCGGGTAAGAGAGAAACAAGAGGGAGCGATGCATTAGAGAGGTAGAGAGAGGGAGAGTAAGAGAGAGAGGGCTAGGGGTTGTGGAGGATATGGGAAAAAGAAAATAGAGGGGAAGAGAGGTTAGGGATCATACCAATGATGGGTACTGGCTGTGTGCTGGAACTTCAAGAGCAAGTGGAAAAGACAGAGCGAGAGGGAGAACGAGAGAGAGAGAGAGAAGTTGGGAATAAAGGAGAAGGGGATGATGCCGGCTGGCTTGGTGTGTCAAGCACCTATGGCCAGCCAGTGGGGAAACGAGGTTGAGAGAGCTTGAGAGAAGAGGAGGTTTGTCTACGGTCCAGCAAGAAGTAAGATTGAAGAGTAGAAGGGTTAAGATGAGAAGAAACGGAAGAGAGAGATGAGGGAGGAGGGTGATTGGCCTGCCCAACTCGATCCCTCTTGGGGGTTGAAGAAGTCCAAAAACGTAGAGAGAAGAGAGAGGGGTATATGAAGAAAACGAGAGAGACGTGAGAGAGTGAGAGGCGTGAGAGATAGAGACATAAGAGAGAGAGGTGTGAGATGAGAGAAAAAGGGAGATGCGTGAGAGAAAGAGGAAAGAGAGCAAGAGAGATATGGAGAGAGAGAAAGAGAGAGAGAGAGAGGGTAAGAGAGATGAAGATGAGTAGGGCCCACTAGAAGTCTAGTTTTATCAAAACTCTGCAATTCTTCAATTTTGTTCTGTCCTAGGAGCCTTCAAATCTTCATTTGACCTCCTTGATTCAATCTGCATCATTCAAGATATGTTGATTGATGTGCAATGCACAGGACCCAATTAGAATCATCTAAATCGTTTATTATTCCTCTGATTAGCTTTGATGATCATCTGACCGTTAATTTTACAATTCAACGGTTAGATTGCCAATTAAAGCTAAAATGAAATATTTTATGTAAAATTTTGAAATTGATGACCTAAATGCTCTAATTAAATACTAAATTAGGGGTATTTTGAACAAAATTGAACACTTAACAGAGTTTGTAAGCATGACAGGTTGAACAATGACCCAAAGCATTAGAAAATCTTGGAACATTAAGGTCTATGGAAATCCAAAACAATAGGCAGTCTAAAAGATACTAAAATTAGTAAAATGCACTTTAAAGTATGTAACATGGAATTCTGTCTCTTTAGGCCTATCCAAATTATACTAAAAATCTCTAAGAAAAAGTGCATCATCGAAAGCAAATTTCCATGATGAAGAACAATCCCTGAAAAGATCAAGAATACTTGATCAGCTTTGGTGATGCGACAATGAAATTCCGTTACCTTCACTACCACTTAGGAGATAAATAAAAATGTTCAATTTGATCTCTTAAAAGACTGAATGGACCACCCGCATAGAAGGACAAGAAAGTGGTAGAGGAGATTGGATCTTGCTCCAACTCAAACCTGAAGTCTTCTTCAGTTGAATTTCCCAATGAAGGAGAAGACACGTCTTCAATGTTAAACGCATGGTCTGAAGAAAAAGAGGATAAATTTGGCGAAAGTGCAAAGCAGGATACTACTAAAGGCTCGAAATTACAATGATCTAGACAAGAAATTGTTTAGAACCATCAGCCGTGCAATGTGTGAGGATATTTATTTTCAATGTCTATAGGAGAGCGGATGCCTCTTGAAGTCAGCCCTTCTTGATTTAATTCCAAATATCAAGAGCTATGCAAGAGGGACAAGTTCTGGAGTTTTTATGTGCAAACTTTTGAAAAAATCATCACAAAAATTACAAACAGATTGGATCAGGTTGTTTCTAATTGAAAAGTGAAGGAAAATGATTAATCTGGACGTAATGAAACAAATGGATCCATATATAGATAAAGAAAAAGTGATGTTTAGATGATTAAACAAGAGTGTCCCTAGAGCTACAAAGAACTGTCTCTTCTCTTCTCATTATTTTTCGTGGAATAATGCAATAACATGGATAAGAACATAAGTGCCTTCACTAAGAAAGATCAGGAAATGAAAAATCCAGACAACTCGTTCATTCTGGTGGGAAAAAGTTAATAAATTTGCTGAAAAACATGCATTCTTGGTTCCTTATAAAAAACATGAATGCATCAAGGAAGAGCACGAGTGAAGAAATGCTACTTCAGAACTTTGGGCTAGTCTGTATTTTGGAAAATGAAACCCACTGCAAGATGCAGAGACAAACATGAAAGGTATACAGTCCGTCAGGATTTATGCTGGAGTAAAAACTCTTTGCAAAGTAGACACACAATAGTGTGCAAGTCATTAGTTCAAGGGAAACATAAAGTTGACTATGGTTCTTGTAATTGCACAGGCATCACTCTTCTTTAAAGCAGAGAGGTATATGCGTGAGAGAGCTCTTATAGTCCAGACATGGCAAAGGCAGAGTAGGCATGAATAGACACCATCTGTTGATAGACACCATCCGTTGGGACGGATTGTAGGAGCAGTTGTTGGAGCACTGCCATTACTTCAGATTTGTTGAGGTCCAAAAAGAATTGTTGTCTTTTTGCACATACAATTTCAGTTCAATACTTACAAAGACAATTAGCTAAGAGACGTGGCGTTGGATAAGAATTCAAAGCCTATAATCTATGGACAATGACATGATACAGGTGTCTGACACTGCCAGCTCCTTGGAAACCAGACACGGAAACATGGCAAATAAACAAATAAATATTGCGAAAAGGCTAACTAAACAAAATCCAGAGAAGAAACCACGTGCAGCAGCTCCATTGAAAGTCGGAATAAGAGTCCAAACTCCCACACGAGACGCTGATTTTGGGTTGGATGCTAGTTGGTGTTTTTTGCAAGGGTCCACACAAGTGTTGACATGCGTTTCGTATCAATGTGAGTCTGACACTGACGCAGAAGGGAAATAGAATGTCCCACAAATAATAGTTTAAAGCTATCCCAACCATCGAAAAACTATTCACTGAGCAAGGAGTGAAAGGAAAACAGTACGAACAGTCTCTTGACTTCTCTTTAAAAAAGTTCAATGAATTGTAACCTTTCTTCTACTCTTGTTCGTTAATGCCTTCGTAATGTTGTTTCTTGGCCATCGCCTGGCTTGTAACACATATTATCTTTCCCAGGATTCCCCGATTCTAATTATAACTTCTTGAGGTAACCCAAGAATCCATGTATGTAAGATGGTTTTCAAAGTACGATTTCAATCCAGAATCTGAATCATATTAGCACTTTCATGAGTTAGTGACGTGGTCTTTTGCTTTTGATTATTCATATGAAGCACATTCACTTGTGCCACAAAGGAGCAAATTGAAACTTGGATTTATTAGTCATGTTAATTTTTTATGATAATTTTCAAAGTTGTAGTTTTAGAATTACTCACAAGTGCATGAATCAAAGTAGTAATTGCATGTGAGAGAGGTTGATCCCACGAGGAATCTCATAGAATTTTCAATTGAATGGATCTTATTTAAATTACTTAGCCTATCCAAAGAGATGAGTTTTGATTAAACTAGGAATTTGAACAACATGGAATAGGAAATATACATAAAATTAGAAACATGAACTAAAGAAAACTTTCTAAAAATAAAGATTTTTAATGAAATTAGAAACTTTCATAACTAACATACATGTAATAAAAAAACTAATACAAAATTATAATGAATAAGTCTAAGAAACTTTACTTAAAAAAACTAAAAATGAAACTTTCTTAAATCAACGCTTTTCTAAACTTAAAACTTTCTAAAACTAAATTAAGAAACTTTTTAAAGCTAAACTAAGATGCAAATAACTAAACAAGTAATGCTAAATTAACATGAAATAAAGAAACAACAAACCACTTTAACAAAAGTCACCCAATGACCATGTGCATGACCCCTTGAGTTATGCACATGGTTTACTAGTGAGAAGATGGCTGGAATGCATAAATTAAATACTTGATAACATGGGCTCTAACCAAAATAGTAACTAAACTATCTAAAACTCTAAATTGGCTTCATAAGAAATCAAGCAAATAAAGTGTGCCAACTGCTGAAAATTATGCATGAATCATGAAAGGTAAAATTCCAGAGATATGATTCTTATGAAACTCAAATCAAACAAGGCATGGATTGATATGCATGAATAATGCTTATTGAAGCCAAAATTCTCACATATTTCCATACAAAAGAAAGATAGAAAGAATCTAATACTAATATCATGGAAAGGATATCAACTATTAGGAATGTTAAGTTCTTTAGGAAAATCCGTGCCCATTCGTAACTACAATCAAGCTCTGCTCTTCCCAAGATCAAATTAGGAATTCTATTAGGACGAAACATGGGCTTAGGTTAGGGCTATCAATGAAATGTATATAAGGGTAAACAAAGGTATTTGAAAAGATATGTAAATGTCTTTTCATTGGCTATTTTTCTTCACTCTTTTAATTTTTTTGGAGACTTTATATTTTGAATTCTTCTTCTTTTCAACCTTTTTTTATATTCATCTCTTGAATTGTATTGTTCATGCTTTTTTTCAAGATAATCCTTCAGCCATCTCTACATACTAAAAAAAAAGAAAAGGTAATTGAGATATTATAGGGTTAAATATGGGTAATGGTGAATTGGCTATGCAGAAAAGGTTTAATATAAAGGCTCAAGAGTTTAACTAGAGGTAATAATATAAGGAAGTTGAAAGGTACTTGGTTAATCAAAGATGACCTCTATAATTTCCTAGGTTTCATACAACTTAAATAGGACCATAAACTCAAGAGATATATGGTAAAGTCTTTCATATAATATTTCTCAATGGTTGATCAAGATAAGAATAATGAGACCAACTAGGAATTTATATTCGCTAAAGAAAAATTAGAATTTATGTATAACCTTAAAAAAGATAGAATGACTCTAATCTCACATGGGTTATAAGTCTCTACAACTCTTCTTTGACATTTCTAGCTTATAATTTCTGTTCAACTTAAATTATATATATGGCTATTTGTACAATAATTATTCTAAGTTCAATTTTCATGAAAATTTTTAGAAAAGGATAAAATAATAAACTAATATATACAAATTGTTAATAAGCAAAAGTTTAAAGATATAATGAATATTCATAATATCTAAATTCTCATCCTTGTAAAGAAAATTTTTATATATTTTTCAAGTTTCTCAAAAAAATTTATATATAAAGAAAATAGTAAAAAAATAACTAAAAAGAATATGAACACAAAATTTAAGATACCCTACCCCGATGCTTAAATTAAACATTGTCCTCAATGTTTTAAAATAAAAGCATGGACAAATGAAATAACTAAGTGGAGAGAGAAGGGTTAGAAAGATAGTACCTACACTCTAGAGATGATGCATGGATATGTAGATATGGCATAAAATGCAAAATTTACAATGCAGATACAAAATGCGGGACATCTATGACTAGATTAGCATCCTACTCTACTAAACCCTAAACTTAACCTAAGGGAGTTTATAGAATAACTAGCTCCATTTCAAAATATCATGATAATCTATGTACATCCCCTACCCAATGATCTAGGTCGATGGTAGGCCACCATGACTCTAAATGATTTGGGACCAACTTGAGGTGCATTGTCCTAAGTTTTCTCAAATTGGGGATAGAATAGGCCAACACTAAAAAGTTTGAAATATTCCTCCTCTTACATAGTCCTAAATAATAGGGTTAAGATGGCTCAAAATCTTCCTAAAGGGTTCTTCATTTTCCTCTTGATACAGAGAAATTGTGGGGCTTAAACCCTTAATATCATCTGAAGTACACTTTAGAGCTTCCTGATGTGTGGCCAAAACTTCAATTGTTTTACCTTTCTATTGTATATTAGAGTTTGAGATATGGGTAACAAGCAAGGGATCAGACAAACCAAAACTGTCACAATGTGTACCTTTTGGGCTAGATATTAAGTCCAAATTGGGTGAATTTTCAATAAATGGTTCAAATCTGAACAAGGGACATGTAAGAGGTCCCACTTGGGCTTTCTATTTTGAAGTGTCCATTATTAGCACAATATTGAGCAAATGCTAAGCATTCAATTTTAGCCAAAATAAGCTAAATTTAGCAATTAATTAGATCATCTAACAAATCAATTTTTTAATTCTAACTCCAATTAATCATCCAACCATTGATTTGTAAAATTTTAATAGTTGATGATCATTAGGAGCTAATCAGATAATTAAAAGGTGATCAAGATGAATCTAGTTGAGTTTTGTATAGTGCATATCAACCAAATTGTGCATAGAATGGCTTGGATTGAATCAATGGACTATATCACCATCAAGGAACAAAAGGTCAAATGACACAAGACGGAGATGCCTAAAGGAATAAGAAAGAAAATCTTATAGATTGTCTTGGATTTCTTTCTTTCTAAGAAGAAGATGAGCCAAAATAAAGAGGAAACACGTAGGAGAAAGAGGAATGTGTTGAAAAACGAAATAGAAAGAGAAGGTGGGTTATAAAAGTAAGATATGAGGAAGAGCCAACCAGAGGGGAGATTCACGACCACTCCACCCATAGACTGCAATGAGATTGTTAAAACTCGAGAAGGAAGGAGAACTCAAAGGATTTCCATAAGGGAAGATTAGAAATTCTGGATGATCTTCACCTTTGATACTTTTCTTCCATCACTAGTTACACTAGAGCTCCCCTGACTTCCTCTCTCTTACTTTCGTTTCTTTAATTTGTCACTGTCGGGAAGAACCAAATTAGATACCACAGTAGGGGGACCTCATTCCTAGCTATCTCCTCTATCAGCCTGCTTCAACAAAAACCAATCACCCATCTCCTTCTCTATTCATAGTTCATTCTTCCTCTCATTAGTCATCATTCTCTGTTCACTATTCTCCTCACTTCTAGTATGTTTTACATTTTTTATTTTCATTTTTGCTTTATTTGCAATCCACTATCACTTTGGAGCAAAACCCAAATCGGGTTTTCCCCTAGTTCTTCTCCTTTCCCACCTTTCCTCCGCTATCTTCATTGTCTTCCTCTATCGGGTTTTGTTTTTACGTTTCTGATAAAACCAAAAATTTAGCTTAATTCCATTTTTTCCCTTGGTCTCTCTTCCTAAATTCTAGATCTATCCTTAGTTTTGTCTTTTTCCTTATTTCAATTTTTCCTTATTTCAGTTTGTGCTATTTGGGATCTATGAAGTTCTCAGATTAGTCTAAGAATTAGTTAATCCAGACCTCGTTTGATTTAAGCTTAACCAAAACAACAGTTTAGCTTTAATCAACAGGAAAACTTTATTTCTTGATCTTTCTTTCATTAGAATTCAAATTAATTTATAGATCTTGTTTTTAGGACAAATTTATCTTATCCATTAGTCCTGATCTTCAATATGAAATTCAAAAAATTGATCTAAATCGTCCATAACTAAAAATCCTTCATTAGTCCAGATTATTAAAATTTTGGAAAATCTGTTTAATTGAGTCATTAGATCCTTAGTAAGAAGTGTCACTAAGAGATTAATAAAGGTTATTGACTTTGATGACATCAAATTAGAAAAAATTTGTCATAATCAAGTTAGGTAGTGAATTTTATTTGTTTTTTTAGTTAATTTTATATCTTTTTGAAATTGGATTAGTGTAATTTTCATTAATTCAATAGATTTAAGTCTGCAATTCCTTTTTTAGTTTTGGATAATTAAATTTTATTTGAACTCTATCTTTTTAAGTCGAGTCCGATGGAATCTACTCGTACCTGCATTAGTTGTACTATAATAGCTCGTGCACTTGTGATAAACAATCAACAAGTTTTTATCACTAGTTTTGGAGACCTATAGAGAAGTTTTCATAAAATATAATAAAAATAAAAAAATATTTTTTTTAAAAATTAAATTATTTTAGTATTTTAGGAATTTTAGGTGCATTTTTAAAATTTTCATAGGGCTTAATCACTCTATTTCCTAATTTTTGGTACTTATTGCTATTTTTGATTTTTTGAGAAATTTGGTAGAGGAGCAGTGGTGGCGATCTTGTGGGCTAAAGCTTCTCCAAATTAGGGTTTATTTGATTTCATAGATTAGTTTTTTTTTTTTTATAGTGAAACTTCTACTGAGGCCTCATTGTAATTTGTAATTTATTTCAATTTCAATTTTAAATGTGTTATATTAAAATAGGGCAAGTGTGGGTAAGGTGGCCCACACTTGATCTTCAACAAAAACCCCATTATAAGTTTTTTTCACTCTTTTTATTTTTTTAGTATAGTGGCATTTAAAATAATTTTGCATTGTTTGGCAGTGTAATTGCATATTGATAACATATTTGATAATTATTGCAGTTTTAGGGTTTACATTAGTTTATAATTTTTAATTGCAATCTTAGGGCACGTTTATTACTTTAGGGTGATTTATATGTTGATTGAACCGCCATGGAGCATGGAAATTAATTCGCAAAGGCACCTAATCCCATAAGATCAAGGGTGAAATAAATCACCACCTCTTGGCCTACCTATCATAATTATCACAAGCATGCAACCCAACCTTCTTAATTAATTCAAAATTAATTGGAAGAGACCTATAGAGGCCATGACATGCTTGTCAAACCCTTTTAATAGGACATTTTCTATTGTCACTCTAGTGACTTTTAAGCACTGTAGTTATAGTGGGTGTCTTAAAATATAAGTGATTTTCTCACATCTTCCATTGACCTTGGTTAGGGTCTAATACCTCTTGACACGAGAATTGTATTAACCACTTTAGAACAAAACCCAATTAGTAAGCAGTAGTCAAATTTGAAAGAGAGGTGGAGCCTTAGATTAGGATAATCTAAAAGCATCTCCCCCACAATCAAGGGGTAACTCATCCTCTGGTAGTCAAGGCCCTCCACTCATCATGAATGAGGACCCACCACCTCTAATGGATGATGAATATCAACCTCCAAACAAGGAGGAACAATCATATATTAAATAGAGATTAGAGAAGAAATAATAATATGGAGTTGGACCAATAGAGTGAACATAGGGATAATGATGTTTATCAAAACTTTCGTGGCAGAACTTTAAAAGACTACCTTCAGCCTACATGCACTAGCATCCCATCCTGTGTCATTCTTCCTCAGAATGCTAGTGCTTTAGAATTAAAAATATGAGTAATCCAATTACTTCCCAAATTCCATGGGTTAGACAGTGAAAGTCCTTACTTGTACCTTAAAGAGTTGATGGGGTATGTAGTACTCGAAGAACACAAAACATTGGTTTAGATACTATTAGGCTTAAATTTTTTCCTTTCTCTTTAAAGGAAAAAGCTAAAATGTGATATAATGCACTGTTAGTAGGTTCCATAAGGACCTGGAATGAAATGACTAGGAAATTCTTAAAAAAGTTTTTTCCTACACATAAAACAATTACACTCCTATGTAAGATCATGAACTTTATTAAAAAGGATAAAGAATCATTCTATCAATCCTATGAAAGGTTTAAGGATCTTTTACTCACTTACTCACATCATGGCTATGAACCATGGCACATTATCAGCTTCTTTTATGAAGGACTTAATTCTGACACACATAAGTTCATAGAGATGATGTGCAATGATAATTTCTTAAATAAACAACTAGATGAGGTAGAAGAGTATTTGGAATGGCTAACTAAAAGTGTATAGACCTGGGCTGACTTAGAATGAGTAGAACATCAAAATAGATCCAAACCCACTACCACCCATGCTAGGGGAGGCATGTGTACCATGCCTGACAAAGATAAACTTAATGCCAAAGTAGCATCCCTAGCTACAAAAGCAAAAGCCTATGAAATGGGAAATAAAAATTTGAATAAGGATGAACACGTGTGTAGCATCTATGAAAGTATCGCTCATCTTACTTAGGAATGTCCTACAATTCCAACATGTCAAGAGGTAATTCATGATTAGGCGAGTGCACTTAAAAGAACTATTCAATCTATTGATAAAATAAAAAAAATATGATGAGTCAATGGATGCAAAATATGGAAAAAGGAAATTTTCCAACTCAACCATGAGCAAACCCTAAGGGAGTGCATATGGTTAGCAATAATACATCAAGGCATCATCAAGCTCTACCATTAAACAGATTAAAGCTATCACCATTCTTAGGAGTGGTAAAAGAATTGAAAAGGATGAGCCACAAAAGATTGAATAGTTAGAAAAATCCATTAAAGTTAAAGGAAATTCTAAATAGAAGGGCCCCACTTCACTTGTTGACCCATGTTTTATCTCAGCTCCATTTCCCCAAAGGTTGCATCAAGCTCCAAAGTCTGCCTCTAATGATGAAATTTTAGAGATTTTCAAGAAAGTCAAAATCAACATACTAATCTTAGATGCAATAAAACAAATCCCATCATATGTCAAATTTTTAAAAGACCTTTACACCATAAAAGAAGACTAAATGTTCTAAAGATAACATTTTTTACTGAACAAGTTAGTTCCATTCTTTAACATCTACACTACCAAAATACTAGGATCTAAGATGCCCCACTCTTGCATTATTGACAACTATAAGATTAATCAAGCATTGCTTGATTTGGGATCTAGTGTGAACTTACTACCATACTTGGTATATGAGCAGTTAGGTTTAGGTGAGCTGAAATCTACTTCCACTACACTCTAGCTGGTTGATTATCCAGCAAAGATACCAAGAGAGGTACTAGAAGATGTGCTTGTCCAAGTAGAACAGTTTTGCCTCCTTATAGATTTTCTAATTCTAGATACATAACTAGTGGTGAATGAGAATAATGAAATACTAGTCATCCTAGGATGACCATTTTTGGTTACATCCAATGCCTTAATTAACTACAGAAATAGTGTCATGAAACTATCTTTTAGTAATGTGACACTAGAGCTAAACATCTTCAACATTTTTAAGCAACCTGGTAAACTCACTAATGACTTGCAATGTGTCAACATGATAAATTCAGTTGTGCAAACATTTTCAATTATCTTTTTTGTCAGACCCAGTTGAGGCTTGTTTGACCCACTTCAATGAGTTTAATGAGGATGTATTAAAGGAGGAAGTTAATGCTCTCCTTGATTTTATTCCTATCATGGATACAAAAAAATGGAAAGCTCATTTCGGGGAACTTCTACCAAGGGAGTCCACTCCCCTTCCATCATCAATGGAACATCTTAAGCTTGAATTAAAATATTTACCATCAGATTTAAAATATGCCTATTTTAGAGAAAAAGAGACTTTTTTTTGTGATCATTTCCTCCCAATTAGAAACTTCTTAAGAGGAATAGTTAATGAACACTTTAAAAGAGCATAAAGGTTCTATAGGATGGACCATTGCTAATATAAAGGGCATTAACCCTTTAATTTGTACCCATAGTATATATCTAAAGGATGATGCTAAACCATGTTGTCAAATGTAAAGAAGGTTAAATCCTAATATGAAGGATGTGGTTAGAGTAGAAGTCCTTAAGTTGCTTGATGTGGGAATCATCTATCACATAAGAGATAGCAAATGAGTAAGTTCAACTCAGGTAGTTTCAAATAAGTCTAAAGTGATAGTGATCTCTAATGCCAACTATGAATTAATCCCCACTAAAGTAACTATTGGTTAGCCTATCTGCATTGGCTATAGAAAATTGAATGCTGTAACTAGGAAGAACGATTTTCCTTTTCCCTTTGTTGATCAGATGTAAGAAAGGGTTGTAGGACATCAATATTATTATTATTATTTTCTAAATGGTTACTCAGGGTATAACCAGATAGAAATTACACCCAAGGATTAGGAAAAGACAACCTTTATATGTCCTTCTGACACTTTTGCTCACAAAAGAATGACATTTGGATTATGTAACGCTCCTGCCACATTTCAATGATGCACGTTGAGTATCTTTAGTGATATGGTAGAGAGAATCTTAGAGGTTTTCATGGAATACTTTTTTGGTTATTCATTTGACACATGCCTTGAAAATCTAAGAAAGTCTTAAGTAGTTGTAGAGAAAAGAACTTAGTGCTTAATTGAAAAAAGTGCTATTTCATGGTTCCTAAGGGAATTGTGCTAGGCCACATAGTGTCATCTAAAGGTATAGAGGTAGATAAAGCCAAAGTTCACCCAATTATCAATCTAGCCATCCCAAAATTTGTTGGGGATATTCATTCTTTTCTAGTTTATGCAGGATTCTATAAGAAGTTTATTAAATATTTTAGTACAATATCCAGACCATTGTACCACCTCCTAATAGAGGATACCCTTTTTGAGTGGATTGATGATGATTAAGAAGCTTTTACAAGGCTGAAAGCCAAGTTGGCCACTGCACCAATCATGCAACCACCTAACTGGAGTCTACCCTTTGAAATCATGTGGGATGTTATTCATTATAATGTAGGAGTTCTATTAAGGCAAAGAAAAGAGAAAAAGCCATATGTCATCTACTATACTAGTAGGACTCTAAATAGAACTCAAATGAATTATTCCACTACGGAGAAAGAACTATTAGCAGTTGTCTTTACCTTGGATAAGTTCAATGCTTACTTGGTTGGATCTAAGGTAGTCCTATTCACTTATCATTCAGCTCTCAAGTATCTTCCTTTCAAGAAGGATGCTAAACCTAAACTAATTAGATGGATTCTTTAACTCAAGAGTTTGGTATTGAAATAATAGATAAGAAATGAGTAGAGAATGTTGTAGCTGATTATTTGTCTCAAATAGTCGTAATAGAACCTTTGAATGAGTTCCCAATTAAGGATACTTTTCCTAATGAGTAACTTTTTCATGTTTCTCGTTCTTCTTGGTTTGCTAATGTTGTAAATTATTTAGTCACAAGAAAAATCCATAAACATTAGAATAAACAAGAAAAGTAAAAATTATTTTCCAATGTTAAGCACTACTTTTGAGATGATCCATATCTGTATAAATGTCCACCATATGCTTCTGAGATAACACTATGTTGCTCTAAGTTAGGCACACATCCTAATTATTTGACTTGGGCAGTTGAGGGAGTCTATATCACGGGTTCATAAGAATGACATATGAGTACAATACCTTCTTTTTCATTTTGTTTTACGAGGATTAAGAATGACATCCTATCTGTGAAATGCTATGAATAAGAACCCATATATAAGAGCTGAATAGAGTGATCCAAATGAATCAAAGATAACCAATTGAACAGAATAGAATTGGTCAATTTTGTACAAGTTCTAAGAGGTTCTTGCTTCCCGTTGGAACCTGCTCTAAAGTGGGGTGCCAAGTAACAGTAACACCTGTCAATGTGCTAATATCCTTTCCCTACCAAAGATATTTTCATCTGCATGCTATTCACCATCAGATACAAACTATCTAATGTAATATCAAATACAAACCATATACTAATATTACATTAGATGGTTTGTATCTAATGGTGAATAGTCAGACACACACACATTCCTGTGTTGAAACTAATGGCGAGTTACTATTTCTGTCTCCACTGACATATGTCTTATTTTCTCATGAACCCTTCAATGTGTTTTCTCATCAATAAAAGAGAACAAAAAGAAAAATTGTTCTAGTTTGCTGATTCCAGAACAAAAGCGGAGATGAAGATTTCATCCCAAATATGCAACATGTTTTTTTATTCATTTTTACAATAGCCATATGGATTTTATTAAAGCAAAGCTTAACATGCAACAAGTTGCCAAAATATACAAAAGGCTTCAACCACAAATGCAATGAATTTCCAGGAAAGAACAAAAGACCAATAAAAAGAATGATGGACAAAGAAAAAACTGAATGCTAGCTCAAATTCTGCACTAGGTCTAGGAAAATCCACCTAAGCCCATCTGAAAACAAAAGCAAATTCATTGTCTGCTAGAAAGTTGGATTGGGAGATTAAGAAATGGACTGGAAGATTAAGAAATGAGACAAGCTATTCATGAGTTTCAGACTTGCTCCTCCCACCATTGAAGC
Source organism: Warburgia ugandensis (assembly GCA_035236585.1). Taxonomy (NCBI): domain Eukaryota; kingdom Viridiplantae; phylum Streptophyta; class Magnoliopsida; order Canellales; family Canellaceae; genus Warburgia; species Warburgia ugandensis. The sequence goes on from CP141135.1 coordinate 27,357,429, forward strand.
TATTCAATATGTACTACAAAATGGATCTATAGTGACTAAAGAAAACGAGGAGAAGTGGGAAAAAGGTAGTACACTGTCTTTGTGATAAAGACTAGAAACTAAAACCATTACTACAGAAATGGAAAGATTACAAAAATTGAAGATGAATGACCTTGTGGATGTAAAATTGAGTTTAAGAATCCAAACTGCAGAGTTACAAATATATAAGGCAACGGTTTTGAACCAGAGCTCTTAGGAATGACAAACCTTCAATGCTCTATTCTGAAGCCCATTACATATTACATTTAGAGGATGCCATGTTAGACAAGGATCAATTTAGACAGTGTGAAGCATTAGAGAAGTATTCAAAACTAGATAAAACTCATGCACAAGTAGTACCCAAAAATGATAAATCGAAGTTGTGCTTTAAGAATCTTGAAACCAATTTTAGAAACTAATGAAAGTTGAATTACACAGTAAGCTATCAGTATCCTACACTTGCCTGTTGTTGAGTCATGAGTGATCAGAACATGATAGCTGTCATAGACCACCATTGACTTAGTTTTTCCTCTTTTCTTTATGTACTGAACTTGTTCCCATTTCCATTTACCACCACGAACAATCAGCAAAACATTTGTTGACAAGTATGCTAAAATCCTTTCAATTTTTTAATGGGCTAGACTTTACATATGACCAAAATGATCAGTACTTTGCAAAATCCTAAGTTTACTTGCTTGAATAAAAATAGGAAGATTAGTAGGATAGGTGTGCCATTAGGTAATCCAACAGCATTTGGATTTTAAATTCCAGAGATAATGAGCAAGAGGTAACAAAATTCAATTCATGTTGGGCAGCCACAGTCAGCTCTCCCAAACAGCTAAGTCACTCTATCAACTAACATGCACATGGGAGGAAAGGCACGAATGTTGAGGTTGGATAGATAGATTTCCTATTTATGATGACTTTTAACAATATACTAAAGTACAAAAACTTTAATATCTATAAGTAAAGTTTGCATAAGAGCAAGTGCTAAAAAAAACTAAGTAATGCTTGTTTGCACAAACAAATTAATGATAGCACATGTATGCAAAATATTTGAAAATATGCAAAGTCACAGAAATTAACACATGACAATAATCTGTCAAAATTGAAAACAGAACAAAAACATTGATGAGTGATTGTCTCTCATGCAACAAAGAAGGACAACGATATGAACAATGTCCAAGGTCCTAAAACGTACAATGAGCAAACATGTCATGAAAGTCACCAAAAAGAACAATCATCATCATCATCATCATCATCATCATCATCATCATCATCATCATCATCATCATCATCATCATCATCATCATCATCATCATCATCAAGACCTTATCCCAATTAGGGGTCGGCCACATGAATCTTATTCCTCCATTCCACTCTATTAAATACCATGGCTTCATTTAGTCTTGAAGTTTTTAAATCTTTCCTCACCACTTGTATCCACCTTCTTTTGGGCCATCCCCTTGCCCTTTTAGAACCTTCTACTTGTATTGCCTCACTCCTTCTAACCGATGCCATTGTCGGTCTCCTTTGAACATGTCCAAACCATCTAAGTCTAATCCCCCTCATCTTGTTACCTATTGGTGCTACCCCTAAATTTCCTCTAATATTTTCATTTCTAATTCTATCCTTTCTTGTCTTACCACTCATCTATCTCAACATCCTCATTTTTGTGATGCTCATCCTATGAGTATGATGTTCCTTAATTACCCAACACTTTGATCCATAGAGCATGACCAGCCTTATGACCATCCTATAGAATTTTCCTTTTAGTTTGAGTGGCACCCACCGATCACACAAAACTCCAGATGCACATCTCCATTTATTCCAACCCACTTGGATTCTCTAGGTAACCTCTCTCTCAATCTCTCCACTCTCGTGAATCATTGATCCTAAGTACCAAAAGTGGTCTTTTACGGGGACTTCTTGGTTATCAATCTTGACTGGTGTTTTACTCCTACTCTCCTTGCTAAAATTACATTCCATATATTTTGTCTTAGTTAGGCTAATTTTAAATCCTTCAGATTCTAATGCTTCTCTCCATAACTCTAGCTTTGTGTTTACACCCTTCCTTATCTCCTCAATTAAGATTGTATCATCTGCAAATAGCATGCACCAGGGAATCTCCTCATGTAGATGTTTTGTTAAATCATCCATAACCAATGTGAAAGGGTATGGGTTCAATGCCAATCCTTGGTGCAATCCTACAATGACAGGGAAATCACCAGTCACGCCACTAGTGGTCTTAACATTTGTTACTGTTCCCTCATACATATCTTTAATTATGTCTATATACCCCTCAGAAACCCCTTTATCACCCAACATCCTCCATATTAACTCTCTAGGGACTCTATCATAAGCTTTCTCTAAGTCGATAAAGACCACGTGGAAGTCTTTCCTCCTCTCCCTATATTTCTCTAATAATTGTCTTAATAAGAAAATAACTTCCATAGTAGACCTCTCAGGCATGAAACCAAATTGATTCTTTGATACAATAATAACTCAAATTTCTAATGAAAAACATACTATATACTATCCAAATCCCAAGAATCTTCAAAACAATCAGTAAAATAACAAGTAAATTGCAAACTAGCTACACCCCGACCCATTAAAAATCTTAAATGACTAAAATCATTCAATGACTAAACTGAATCATTTAGCCCATTACAAACTATAAGCTAGTCCGTAAGAAGCTCCAACACAAGTCAGTATGAATCCTGAATGGCCCAAGTCATGAAAAGTAACCACACACTAACAAGAACACAAAGCACAAAATGGTAATAAGTAAATATAATACAAAGAGAAACATAACCACTTACTAAATTAAGAATGAACCCACAATCCTTTTCATGAAATTGAAGTCCTGGATTTTCTCCCTGCTATTCGGGATGCTTGTAATATTATAATGATTCAGTGACCCAATCCATACACAAAATTCGCTTGCATACTGACAAGAATATGAAATAGAAATGAGATTGCAATACAAACTTGTGCAGGAATAACTCAAAATGAAGAGCTCTAACATATAAACTTATGCAGTAAGAGAGGAAATCATTAGTTACAAGGGTATAGTCCTATTGCTAGGAACATCTGCATGGAAGTAATAATATTTCTAGTTTGGAAAGCATTTCAAGACATTGGATTCCCTACATTGTCATGATGCTTAGAAGTCAATGCTTCATATGGTTCCAGTAACCTTTCTGCTTTTATCTATTAGAAGACCCAAAAGATCTGAATGCTAGATAAAGTAGAAGCCCATCATTAAAAAAAAAACAAAACTACTATAAGAATCCACTGACCATTAAATAAATAAATAAATTGCACATGTCATAGTTCATTTAAAACTCGAAATGAGCTTCATCAGTAATTGGATCTTAGTGGATTTGTACCACCATTCTCTTGAGATTAATTCCAAAGCACTCTACCACATTTGAGCTAAAGACCCAAATGCACTCAAACTTAAGGTGGGCGCATTGACTTCATTACAGATAATGTTCATAATTATATTGTAATCCCATTACAAGACATAAACAACATTCATTTAAATGCAAATGAAATAAAAAATGGACATATAATGACAATAAGTAGGATCTTCATCACTTGAAATTAGCCTTAAGTGACTATACATCACACTTAAGAGACTGTAGATCAGCCTTCAGTGACTGCAGCTCGTGATGATATTGGTTGAGCTCAATGGTATGTGTTGGTGAAGATAACGAGTGATATTCTTCATACCAAGCAAAGTAGTCACACCTCCTTGTCGGACAACAGTAGTAATACCTACTAGGATTTTTTGTAGACCTCAATTTTTCAGCCACAAGTTCAAATCCGCACGAACATTTATGCAAATTAGAAGAACTACCTATAGAGTGCATCTTCTATCCACCTATTCACTGGCATCCACTTTCATCCACATTATTTATGCTTTACATGCAGGGGCCTAATAAAAAAAACTTAGTAATAGGCACTCTCATAATTGACTTCTTAATTACATGGTAAGGTTATATGAAGAAGCCACATAAACAAATGCATAAATGCAAGTTTACAAGTCCAAGAAAAACAAAAATTTCAAGGAAGAAACATCTATGAATAAATTAAAATCAAGTACAGCATACACTTATCTAATTCTAGCAATGTTGTCCACTTCTGTGATTTATGGAATATGGAACTTTGGTTGAGGTCTTTAATGTAGCATCACTTTTACAATGAGGCAAACACTAGGCAACCCAGTGCTTCATAGGTAATATATGCCTCATTTATAGTTTGTAAGTCGTTTCCTAAGATTTTGTTTCCTTATATATCTCCTTCAATAGCAATCTTCATTCAATTCAACAAAAAAATTCAAATAAAAAAGAGCCACCGGGTTACTCAATTGAAAATGTAGCATGTAAGTGCTCCTAATGATGTCTTTTGCTACATTGGATACGAGAGAATGTTGATTGGGAAATTGGCCATGGTGTTGCTACATTGTATCTAGCTCTAGATATAGGAGTTGTTACTTCTAGATCATCAATTTATAGGTTGTAGAGGCCAAATGGTAGTCCATTAAAGACAATTCTTCTAGTTATGGTTGCATGTCTGAGGAACAAAAGGTTGAAGGTCCCTATCAACAATTACAACTCCTATGATGTAAGGTCTAGGTGGTTTAACTCTCCATGGAGTCGAACACTAGAGCATACTAATAAATTCATGTACTTCTTACTAGTGTTTTTACTATGACAATTCAATTGTATTAATAATCAGTAACATTAAAGAAACAATTGGTAAACCATCCTAATCAAACCAGAGGATCCATTTGCTAACCCATGCTTCTTTTGCTAGACAATCTTAATTGAAACAACAACCACAACACCAAGAGAAAGCAAAGATCTTTGTCATTGTTGAAGAAATTTCTTATTGGAATGCACAAAAAATCATTAGGTCTATTTTCTCAACAAATGTTAGGCCATCCTGAGTGCAGTGCAACTACCCATAGTAAGATGCATTGCTCCCCAACCAAAGGTTGTGAATACATGACCTCTCAACCCCAACTTTCACAAAGACAAAATCAAGCAACCCTCAGCAAATCCAGACATGCATGCCAGATCCAGACAGTAGTATGCACACCAGATCCAAACATTGAAAAAGCACAACTAAGAATCTCAAATCTAAATAAATGAGAGAGACACAGAAGAGACCTCGGGTAGGCAGGAGGTGTGGCTGTTGTAGGAGCAGCTTGGTGGAGCACAAGCGAAGAATGGCAGAGATGCATGGAAGTCAAGGCCAGAGCTTGGGCAGGACGTGGGCGGGAGGTGTGCTTGAGCATGGGCGGAGCAAGGCTGGAGACTGGTTGGAGTGAAATAAGGATCAGTCGTTGGTCGTCGTTCTTCCACAGATGATTGATCGTTTGTTTTCAGGGTTTAAACAGGGAGAAGATAGAGGGGTAGTTTCTCCATTTCGCAAAACAAAAGATGAAACACTAAAAGAATGGCATTCTTGTAAAGTTTTGCAAAACTTAATGGAAAATATGCAAAAAATAAAAATGTCTGGATATTTTAGCAAAAATCCAAAGGCCAATCAGCAAAAAACCTTAAAAAAAATGGCCCCCGTTTTAGATATTTTTTTGTTTTAGAAACATACTAATAGGGCCCATTATTAAATTATCAGAAACACCTCTCTAATTCTTGATCTTTTAACTATGTTTAAAGTCCAATTTTAGCATTTTTAGTGCCATTGTTTTTCTTTCTTTTTTTTAGTATAATCCAAATATTGAGGTTTTAACAATTTAGTTGACTTCTATAGAAATATCATTACATAGAATTTAAAAGCTAAAAATTTTATATTCTCATTTCATCTCGATTTAAATCAATCAAAATTTTCATGAATAAGGTTTAAAATTTTGGGATATTACATCCTTCACCCTTCAAGAAATTTCATCCTCAAAATTCTTTTTTTTTTTCTATTCCAAATCGAGTAACTCTTCAATCAATATCATTCTCAATAATTCATGATTCCAAACTTTAAAATTTGGTTTCTATGCCACTACTCTTTGTGCACTCTAATATTCCTTTTCATTTGTTTTCATGTCAAATGTCAATTTACATACATTTCTTACCTCCTTCATGCCATTTCATTATAACTACACCAAAAGACCAAGAATACTTTTTTCATATCTAGATGATCGATTTACTATGCATGATGTGTCTCTATAATGATTTCTTGTTTCAATTAAGAATTTGTTGGCACTATAATTCTTTCATACATTTGTATACTATCCTATACTTTTCTTGTGAGACCTGGTTCCTAAACAAAAGTCTGTATCTTAACATTATTCACCTCTATCTAAAGAATTCTTAGTGATAGATGCCATTGCCAGGTTTCTAGTGATTGCTTTACCATGTAACTACTTTGTCTATATCAAGGTACTTCTTGTAGTAATTTTCACCTCTCGAGAAGCATGTACTTTTCTCATTTAATCATTTATCAGAGATATCGTCAACCACAATTAAACCTCAATTATATAGAGATAGCATAAGTATCGGTGCAATGGTTGGTTTCTTTGATTTCTAAAAAATTACCTTTAATATGTTACTTCACACAAATCTTATATCCTTCCTTATCAACTTAGTAAATGGAAAGGTGATAATGCTTCAATACACCTATTGTAGTACCTATTAAGATTTAGAAGACTCTATATTTATGTCACTATATCAGATGTTTTCTGACTTCACTTATATGTGTGCTATCATTAGATTCAATGTGATTATAATCTAAAAAATAACTTGATCCATAAGGTTGACTTCCTTTAATTAATACTATGTGTAAGCATATCTATGGTTCCTCTTAATTTTTTATATAGCTTAGGATGTTGTTTATAAATATAGTAATGTGTTTATTAAGAAATGGTAGGAATGCCATGTTCATACAATCTACGAATTCACTTGGAGTATTTGTTAGCCTAAACAACATTGATCTAAGGTAGTGATACTTATATGTAGTTCTGAGTAACAACCTTGAGGTGTCTCTTGTTCTGATTTTCATTCGAAGATACCAAGACCTCAAATTGATTCTTGAGAAGATTCTAGCTAACGAATGTGATCGAGTAAGTTGCTTATCATAAATAAAAACTTCTTATTCTTCCCCATGACACCATTCAAGTACTCTTATTGATAAGAATATCTAATGTCTCTTGGAAAAACAATATATCTAATGAATTCTAGTTGCAACAATACATCTGTTGGTTTCTTCGCTAGCCACACCATCCTTTCCATCCCTCATCTCTACTTTAATCACCTGTGAGACCTGCTCTCTCTCTCTCTCTCTCTCTCTCTCTCTCTCTCTCTCTCTCTCTCTCTCTCTCTCTCTCTCTCTCTCTCTCTCTCTCTCTCTCTCTCTCTCCATTGGGGCCTGGCTTGTAGCCAACACCATTGCATTCACCATCTCCTCTAGAAGCCACTGATCTAATGATTTTATCGAGATTTGGGTGCGTAGGATGCGATGCCCTTCATCCTCTCCTCTAGCGCCAACCCATCTCCCTTACCCTTCCCTGGCAGCAGTTTTCATGTTCCCCTTCTATCACCAGTGACAAAATCCATCTACTATAATTGTTTTGCTGGTTATAGTGGTACATGGTGAGGAGGAAAACTTGGATCGAAGATCCAAACCAGTCATTGCCATCCTCGTGATGCGAGGGATATGACCCATCAATTGATTCAAACATTGGTGGAGATCATTAGAGATCCAAAGCCATAGTGATGTACAGCCATAATTGTGTTGATTTGTGACTAATCTGACCATCCATCATTATCTAGTCATTGATCTATCTCTAAATGTCAGATCTTTGACTAACCCCCAAACCCCCACATGAATCTAACCATTGATTGGTCAAAAGTAGCCAAATCTATGACCAATCCGACCGTTCAATGCCTGATTGTTGATGATTTGTAGTTAGAAAACATGATCAAACCATTGATACATTAGATATGACTATTTTACTCATAGATCTACAAGATATATGATAAGACTAATAGATTAAGTATTATTGTAACCCTTATCTATGATAAAAGACTCATATCCATAATATCAAAACTTGTAGGGTAGCAAACATGAATGATTTATGGAGTGAATGATGAATTTAAGAGTTATCCAGCCATTCAATTTGAGATATAATATTTAATCTATTGATTTAGAGCCTAATTAGTAAAATTCCTAAGTTTATTTGTAGATCAAGGAAGGCTAGACTAATGATCCAGAACAATGGTTCATGCATAGACAAGATCAAGTTAGATCGAGGCTATCCATCCATAATAAATCATCCAAAACAATGATTTGAGCCCAGAATTGTATGCACAATGGTAAGATCGAAAAATCCTAATGTGAAATTTACCAATTTTGTTTGATTTGATATGATGTACGTTAGATCTAGGAAAATTAATAGATTTGAACCATGAATTTTTAATATAATTGTATGAACACCTAATTTAGGCTATAAATTTACATGGATCATATAGAGAATGTTCTATCTATGATTGAATTTGATCGAACAATCTCAAGTGTACATCTGATCACTGTAGATTCTATAGTAAAACCATAGATTCAAATTAAATTGAGCATGATATCTCTATGTTACAATGATCAATAGTTGATTAGAGTTCTAAATTATTAGTTAGAGCTCTTATCATTGATATAAAAGTCGAAAACCCCAATCTAATGGTTAATTGTTAGATTTGAGGTTGGATCATGGATCTATAGAATATACAATAGATGAGGGAATGATCTAAACCATTGACTCAAAAGCACAATTTAATGAAAGATGTGCAATTATATAATGTTACCTAAGATTGTTGTATGATCAATAAGTTATGTTAAGAATATATTTTCTTACACAACATGTAGATTGATATATGGTAGAATTGGTTGATTGGCAATTGGATCATATAAAGCTAAAGGAAAAGCTAGTAAAATTGATGAACTCGTCACATGAGGTAGGTTGTTCTAATATCTTTAAATTATCCTTATAGTCAAACTATGACTAGATTATTAATTTAGTCAAATGACATGTATTTAGTCAAATATATGTTATGATAGGTTTTAATGAATTGATGGATGATATGATTGCAAAATGTGAATGCACCACTCTTTATGGATGAAATAGATGATATATATTCTCCTTTTAGTGATGCTATTGGATATTATTAATATGGTATATGGATATTATCGAGGCATATGAATGATAATGATAGAGATATGAATTCTCCATTTTTATTTCAAAATGTGAATGGTGATTTATTAGGTGAATCACATCACATGCATAAAATGCATAAGTTTGAAAAACATAGGACTCTATCAGATTTATGGTACAAATGAACGGTTTCATAAGACCATCAGTTTAGAAGTACTAACACTCACATTTCATATAAGCATTTTGTGAATTTGATATCTCATTTTGTATGTATAACTATGTTTTTGTGCATGATTTGTATTTCATTGTATGATTGCCTTCTTGCATGTTATCAAAGTTTAATTCATGATTTATACTTGTGGTTAGTTGATGAGGGAAGCCTAAGAGGGCGGCTGATGAGGGAAGCCTAAGAGGCAACCGTTGAGGGTGACTGATGAGGGTAAGTACAAGAGGCACTGACAGGCTTTGAGGTGCTCATGGTATAGTTTTGATTACTCTGAGATAATTATAAGATACCTTTACATGAATGATTTTAATTGAGATTTGGTTTATATCATAGATTTGTGTATGATGAGCTAATATACTTAGATATGTTTTTGGCATGGATTTGTGTATGGTGAGTTAATATGCTCAGATATGTTTTTGGCATGGATTTGCTTGTGTTGAGCTAATATGCTCAAATGTGTAGTTCTCATTTCACTACTAAATCTTTAATTTTTGAAATTAGAATGACACTTGGGATTTTCAGAATAGATTTAAAAGAAAAATACTTTTTTGCTGCATTGTTTTCTATAAACTTATTTTGAAATAGGGATAAATCCCCATAATAAAATAATTTTGCATTTTAAAAATGCAATTAAAAACTTGAGTCCTCACAATTAGGAAAGGGTTAAGTAGGGTGGAACCAAGATGGTTCCCCCTAATAATCCTAAGACCATGTTTGAACTAGATTTCTAGCCCATCCACGATAGTCAGTCTCATCATAAGGATTGTTTTTAGGTTATGTGAATGCATTAGTTACACTCATTGGCTTCAAAAAATATTCAGGGTATGTAAAGCTTGATGGGTAGGAAGTAGTAGGATGTGTTGAAATAGAATAGGCAAAACAATCCACATACCAAGGTTGCATTCACGACTCACTAGCCATCATAAAAGCATCCAATGTATTAAACAAACTATCCACTATATCTACCCTATCCCCAATCTATCTATTGCATTGGATAGATCAGGAGTATGCCTTATCTCATATATATCTTCATAATGAAGGGGTTGTAAAATAGTAAGAAAGTGACTTTTTATCCCTTACTTCGATGGTCGTGGTTTTGGCAAGGTTAGTTAGATCTACTTGATTACATAGCCCTTAACTTGGTTGACTCGACTTTATATGCAACAAAAACAATTTATTATATACAATGAAAAAAGTAAAAAAAAAAATTTCATTGTTAGTCTAGGGGATCCTAAACTAGATAATGCAACCTATATGCAAATGATGCACAATTAAACAAACATAGGACACACAATAATTCTAACCCTATGGCAAACAAGCTGAAAGATTTTTTTTTTTCTTGAATTTCTTTTTAGGAGAGTCTTTTAGATTATCTCTATTCTAGGTAGCTCCTCCTCTCTTTCAGACTTATCTTACCACCTTCTAGTTTGATCCTACCTTGATCAACCACTTCACACTCTCCTCTATTAGTCGTAGTTGGTGTAAGTTGTTGAGTGTATTGGAAAAGCTAGTCATTTAAATACTAGCATAGCTGATCAAGTAAGGGCCACTGAAGTCAATAATTCACCTCCTTCTAAGAGGGTCCTATGAGCTCTTGTACTACTATAGGTGTCTTCTAATTGATTTTAATTAATTTGAAGAAGCTAGGGTTACATGTCAGGTGATGATTAACCTAGGTGGGACAAGGAATGGTGATGAAATCCACTCTTGATCCTAAAAGGGTAATTGCCCTTACTAATGTTTTACCCTTCGCACAGTAGTTTGGTCAACATATATATACCTTAAAATAATAAATGTGTCCTATGATACAAGAAAAGTTGTAAATCTAATGCAAAAACCTTGAATGCAACAAGTATGAATGAATGCAACTATATGCTTTTAACTACCAACCAAAGCATGAAAAATTTACTAACAAAAAAATTTACCCTAATTTAGGAATTAGAAAGAAGGATAGGGTAATCATAGTGGGCTCTTGGAATTAGTCTTCATGTACAATGGTAAGTCCATGTACATGCCACCTCTTCTTCTAGGTTAGGATGGCTCACCCTTGGCCTATTTTATTACAACTCTTATGAATGAATTATGATAAAAAATAATAATTACAAGTATGTTTTCACTACATTTCATTAAAAATGAAAAATATGACTATCCTAAGTCTTCTTCGAAGTCCTTTCTAGATTCCTACACAAATAAAAATAGAAAGAAGTATCAAAATTTTCAAGAACAAGGAAAAGAAATGCAACTATTCTATATGCAATCCTAAAAACTATGATTAATGGTAAAGTATTATAACCTATATCTTAATTGAAACTCTGTTGTGAGTCCCTAACAATGGTATTAAAAACTTAATGTGAATTTTTATTATACCACAAGTGCATAGGTCCACTATAGCATAGACACGGTAAATACTGGTCAATCCCATAGAGGCTCTATAATTAACAAAATTCAACTAAACCTAAATTATCCTACTTTAACCTAGCTAATGATTAAGGAAAGTAAATAAAATTAAACACCAAAATAAAGCAACTTAAAATAAAGCAAGTAAATAAAATTAGGAAAGTAAACTAACTAAGAATTAAAAACTAGTTTCATTAATGGAATTTTGCTTATATGAATTTGAATTCATAAAGAAGGAAAATAACAAGTAAAGTAAATAAAACTTCCTTGAAGTGTCTGATGTAGGATTTCTTTCTTGTGTCACTCAACAAGGATCTTTATATGTTGGCTTAAGTTTCCTAGGCTTGAACTTCTTCTTTACAACTCCTTTGTTGTCACTCACTAAGGACTTGTACGCATTTTTTCAACCCAATTATTGTTTAGGCACACCATGTGTATCCGACAAGCAAAGAGGGTAGTCACTCTAACATGCCAGTTGTCCAATGTTTATAGCCAAATCCAATTCCAAAGATCCTTAGGAATGAAGCCCTATAGAATGGAACTTAAAGAGATTGGATGGATAGGATCATAAGGATGAAAGTGCAGCGAAAGGTTGAGATTGAATGGAGGATAGAGGGATAAGAGAGTAGAAAAGAGGGGGGTGTGGAATACAATGGGAAGGAAGTGTTGGACATGGAATGGTAAGTGGTAGAGATGGAAAGATATGGATATGAGTTTAGTCAAAGGAGATAAAGGTGAGTAAGGAAAGAAGAGAAGCTAAGAAGAAAAGAGATAGAAGGGAAGGGGACAAAATAAATGAAGGGATGTGGGAAATAGAAAGGAAAGGGGAGGGGGTGTGAAACTCTATGGGTGTTTATTACAAGTTCAAAAAATTTAAAAGAAAAGTGGAGCATTGGATATAAATGGATGGTGAAGATCTCATTAGATGGATTGTGGCTAAGGTTTGTAGCTTTCCTCTACAACATTGTTATTCATTATCATGCTTTACCCTAGCTTGATTGGATGAGATTCTGTTAAAGTTTTCTTATTAAAAAGGATCTCTTTTGTAGCTCTTTAATCAAGATGACTTAAAGTGAATGACTTGGATTCCATTGAGATTATCTTATCCACCCTATATTTCCTCTTTGTTTCTCTCCCAACCCACTATTTCCATCTCCAGCTAATGGGACTTAAGGAGAAGAGAGTATCACCCCCCTTAGAATGGGATGTTTTTCTCTTAAAAATAAGGTGGCCAACACACTAAAAAATCTCCACCAATGGGGATCTAGTTTGATCTTCCTTACAGCATTGTTTCCCATTAATCCATCCTTACTTGAGTTAATTCTTATTGGTTGTTTAGGATATTCATAAACAATGATAGATCTTAGCCATTGAACACTTCAAAGGTAAGGATAAATGTTGGCAATAGATTTCCCATAAATTATCTCTCCACTCACCTCCTTTAGTTTCTCTTTTTTCCTTCTTTAATTTTCTCATTTGAAAATTTGGAACCAAGGGGAGTACACTTGCTTGCATGGGAAAGCCATCTAACTCCTTTGATGGTCTCCTCTTTTGGTTAAGTAAGAGAGAGAGAGAGAGAGAGAGAGAGAGAGAGAGAGAGAGAGAGAGAGAGAGAGAGAGAGAGAGAGAGTGAAATGTGTCTTCATGTGGGCCCCGATCTTTCTTTTTTTTTTTTTTGTAAAACTCTCATTGTATGTGATTTTAGGTTCTCTTAGAAGCTTTTTAAGATAGTAGATTACTTGCATGTATGCATGGCAAGTTCTGTCATATTTACTTTTGATAAGAATATCCAATTTTGTACAAATAAGGTCGTTCTTTCACTTACATTTTTTGATTGCTCTGACTTTGTTAAGAATAATCCTATAACAATATGATACTCCAGACTTCATATTTGGTATGTGGACCATGACATTGCTTGCACAATGTTCTTGCTCTTTTTTTAGGTTTTTAAGTAATAAAGATAGCATTCTTTTTAGTTGTAGTTCAATCTTGCAAACTGTGAAATAAACCCTAATTAGTGATATTTAAGGTAATTACAAAGTTAAAAACTACTAAATATAGGGATATTACATGTTATATATCTTAGTATATCATGAGGCTCATCTATAAATTCTGTTCAAATAGTAAAACTCTTTGCTTCCTTCTCGTGGACGTAGGAGTCGAACCACATAAATCCATTGTGTTCTTTGTGCATGTGTGTGTGATTCTCTGATCCAATCTAACTGAGCCTCAATACAATGACAAATTAACAGATTGATTCATACCTTTATTGGAACTATTTTTTATAAATAGGTTACTCTTGTTTTCCTTAATTTCAAATGTTGATGATTAATTGTGTTCTATCTTCTGCTTTCTTGGTTGATAGGCTAATGGATACCTTTTCTATTCTTCTTCTCATGCTTTGGTGAAGTAGTTAAGTGTTAGGTGTTTCAGTGTTATCGTATTGTTGAGACACAGAAGTTCAATACATAAGAATTTACTTGTTGAATGGAACTATCATCTTGAATTGGATTCTCTTATATTAGATTATGAGGTTTGGTAGGTTTTGTAACAACTCTAAATTTTGAGTTCTTTTTCATGTACTTATAATACATTTTAATTGGAACAGAAATTAGAAATTGAAATCCATAAAAATTAAAATCCAAGCAAGTGACCCCATTGAAACTCAAAACTTGAACTTGAAACTATCAAAAGTGGAACGTAAGCATGGAGGCAATTCTAACAACACTAATTTTGTGCAAAATTGAGATTGTGGTGGGAAAACCCCAAAATTTTGCTAAATTGAGAAGGAGGCCAAAATTGATAATGGCACCCACATATTTGCTATTTTGTGGAATGCAGATCCCACACCAAGCAAGGAGTGGGAATGACATGCAACTGGTCAGGCATCATGGGTTAGCCTAGCTATCTCACATAGAGTAACTACCCTAAGACAAGTTAAAACAAGGGATGTTGGTGAAAAAGGGAAAAAACCCTGGTGTCCACTTGCTCCCTCATCTTTGTTCACCGACAACCCCCCCAACGTCTGATACTCACACCAGAGCCATCTTTTCTAGCACTAACATATATGCACACCTTGTTTTCTCACAGGAGCGTTACAGATGGCGACTAACCAGCACCACTGCCGACTGACCACCCTCACCCTCAACCCAAACCCACCCCACCCCATCCCAACCTTTCCCCTTTTTTCCATCATGGCTAGACCCACTCTACATACCACCAGAAACCCCTTTCCCCCTACCTTTTTTCACTATCTATTTCTCCTTCCAGCGACCACCATCGACAGACCACCCTCCCCCCTTTCCCCTTCCTTCTAATGCATCCAGCAGACTAGCCACATGCACACCCTGCTGGTCCCTTCTCTTTCCATATTCCTCTATTTCCCCCCTCTCTAGCGTAGACCATCTAACACAATGACAGGAGAGCACACCGACATTTCCTCCTTTCCCTTCCTATCCCCTTTGTTGGGTTTCCCTCTAGTGCAGCTAGCCTCACACACCAGTGCACGCAAGTCAATTGCACGGGATTGCCTCCCTCCTCCCTTGTTTTCTTCTTCCTCTTGCGTGGTTGGCTGGAAAACTCCTCCTTTTGCCCTTCGCATCTCCCTCATTATGGCTGGGCACTAAGCAGTGACCACGCTAGAGCCACAAGCCGCCATCACATAGCACTTCTACACTCCCCACTTCCTCCCTCTCTAATGAGTTGGCTCAAGTGGACCCCACTACTAGCACCCACCCTTGAGATTGAATTTCTTCCATTGCCCAATATAGGAGAGCTCTCACAAATTTGAAATAGCCATCATGATATTGGTAATGTGAGGAACAAAACTCAACTTTTTGTTTGATGATCGGAGAAGACATGACCATTGATCATGTTCAGACCATCGATTAGACACCAAAACATCTGATATGACTAGATTGGCCCATCCATCATGATCTGAACAATTCATTATGATCCTCATCACGTATAGATCAAGATCCATATTAGAGATCTTTGATTCGAAACATTTTTACAATGATCTGGTCGATCTTGATTAATGACTGAGATCAATTGAAGACATGGTATGAAATTGGATCAAATTTGAAATCCACACCATTCAAATGATTCATTGAGATTGTTTAATTAGATTTACTAACTTATTCTTTGATTTTGCTATTTCTTTACTACCTGTAAGGAAGAAATGAAAATCATCTTTAGCTTTTTAAAACTATGGCAAGCCTAATATGACATGAATCAAAAATTGATATTCCCTCAAGCTAGGGTGTTCTCCATAAGCGACACACTGCGTTGGATCCCAGGTGCAGTGAAAAATGGGCAAGGATTGCTAGGGCATTCCCCCAAAAGCGATGCGCTACATCGGATCTCAAGTGTAGTGAGAAATGGGCAAGGGCTGCTAGAGCGCCTACTCAAAAGTGACATGCTGGATCAGAACCCAGGTGCAGTGGTAAGTGGACATGGGTTCATGCCATGGTGATCAAGAAGGGTGCTGGTAAATAGGATATCTCCAGCACATAAGATTCGTATTACCACATGAAATATAGGGACATTGACATGTAAGAGTTTGGAGTTAGTAGACATGATGAAACGTAGGAGAGTCAACATCGCTTGTACCCAAGAAACCAAGTACAAAGGGGCTAAAGCTAGAGAAATCGATGGGGATAAACTATGGTATGTAGGAAAGGATAATAACAAAAATGAGGTAGGAATAATAGTGGATAAATTTGTGGACGTTAAAAGAATTAGTGATACAATTATAATAATAAAACTTATTCTAGGAGAGCGGATCATAAATGTTATAGTGCATAGCACCACAAGTAGGGTTAGAAGATATAATCAAGAAACGGTTTTGGGAATATGTGGAGAGAGTCATGTAAGAAATTTCCAACACTAAGGGGAAATTTATAGGAGCATATTTAAATGGCCATGTAGGAAAAGAAAAGGAAGGATATGATAGAATACATGGAGGGCATAGTATAGGTGAATGAAATGAGATGGGAAAAACTATCCTCGATTTTGCTTTGTCATATAACTTAGCCATTGGAAATACACTCTTTAAGAAGAGGGATGAACACTTAATAACATTTACAATTGGACTTCATAAAAACCAAATAGGCTTCTTTTTATTTAGGAATACTGAACGATCAATGTGTAAAGATTGTAAGGTGATGCTCAGTGAGAGTTTAGCCTCACAACATAGGTTAATGGTTATGGATATTCATATCAAAAGATGGACGAAAAGAAATGAACTTAATAGGTATCCAAAAACTAAGTGGTGGAACTTAAAAGGAAAGAAAATAACCTCATTCAAAAATAAGTTGATGGTGGAAGGAAACTGGAACTATGAAACAGAAGTAAATACCATGTGGATTAATATTGCTGAGTCCATTAAGAAAGTGGCAAAAGATGTCTTGGGAGTATTTAAAGGTAAAAGGCAATTAGTAAAGGAAACATGGCGGTGGAGTGAAACGGTGTAAAAAGTTATTAAAGAAAAATGGATGTGTTTTAAAGTATGGCAGAGGACTAAAAATAACGAAAACTATGAACAATATAAGAATGCTAAAAGGGTTGCTAAGAGAATAGTAAGTGAGGTTAAACTTAAAGCATATGATGAGCTATATAATAGACTAGGAACAAGAGAAGGTGAGAAAGATGCATTTGAACTTGCAAAAGTAAGAGAGCAAAAGGGTAAGGACTTAGATCATGCTAGGTGCATTAGAAGTGATGGTCAAAGTGGATTAGTCAAAGATAATGAGATTAAACAAGGTGGGAGACATATTTTAAAAAATTATTCAATGACAATGGCTCTGAGAATATATGAATTGAAAATACTATAAACCTAAATAACATTGGATGTTATATATATAAACATAGGATTAGAATACCTGAAGTGAAAGAGGCCTTGAAAAAGATGAAATCAGGAAAGGCCATGGGCCCAATGGTATACTAATAGAGATTTGGAAGCATATGGGAGATATTGGAGTAGTTTGGCTGACCAAGTTGTTTAATAAGATTATAAAATCAAAGAAAATGTTGGATGAGTGGAGGAAAAGCTCTATTGTACCAATTTATGAGAATAAAGAAGACATATAGAGCTGTACTAATTATTGAGGGATCAAACTTATGAGCCACACTATGAAACTTTTTGAAAGAGTGATTGAGAAGAGGCTACGGCATGAGACAAGTGTATTGGAGAATCAGTTTGGTTTCATGCCTGGGAGGTCTACCATGGAAGCTATTTTCTTACTAAGATAATTAGTAAAGAAATATAGGGAGAGGAAGAAAGAGCTCCACATGGTTTTTATTGACTAAGAGAAAGCTTATGATAGAGTCCCTAGAGAGTTAATATGGAGAGTGTTGGGCTAGAAAGGGGTTACGTGGGGGTATATAGACATAATTAAAGATATGTATGATGGAGCAATAACAAATGTTAAGACCGCTAGTGGTGAGACTAGTGATTTTCCTATCACTGTAAGATTGCATGCTATTTGTAGATAATATAGTCTTAATTGAGGAGACAAAGGAGGGTGTAAACACAAAGCTAGAGTTATGAAGAGAAGCATTAGAATCTAAAGGATTTAAAATCAGCAGAACTAAGACAGAATATATGGAATGCAATTTCAGCAAGGAGAGTAGGAGTGGAACATCAATCAAGATTGATAACCAAGAGGTCCACGTAAAATACCACTTTCAGTACTTAAGATCAATGATTCACGAGAGTGGAGAGATTGAGAGGGTTACCCAGAGAATCCAAGCAGGTTGGAACAAATGGAGATGTGCATATGGAGTTTTTTGTGATCAATAGGTGCAGCTCAAACTAAAAGAAAAATTCTATAGGATGGCCATAAGGCTGGCCATGCTCTATGGATCAGAGTATTGGATAGTTAAGGAACATCATGCTCATAGGATGAGCATCGTAAAAATGAGAATGTTGAAATATTAGAGGAAATCTAGGCTAGCACCAATAAGTAACAAGATGAGGGAGACTAGACTTCGATGGTTTGGACTTGTCCAAAGGAGACTGAGAACGACACCAGTTAAGAGTGAGGCAATGCAAGTAGAAGGTCTTAAAAGGGCAAGGGGAAGTCATAAAAGAATGTTGATAGAAGTGGTGAGGAAATAAAAACTTTGGGACTAAATGAAGCTATGGTATTTAATAAAGAGGAATGGAGGAATAAGATTCATGTGACCGACCCCTAATTGGGATAAGGTCTTAATGATGATGATGATGATTCATTGATCTAGGGCCATCAGGTGGATGATTGTGGCTAAATCAGATGGATAGCCTAGATCAGGCACCTTCGAGACAATTGGTTGATGATCTGGTGGCATAGATGACTAGATATCATTTAAATTCACTTACGCGAGGTAGGATTATCATCATAACCATTTAATTTCAAGCATTTGGTTGTAATTAACTAAACTTGAGTATGATTTGCATATAAACTTGCCTGATTAGTTGATTAAACAATAGATTACCTAGGATTAACCTAATATGAGTATGATAATTCTAGATTAGATTATAAATTGGTGTAAGAAATACGATTAATAGTTATTGGTGGGCCAATTCTATAAAATCTAGATTATTAGCCAACCTGGGGGAAGCCCAGCTTAAGATGCCACGACTGTGAACCATTGGATCATGTTGAAACATAGTGAATTAAGATCTAGAAATATAATTGTTGTTTTGTAACTAAAAATCCAACTTACATAAATAATTTGGATTCTAAAATAGACTTGAATGTGATGTGTATCCAAGTAGTGGGATTGAGGTGGATTGATCCCAGAGTTGAGTCTGATTGTGACTTGGAAGGTACAGACAAGTGGCTCTTTGTCTGAGGTAGGTGATGACAATTAGTAATGGACATTTTTTTGTTTTGAAATTATATATTTTCATCTCATCATCTTAATATTTATGAATAAATACCGTGCATATATTATTGTACCATGATTCTTATTGACATACTTATCTTATCTATGAGTGATGCACATATGCATGATTGCATTGATTATAATTTTCCATTGAACACATTATTTGAATATGATCAATCATATTTTATAAGTGATAGTAAAAGTACATGATTTTTAGTACATTTCCATTACATATTGAAGTCATTAAATGGTGATTGTATTTGATATTGCATATTGAGGTGCATGAATGCCCTGTTTTGTCACTTTTTTCTCTATGAACTTGGTTGAGGAGGCTTGGTGGCTAGTTCTTGAGAGGCTAACCTTAGGCGAGGGGCAATGCCTTGAGATGGAGAGCCACAAGTGCTCTTGGATTTCATTATTTCACTGGAGGATTTTATATCCATTTCTTTGACTTTGAGATGTTAAGTGATTTCCATGATTTGTGTGGAGGAAACTAGTAGGCTTGTTCAGGGCTCTCACACTACAGGTGCTCCATGGATGTATTAATGAGTATTTTGCCTCATAGACACTATGCTAAGGGAGATTGTAGGGTTCGCCATCTGCCCTTTGACTTTATGAGATGATAAACACCTACCCCATCAAGAGGCAAACATCATAGGTAGTTCACACTACTAGTCCAATTCTCCCTTATGAAGGTTAGACATTTAGTCCTCCATTCTAATGTTGACAGGGAGCGACAATTAATAAACCTGGGAGTTATGATCACTACAGCATAGCAATCCACGTGGTTATGGATGATTGATTTTATCATATTTCATGGTAAGCGCATCAAGATGGATATTCCTTACCTACCCACAATGTGATGACACTTGGAGGATTGGTGTGAGTACTCATGACTAGATATTTGAGTGTATGGGACACTCTTGGGACCCATGTGTGAGGGTCTCCCTTATTGATGATGTGCATATTCATTGAGATATTCTTTGAGCTTTTTACAGTTTGCACTAATGTGGTTTTGGCATGCTTATGAGCTTCAGAAGTTTGGTTGATTTGGCGTGTTTTTATACACACAAGTAGCACGAGTTGTATCAATTGGAGATTGGTATTTTGACAAGCCTTAGAAGCTCTATTCTAAGCATGTTTTTGAAAACACATAGATGGCATAGTTGCATTGCTTTGTTTTCAACAATTTTATGAGATTGATGCCTTGCTATTGCACATTAATTTGATTGGTTTCAAACGTTAGTTATGCTCTTCTATATCACTATTTATTGTCATTATCAAGGTCATGTTAGAACTACTTTCCATGAGAAGGTCGTGTCGCATGCTTGAAGACTTGATACTTAAACCATTATTATATGTTAAATATTCATGAATGTATTATTATTGTCACCTACACAAGCATTTCTTGTCAAGGCATGCAATGTTTTGCATTGCCTTCGATATTAAGGGAGACAATAGTAAAGCAGGCAAACAAAGAGCAAGTAAGGGCGTTGGAAGCCTTTAGTGAGATATATGTTTTGTTAAAATTTTGCCTTTGGATATTGTTTATGGATTATGCTTTATGACATTTTTGTATGGCTATACTTATGTTGGAAGTTTTGGCTATATATGGTCAAACCCTAGGCTATATCATTATTTTTATATTTGTCTTTCTTCGATATGTATATGTTTTGGTTGGAACCTATGAATGATCAGAGTGGATGGTTATGGAGACTTGTTCTCCCAGTTATGTATATATGTTTTTACTATGTTTATCAAGTACTTTTGCATCGCATGCGTTAAATGCTTGAGTTGAAAATACAGAGGAGACTTTTCTGATTTTTTATAGAAATGAGAAAATCATTTCACTATTAAATATATTTTTTTGTGCATCGTTGTATGAAACTTGGAGTTTTGAGATGAGTGCTTTTTATTCAAAGTTTTTGCTTTTAACAAATTTTAAAAATATAATTTTTTAGTCAAGATTCGAACTTTTGAAAAGTATGTAATCATATGATGTGTAAAACATAGGGTGTCACAATTTGGTAACCAAGCCCAGTCTATGACATCACAGTCGCTCCAACAAGTCCAAAAGTCATAAACAACCCACATGAGTGAGATGATTACTTAAGAAGATTTTAAGAGAAGGGGAGAGCCATTTGAAGCTAGTGAGTTTTAAAAAGCAAACTCACAGAAATAAAGTTCATTTTGAACAGATGGCTCCATGGAGTTCGAGAACTAGATTTTCACCCGCCACTCCCACCATCTCACATGCTGAATCTTTAGGGTTAGGGAGCTAAATCACAGCGATTGTGGTGCAAGTGTTACAGGCCATTTTGCGACACCTATAGCAACAACAATCCCATATACAGCATGTGGTTGTGTAATAACCCCAATTTTTATGAACATAATTGAATTATTAAAAATTAAAAGTTGAAATTTTAAAAGTGGAAGCGAAACTTTGAGCGCTAGAAAAATTCATTTTTATAAAAAATAAAATTAAGACTTAAAACTTATATATTTGTAATGTACTCAAAAAATCTATCAGAATGATTGTAAGTATGTTAAATTCTAAGTCTGGATAAAAAAAATCCTTATTTTTCTCCATTTTTATGAATAAAAGGGTAAAATAGTAATTTTACTCATAACTGAGACCTAAGACATCAAAATTTGAAATGTACTCAGAAAATCAATCAAAACGACACTAAGTATGGTCAATTCCAAGTTCATAGGAATAAATCCTATTTTTCTTTATTTTTGGAATTAAAAGGGCAAATCAATTTTTTCACAACTATGTGGGGCCCACAAGGTGGGCCAACGGTCTGGAAGACCACAATCATGTGTCAAACTACTACCAGCTATTAGTGGAGAAGGAGGTGGTAGTGGGAATCCAATGACAATTTAATATTAAAAAGAAATGAAACATAATGATGACATGTAATCATGGAAAATTCAAAAATCCCTATAAATAGCTCATAGGACCTTGTTAAAGGTTGAGCTAAGGGTATGCCTTTGCATGTCATTCATTGTGGTTATGGGCATTTTTAATGAGCCTCGTTGTCCCTCTACCTTCTGTTGACATTTGTTAAGGTCTAAATGCCTCTTTACATGAGGATTGAATTAACCACGTTGGGAATGACATGTAACTGGTAAGCCTTGGTCAATTGGAAATAAGAGTAGCTGTTTAGAATTAAGAATGAATAAGTTACCCTCAATCCAGTAAAATACTAACTTGTTGAGAAATAATAATAAAATTTATAAGTAAGATAAGGATGATCTGGCATGATCTAAGAGAGATCTTGAATGATAAAAAACAACAAAAGAAAAGAAATACAATGTAGAGTATATTATTGTTGTGTGATTTTACTTATAATATAGATTTGTTAGCTTAGAAGGTTTAAAACCTTGATCATATATGATTCAAGGAAAATTAGCGCATCCTTCATAGGATAACGCAAATACATGTAGAAAGAATACCCGTATAAAGGAATAACTTAATGCGTATGGTTTGACAAATGTATGAATCAAGACCATGATGGACAATATGGAGCGAATACCACTTTGAGGTAGGTAGATGTACAAGAATGTATTAAAGATTCATGTGTATATATACATGATCTTTTGGTTAGAATTATAGACTTTCATGATATAAGTATACTTGGTACCTTAGAACAATAATGATCCAAGCAAATGACCCAACCAAGTGATCCAACCCTATGATCCATCCAACTGATCCAATCTAATGATTCAATCAAATGATGAGAAATTAGTGAGATGTGTGGACTAAGGAAACCTTAATAATAGGGCATAGAAAATATTTCAGCCTTAGTTAAATAGACACATCGTTTGATACATACAATGTATTTTATATACAAGCATGATGGCTTGTGATTTTGTTTTATATAGGCATAGGCCTAGGAATGCTACTTAGTAAGTAAGAATCCCAATAGATGAAATAGTAAGTGATAGAAATCAATAAGGAAAATATTGTAATAGATAAAGATGTAATGTATGATATTCAGGTCTAACCTGAAGTCTTAAGTAAACATATATATGTAGAAATAAAATACACCAATATTAATGCAAATATAACCACTATTAAGTGAAATAAATGAGATTAAGAGAAAGAAGTGGTAAATTGGAAAATGTGATGGAAATGGTGTAGGATGAAAAACTTCAACCTTTATAGGAAAGGTGAAGTATAATTTGAAGAAGCAATAGGTACTAAAGATGAAACCTTAGAGTTATTACAAAATTTGAAATTAATAATAAGAAATATAAATATAAGAGTTACAATTGCTACATATATAGTATTATGGGAATCAGTAAATGAATTTAATCATCAAAATAGAGATTATATTACTTGAAAGGAATTCAAGGAGATAAGTGAGAAATTTCAAATTTTGAAAATGAGAATAGTTTTAAATAAAGATGAATAAGGAGATAAGTAAGTATTTTCTCTAAAATTAGTAAAGGAAAAGGGTTTAATAAAGAGATGATAAAAGTTTAGATCATGAAGAAGTGATCTTCAAGATTAAATGATAAGAAAGGAGAAAGTTAGATATGTTGAAATGGAAATATATATATATATATGTATGTATAATCCCAAATTTATTAAGAAAGATAATTAAAATATATTGTTAACAAAGAAATTATAGTCCATACATATGGTACAACAAATATGAAATCACTAAGTTAGAAATTATATTGGCATGATAAATAAATGGTGGAAATTGGAACAAAAGGATTATCAAGAATCAGAGGGATATTGATATAATAACTTTGGTGATATTGAAACTAATTTTGGGACTATTGTAAAGAGAAGCACATTTGACATGGATAGTGAAATGATCATGGAAAATAAAAGCAAAGAGAAATATTGATATGATGATTTGGAAAAATATAGTTATTGATTATCATAAAGAGGTGGCGCATCTTATTGATCATGGCAAATAAAGAACTATATATAAATAGAGATATTGATTCCACTTATATGATAGATTTGGTGATATTGAAAGATTTAAGAAATATGTAAGGAAAAATATATTTTGAAGGAATGGTGAAATAAACATGAAAAATGAAGACCTATAAACAAATATTGGTAGCTAAACTTCAATTTAAAGTTAGCAAAAATGCGATGATTATGAATAAGATATGAATCCAGATTTTTGGGAGAAATATGTGGTTAGAAATTTTAAGATATTTTGAAGATTTTCAATCTAACATGAGATTGAATGAGCAAATATCTATAGTAGTTGAGGAAAATAACATCAAATTATTTGAATCAGTTGAAAGAACAAATTTTAAGGATTAGGAGTAATTATAGAAATTTACATTAGAAAAGCAACAAATTTTCTTGGAAAAAAAAGAGGAAGGATCAATGTAAGTATGCATTGAACATAAATGATATTATTGAGGAAATTAAGGATGAGTAATTCCCAAATTTATTATCATCAATTGGGAATTTGAAATGAAACATAATAGTTGAAATCAAAACAATATTTTGAGTCATATGAGTTGGATAAATGATATTCATGAATTTGTGGAGAATGAAATATATTAAATGAATTGGTAATGATAGATGGAATGGATATAAGAAAATGATGAGCAATTATAGAGAATATGCTAAAAATTTACAAAACTTATCAACTATTTGGTTAGTATTGACTAAAGGAAATAAGGTTTAGGGTCGTATAAATTCTAAGGATGATATGGAAGTTGACCCAACAAACATTAGAGATGAAAATGAATTGTGAAATGACTTTGAAAGTTATAGAAAATTTATCTCTTACTAATGTTATATCATACTATAGAGAGATACTTTTTAGTATACTCTTACCATTGAGTACGTAATCCATAAAGAATAAATGGTACGTTATAGAGAGTTTAAGAATTAAGAAGAGGCTGACCACAAACTCTTCTAGTAGAAATTATGAGGATGGAGGATTAGAAAGAATATGGAAAAGTTGTGTAGTGTGTTTCAAGGAAGCATGAAGTAAAATTTCAATCTAAATTTTTTTAGGGATATATAAATATATCTATGAAAGAAATAAATATTATCATTGATTATAAGAATTTTAGAATACTGTTCTGAATATGAGAAAGAGATAACAAAAGAGGATAAGGTATACATGAAAATTTATATGATGCTAGCCATAAACTATCTTGGAAGGAAAAATTTAGAAAATCAAGTACTATGAATAAATTGGAAATTTTGTACACCAAGAGATCATTAAGAAAAACAATAGAGGAAATGAGAATGAGGAAAGAATCATTACAAGGAAACTATTATTCAATGATAGAATTTGAAAAGAAATTGTCAATAGAAAGAAATAGTAAAGAAGTATGAATTTTTAGAAAAGAAATGAAGTAATCATTTCCAAATAATGGAAGAAAAAAGAAAGAGATATTACTTCCAATATTTTGGAAGATTGTTACAAAGAATAATAGTAAATTTTTAGAATCAAATCAAGATGTGAATCTTGATAAATAGCTTGAGGATGAGACAATATGAAGTATTACAGTTAGGATTGGTGGAAGTATTATACCAGTCAAGTGAAATAGAAGGCTTTGAAACAGAAGAATAACTCAGTTAAAAGTTATTAATCCTTTTAAAAGTTAAGTGAGGATCTAGATAAGTGAATAGTGTATTAGCAAGGTTATTCATGTGTGAGCTTTTTAATATGTTAATAGGTGAACCAACCATGTGATTTATACTTTTAAGGAGAAGGTAGTATGAGAAATAAATGAAAGGAAATAGATATTTCCTTAAGTGGCAAGGCCACATATGTAAAGCTTTGAAAGAGCCATGAAAACTCCTGAGTGAGTTGATCTGCGAATTTCGAGGATGAAATTATTATGAGGGAAGATTGTAGTAACCCCAATTTTTATGAACATAATTAAATTATTAAAAATTAAAAGTTGAAATTCTAAAAGTGGAACTGAAACTTTGAGTTCCAAGAAAATTCATTTTTATAAAAAAATAAAATCAAGACATAAAACTTGGATATTTGTAATGTACTCGAAAAACCTATCAGAATGATTGTAAGTACATCAAATTCTGAGTCCGGATGAAAAATCCTTATTTTTCTCTATTTTTATGAATAAAAGGTTAAAATAGTAATTTTACTCATAACTGAGACCTAAGACATCAGAATTATAAAATGTACTCGAAAAACCGATCAAAACAACACTAAGTACGCTTAATTCCGAGTTCATAGGAATAAATCATATTTTTCTCCATTTTTGAAATTAAAAGGGCAAATCGGTCTTTTCACAACTACATGGGGCCCACAATGTGGGCCAACAGTCTGGAAGACCACCATCATGACTCAAACCACTACCAGCTGCCAGTGGAGAAGGAGGTGGTAGTGAGAATCTAATGATAATTTAATAATAAAAAGAAATGAAACATAATGATGATATGTAATCATGGAAAATTCAAAAGCCACTATAAATAGCCCATTAAATTTTTCAAAAGCTTTCCTAATGTTCTTAACGAGGTCCCCTACAATGCCCCAAAATTTTAGCTCAAAAATCCCCCTCCATCTTCCCCATTTCTCTCTTCTTTCTCTCTCTTTCTCTATGGGCATGTCCCTAGATGCACCCGAGCAGACGACCTCGTGTCTGCATCGGGAGCGTCTAGGGACTCGTCGTTCCTAATGAGACTAGGGTTCCGTCCAGGAATCCTAAATCCTATTAGCCATCCAATTCCAACCATTAATTTTTAATCTTTACCATCAGATTTGTTTGGGTAGGCATGATCTACAAAAGCCATTTAGTTCCATGATGATCCAATGTCTGAATCGTGGGGAAATCCAAAAGAAAAATGGAACATCAAACTGGTACCATCTCTGATAGATTTTACAGATTATTCTAACAAATCTAGCCGGTGAATCATAATCCTTAACCGTTGAATCACTTCAGAATAAGGGGAACTATGTTTCCCCCATGTTCCTAGACCATCTCTGGCAACGACACCAGTATATTTTTGAACAATATGCATTTTCGGCAACCTAGGATTTCTTGGTGTTCTCTCTCTCTCTCTCTCTCTCTCTCTCTCTCTCTAGTGAACTTCTCTTCATTGGACTAGCCCAAGTAAGCCTAAAACCCCTCCTCCAATCATTCTGGCACTAAAATGGTGATCTCTAGCCTTTAGGTGACCTCCTTGGCAGTTGATCTGTTGGGAACGATGCAATAGGGTCGAGATCCCCCTCCATGAACGGCTCAGATGTAACTTCTGAGTCGTCGGATCGATTCTTGGGGTCCAAAATCCCAGGAGATGAAATCTAAGCCATTGGTTTTCACCAATGGAAAAGATCCTGCGATGGGTGATCTGACGGTCCAGATCTGGACAGTCTCTCCCATAGCAGGTCACCTCTCTCAAACCACTTGTAAAAGGTGGTCACTGGTGCGGGCTACTTTTATTTTTGTCATTTTCTGTTGGAATGATCTCAACTGTCCATCTTAAAGGGAAGCCCTAGTGCATGAAGCTTCCACCTATGCAGGTCTGAGGAAGAGTGGGCCACAATGGCCTAAAGTAGGTAGCCTTACCTTGTTTCTTCAATTAAGAGCTCATTTTAGGTCTGATTTTAGATCTGAAAACACTGATACATTCCTTATGTTATGTAAAATATATTGGAATCATGAGATTTATGTTTCTAATTGTATTTATGTGAGATAATTGCTAAAATTTATTATAATAATCTTAGATCATGCCTAAGATGATCTTAAAATAGAAATATGATCTGATGGATGGATCTAGGACATGTCAAAACCTTAAGATCAATTATCACTATAGAATTTCCAAGCTTCTAGATCAGTTAAATTGATCAAAACATTACATATTAAGATCAGCCGTTAAAAATGGCTAAAAACTTAAAAATGAAATTTGTCACTCATTTTAAGTTTGATTTTTGATCAAGAAGATTCTATGAATAGAACTTGATGAGGGGAACCTACTGAACTGACAAAAACTATATTTTAATCATTAAAACTTTCTGTTAATTAAAAATACACCTACTAACACCCTTGATCAAGTAGATCTAGGGTGATCATAAGTGAAGGATTGGATCCATTAAGGATATAATGAT
The DNA here is from genome assembly GCA_035236585.1 of Warburgia ugandensis. NCBI lineage: Eukaryota > Viridiplantae > Streptophyta > Magnoliopsida > Canellales > Canellaceae > Warburgia > Warburgia ugandensis. Next base: position 27,386,176 of record CP141135.1, read on the forward strand.
GATAAATTATCATGGGGATGGTTGGATTCGACTGACATGAACTGAATTAAAGTTTAAACCATTGAAAGTAAAAATGATCATGGAAAATCCCAATGGATCCTCTAAATCTGGTAGATCAAGAATGAACAGACTAGATGGACCTATAAAAGTAATGATCTAAGGCTAAGATCATGTTATTAGAGATGTTGGATCAATAAAAAACATGAAAGATCAAGGGTTGTACTCTTAATGGAATATTAACCCTAGATCTAAAAGATGGACAAATGGGATGGTTAGATCATAAGGATAAATTGATTATATGCTTAGTTAATGATCTTTAATAGTATATTTGATTTAATTATGATCCATGTCAAGTTTCCAATTTTAGTATAATTTAATTTTCTTTAATTTCTTAGATTAAAATGTTGTTAATATTCTAATTAGTTGTTTTATTAGCAAATTTAATTCATGTCATTTTTCAATTCCAATATGATTATTTTTAAATTCCTTAGATTTAGATTTATTAGTGTAATTTCTTTTAATTTCCTTTACATTAGTAAAGTTATAAAAAATACCTTAAAAGGGGTAATTAATGAAATATAGTTGGACTTCACAAAATACACATGTACATCATGAGAAATAATTATAGCAAGGGCTATAGTTAGTAGGATGATATAAGGGGTGGATTTTCCATTTCCTTGGCCCAAAATAAGAGCATAATAAACATCCATGAATGACATAGTATATGTTCATGGAATAAATTAAAATCAAGTAGAAATAAAACCTAAGGTTATGAGCTCATAGGACCTTATTAAAGGTTGAGCTAAGGCAATCAATGGCCTTGCATGTTATTCATCATAGTTAAGGGGGTTTCTAATGAGCCTCGTTGTCTCTCCACCTTCTGTTGAGGTCTAAATGCCTCTTTACATGAGGATTGAATAAACCACATTGAGAATGACATATAACTGGTAAACCTTGATCAATTGGAAATAAGAGCAACTGTCTAGAATTAAGAATGAATAAGTTATCCTCAATCCAGTTTAGAAGGTTTGAAACCTTGATCATATATGATTCAAGGAAAATTAGCGCATCCTTCATAGGATAACCCAAATACATGTAGAAAGAATACTCGTATAAAGGAATAACTTTATATGTATGGTTTGATGGATGTATAAATCAAGACCATGATGGACAATATGGAGTGAATACCACTTTGAGATAGGTGGACGTACAAGAATATATTAAAGATTCATGTGTATATATACATGATCTGCTATCTAGAATTATAGACCTTCATGATATAAGTATACCTGGTGCCTTAGAACAATAATGATACAAGCAAATGATCAAACCAAGTGATCCAACCCCATGATCCATCCAATTGATCCAATCAAATGACGAGAAACTAGTGAGATGAGTGGACTAAGGAAACCCTAAGAATAGGGCATAGGAAATATTTTAGCCTTAGTTAAGCAGACACATCGTCTGATATGTACAATGTATTTTACATACAAGCGTGGTGGCTTGTGATTTTGTTTTGTACAGGCATAGGCTTGGGAATGCTATGCTAAGGAAGTTATGAGGGTTTGGCGACCCACTTCCTAAAATGTATGATATGATTGATACCATGCCCAAAGAGAGGCTAAATGTCGGGTGGGGCAATCATGGAAGGCCACCACTATGATAGCCATGGTCCTCGCCCATATAGATATGGATTTTGTTATTTCCACAGTTAGTATTAGTGGATTATTATGCACTTATCCAGGCATGCTATACGGATTTAAAACGCGGCATAGTAGTCGTTGATGATTTTGCATTATGATGCACATATGATAGGCATAGTGAGATGTCATGGCATGATGAGATGCCAAGTACAATGAAATACTTAAGTTCCTTGAGAAAATATCCTCATATGTTATTTGGTTGATTATTGATCTTCTAAGTAGGAGTATAGGCTAGGGAAGGAACAAGTTTTGAGTATTTTCACTATTTTAACGAGGTTACCCTATACTACATAAATGATGTATATCCTCTATGATGAGATGATCCATGAGTGAATAAACATGATAGAATGGTGACTGAGGTATGTATTCTTATATTAGTTACGTAGTATGTTTTTGTATCCCCTACCAAGTATAGCTTACTGAGATATTGTAAATGTTTGAATGTTTACAATATCTCAAATACAGGGAAGGAGACTTAAGGATGTAAAACTTGAAGAATCAAAAGCTAAAAGACTAATCAAGGTATTTCCCTTGAAGATTGTGTAATCAGGCTATGTACTTTATAATTTGGATTGTATTTGGACAATGGATTGTAATTATAATACAGGGGTTCTGTAAAAGTGAACTACTGGATAATTCCTGGTATTCAATAAAATTTTAGTTTAAACAAAATGTCTATGTATTATGTTCATTGAGGTGAGACTTAGGTTTTTTTGCAAATGAATTTAAAAGAAAAGAATTTTCACTGCATTGTTTGTGGGGAAGTATAGTAAGGGTAAGGGGCCCTTCTTCTCCACTGAGTCACAAAGAACTTAGAGTCAATAACAAATTACTAGATAGTGTAGAGGTATTGATGAGAGGGACTACCCTAAGTGTAAAAGACCCCATCCTAGCCAGCCTTGCCTTGAGCAGAATGGCATCAACAACATCAATAGGACTTTTCCAGACAAGGCAAAGACCCTAAGAAGAGACGATGTGTAATATCCATCGTTTTAAATTCTTAACTATTTAATTTTTGTGAATTATGAAAAATTAAGAAATTGAGAAATTTAAAGCTAGAATCTCAAGTTAAAACCTCAATATTTGAGATGTGCTCGAAAAATGGAATCCAACGCCACTAAAAATACTAAAATCAGAGTAAAAATGGCTAATTATTTTAATTTTTATATTTAATTGAAATTATCTAGAGGGGAAGAACAGTCATTTTACAAGTGGGGCCCAAGGGGTCATCACAACCATCCATGATGGGACAGGTATTTACCAGGCAGGGTGATGATTACCAATAATTAATGTTTGGGGGAGGCGGGGGGTTTGGGGGGTTAAATGCACCTCCCCCTCTTGTTTCCTGCGACCCAACTTCTGTTTTGCATACCCCTAGCGATAACCATCACTTGCGACTGAAAAGACCACACACTACTCTCCCTCCCCCTCCAACTAGCTAGATCGAGGTAGGTACCATCCCTCTTTTCTCCCTCTCTTTTTCGAGGTTAGTCTCCTTTTAATGCCAAAAGACGTTGTGGACTTGCCTTTTTTTGGTAAGTTTTAGGTATTACTGATCTTTGTGAAATAAGTCAATGAAATAGTGTTAGATGATTATATGAATCGCTCGTCTTGTTCATGATGGCACAAAGAATAAACCCATAAATTTTTATAGTGATCTAATGACTAGGGACGCTAGAAAATTAAGAAAACAATAAGATGAGGAATTTTAGGAAGGTGGTAAAAAACGTGTAAAAATGGCAGATAATGATGGAATTTGTTGAAATGGAGTTTGAAAATGAAATGTACGTGAAAAAATGAGCAAACTGATGTAAAAATCGTAAGATTTGGGCACCTGGGGGAAACAAGAAATAGGATTCCTGATGTAGTCTCCGGTGACGGCGGACCAGTCAAATCACCGTCCTCGGCAACAACGAGCGGTGATAGCTCAACTACAGATGTTTAGCGGCGAGCGCATGCGCAACACGCGTACAGTGCACATGAGGGCAGTACACGCTCGAATGGCTCACGTGCACAGCGCATGTGCGGTGGTTTCTTTTTCTTGATTTTTTTCTTTTTCTGATCCGTCCATTCACAAAAAATGTAATTTTAGGAGCTAAGAGTTCCACATCGTGATCTGAAAGAGGCGTTGTGATCGTCTCGATGGTGCAGACCTAGATTTGACTTGAAATTTTAGATATAAACACCTTTTAAATGGTTAAACTACTAAATAACCTCCCCCTCTTGTTTCCTACGACCAAAGTTCTGTTTTGCATACCCCTAGCTATAACCATCACTGGCGATTGAAAAGACCACACACGACTCTCCCTCCCCCTCCAACTAGCTGGATCGAGGTAGGTACCATCCCCTCTTTTTCCCCTCTCTTTTTTGAGGTTAGTCTCCTTTTAATGCTGAAAAACTTTGTGGACTTGTCGTTTTTTGGTAAGTTTTAGGTATTACTAATCTTTTTGAAATAAGTCAATGAAATAGTGTTAGATGATTATATGAATCATTCGTCTTATTCATGATGGCACAAAGAATAAACCCATGAATTTTCATAGTGATCGAACGACTAGGGACGCTAGAAAATTAAGAAAACAATAAGATGAGGATTTTTAGGACGATGGTAAAAAAAGTGTAAAAATGACAGATAATGATGGAATTTGTTGAAATGGAGTTTGAAAATGAGATGTACGTGAAAAAATGAGCAAAATGATGTAAAAATCACAAGATTTGTGCACCTGGGGGTCACAGGAGATAGGATTCCGGATATAGTCTCCGGTGACGGCAAACTAGTCAAATCACCGTCCCCGGCAACAGCGAGCGGCGACAGTTCGACGAGAGACATCGAGCGGCGAGCGCACGCACGACACGCGTGCAGTGCACATGAGGGTAGTACATGCTCGAATGGCTCACATGCGCAGTGCATGTGCGGCGGTTTATTTTTCTTGATTTTTGGCTTTTTCTAATCCGTCCATTCACAAAAAATGTAATTTTAGGAGCTAAGAGGTCCACATCGTGATCTGAAAGAGGCGTTGTGATCGTCTCGATGGTGTGGACCTAGATTTGACTTGAAAATCTAGATATAAACACCTTTTAAATAGTTAAACTACTGAATACCATTAGATAACCTAGATCGGGCTGATCAATGGATGATCAGGCCTTAGACCTTGGTTGTATACATCGAATATGAGATGATTTAGGAGATTAGAAGAATAGAAGAATAGATCTCATTGAATTGCCAAGTGATAGATGACTTATGATGTAACAGGTACGTCAGAGCATGCAACGTGACATTGCCTACGTGCCTGATTAGAGCACAACATTTATCGAGGTAGGTGATTTCATTCAAATTTCTCCGTAATTTCAATAACCATGACCTATTCTCTAAAGTTTGTAAGGCATGTGTTTTATGTCTTCTCATGTTCACATAAATAGGTCCCTACTTCTTAATGGTAGCATAACATTCCATTCTTGCGAATAACCATGTTTTACATGTGATGAACTATTTTTATCATGGGCTTTGATCGTACTTATTGATATTATTTTATGGAGTCCTTTCATGATTTATGACTTATTGTTGATTTATGATGGGTGCTTCAACCTAGTGGGTACTATGCTAGGAGGGTTGTAGGGTTGGCCACCCTCCTGCTAACTTTGTGATGCTAATGATTAGACACTGCCCTTGAATGGTATAGGACTAAGTACGTAGGTGGTTGTATCATGGGTAGTCCCACCTACGAGTCCATTCCTCCTCATGGGGATGGAGAAAGTCTCCCTTCTAGGTGTCAACGAGGACCGGCATGCCACTTATTCTATGTGCTCATGTGGTATTTATATGTGGGTGAAGCCTATGTGGGCGGCTAGATATGGGTGGGCCTATGGGTTGGGCTAACTACCTGGTGTGCAAGCTACAGGCAAGGGACTCGCCTATGTGGGTGGCCAGGCCTATGGATTAGGCGAGCTATCTAGTGTGCAAGCTACAAGCGAGGGATCCTAGGTTTGGTATGAGTACTCATTACCGGTGATTGAGTGTTGTGGGACACTCTTGGGGTTGTTGTTGATACAGTGTCCTATTTATCATGACTTGTATGCATATCATGGACTCGTATTGTTTTGATGGATGCATAGATGTATTTTAAACATGCCTTGCACCTCCCCCTCTTATTTCCTGCAACCCAACTTCTGTTTTACGTACCGTTGGCAATAACCATCACCAGCGACTAAAACGACTGCACAGGACTCTCCCTCCCCCTCTGACTAGCTGGATCGAGATAAGTACCATCCCCTCTCTTTTCCATCCACTCTTTTTCCCCTCTCTTTTCCGAAGTTAGTCTCCTTTTAATGCCGGAAAACGTCATGGACTTGCCATTTTCTAGTAAGTTTTAGGTATTACTGATCTTTTTGAAATAAGTCAATGAAATGGTATCAGATGATTATCTGAATCATTCATCTTGTGCATGATGGCACAAAGAACAAACCAATGAATTTTCATACTAATTGAACGGCTAGGGACGCTAGAAAACAATAAGATGAGGATTTTTAGGAAGTTGGTAAAAATAGTATAAAAATGGCAGATGATGATGGAATTTGTTGAAATGGAGTTTGAAAATGAAATCTACGTGAAAAACTGAGCAAAATGGTGTAAAAATCTCAAGATTTGGGCAGTTGGGGGTTGCAGGCAATAGGATTCTAGATGTCATCTCCGATGATGGCGGACCAATCCAATCACCATCCTCGGCAATAGCGAGTGGCGACAGCTCGACGGGAGACATTGGGCAGCGAGCACATGTGCAACACACTGCGTGGCAAGCGGCGCGACGTGAGCTCGACTAGGCGCGACCCCTGGCGGCAAGCGAGCAATACGTGCACGCACATGCACGCTGATGGCACACATGTGCAATGCACGTGCGGTGATTTCTTTTTCTTGAAGTTTGGGTTTTTCTGACCCGTCCATTCACAAAAATTGTGATTTTAGAAGCTACAGAGGTCCAAATCGTGATCTGAAAGAGGCATTGCAATCATCTCGATAGCGTGGACCTAGATTTGACTTGAAAATCTAAATCTAAACACCTTTTAAATGGTTAAACCACTGAATACCATTAGATAACCTAGATCAAGCTGATTAATGGATGATCAGCCCTTAGACCTTAGTTGTATGTATCGAATATGAGATTATCTAGGGGATTAGAAGAATAGATCTCATTGAATTTCCAAGTGATAGATGACTTATGATGTGACAAGTATGTCAGAGCATGCGATGTGACATTGCCCACGTGATTTCATTCAAATTTCTCCGTGATTTCAGTAACCATGATCTATTCTCTAAAGTTTGTAAGGCATGTGTTTTATGTCTTCTCATGTTCACATAAATAGGTCCCTACTTCTTATTGGTAGCATGACATTCCATTCTTGTGAATAACCATGTTTTACATGTGATGTATTGCATTCATCATGGGCTTTGATCGTACTTATTGAGATTATTTTATGGAGTCTTTTCATGATTTATGATGGGTGCTTCTACCCAGTGGGTACTATGCTAGGAGGGTTGTATGGTTGGCCACTCGCCCTCTAAATTTGTGATGCTAATGATTAGACACCGCCCTTGAGTGGTATAAGACCAAGTATGTAGGTGGTGGTATCATGGGTAGTCCCCCTATGGGTCCATTCCTCCCCATGGGGACGGAGAAAGTCTCCCTTCTAGGTGTCGACGAGGAGCGGCAGTGGTTTAGATCTTATGTGGTTACCACTGCAACATAGTAGCCTATACACTTATTTTGTATGCTCGTGTTATTTATATGTGGGTGAAGCCTATGTGGGTGGCTAGATGTGGGTGGTCTTATGGGCTAGACGAGCTACCTAGGGTGCTAGCTATAGGCGAGGGACTCGCCTATGTGGATGGCCAGATGTGGGTGGGCCTATGGGTTAGGCGAGCTACTTGGTGTGCTAGCTACAAGCGAGGGACCCTAGGTTTGGTATGAGTACTCATTATTAGTGATTGAGTGTCATGGGACACTCTTGGGGTTGTTGTTGATACAGTGTCCTATTTATCATGACTTGTATGCATATTATTCTATGGACATGGGATCATATTGTTTTGATGGACGCACATCTGTATTTTAAACATGCCTTGCATGTCATCCTAATTTGACTTGATATCTGTTTGTGAAGGTTTATGACTTGTATTAGACTCTTGTGAATCTACTTGGATGATTGTATATTTGGATATATTGGACCCATACTAGTGTGTAGTGCGCATATACTCACACGTGGATTATGTGGTGATCATGGATGGGACCTAGGCCTTTTGGACTTGTATCATCATCATCTTTTTACAGCGTGTGTAATTTATCGTGGTTTTAAACTTTGAGCATGCTCAGAGTATCTGGATTTGATTTTATTTATTGTTGGAGTTTTGGAGTGTGGTCGACCCCCGAGGTTTGCATTTCCAGTTAATTCTTTTAACACTACGCAAAATTTATAGATTTTGAGTATTGGATTTTCAGGGATCCCATCTATTTTTCTTAAAAACATAATATTATTATTACTTGGGGAAAAAAGGTTTAGAAAAACTCAGGGTGTCACACAATGTCCTAGGTTAGGAAAGCTCATCCTCACTAGCCATGTCCTCAAGCAAGGCAGCACCAGTGACAACCAAGGCAAAAACAACCATCACATTGTTATGGATCAAAAGCCACTGGGCATTTCATCAAGAACTATCTTAGGAGATAGAGGAAGAGACAGATCAATTGTGGTACTCAGCGGATGCAGTTTCACACACTTACTCACACCCAATATTTTTATATCTTGTATGAATTTTTCTATAGGAAGGGGAGCCTTGGCATAATGGTAAAAGTTGTCGTCATGTGAGCTTGAGGTCACTGTTCAAGATGTGGAATCAGCCTCTTGCAAAATGCAAGGTAAGGCTGCCTACTATAGACCCTTGTGGTTTGCCCCTTCTCCTGACCCTGCATAAGCGGGGTCTTTGTGCACTGGGTTTGACCTTATGAATTTTGCTATATGTGCCTTGTTTTGAATTGGAAGTGATGACATCAATAGAAGAGTTGATTGGGAATGAGTACCTTCAAGGGTACCTTTGGAGATAGTGAGCATGAGGATGGATGCTAATCTCATCCTACTCAATATGGTTGATTATGATGTTATCCTAGATGGATTGACTAGCTACTTACTAGGTGACAATTGATTTTTGTAAGAAGAGGCTAACTTTTAGTGTACCTGGATGGTCATGGACCCTGTTCTAGTGTAGGAAGAACATCATTGGGGCTTGTATTATATCTGCCATGAAGGCAGCAAAATGATTTTTGAGAGGATGTTAGGTCTTCCTTGTTTGTGTGATAGCAAAAGATAGTGAATGGCCATGGATTGAAGACATAAACCTCATATGAGAGTTCGTAGATGTTTTCCATGAGGAGATTCCAAGATTACCGTTGCAGAAAGTGATTGATTTCAGTATCAACTTGATACTAGGTAGAGTGCCCATTTCCAAGACACCATACATGATGGCCCCATCTAAGCTAAGAGAGCTTAAGAGCTAGTTGCCGGAGCTACATGATAGGGATTTTATCAAAACTAGTGGATCTTCGTAGGGAGGACCAGTCCTCTTCATGAAGAAGAAAGATAAATCTTTATTGTTATGCATAGATTACTAATTGTTGAATAACATCATAGTGAAGAACTGATATCCCCTACCCCATATTGGTGATCTATTTGATCAACTCTAGACAGCATAGATGTTCTTGAAGATTGATCTGAAGTCAATATCAACAGTTGAGGATTATAGAGGAGGACATCTCTAAGATATCTTTTAGGACTCAATGTGGCCACTACGAGTTCTTAGTGGTGCCTTTTGGTTTGACTAATGCACCGATAGTGTTTATGGATCTGAAGAGCCGAGTCTTTCAAGCTTATCTAGATAAGTCACAATGAGCATTTGCATATTGTGTTAGACACATTGTGCCACCACCGCTTGCTTGCATAGTTCAGTAAGTGTGGCTTTTGATTGCAACATGAGCATTCCTCAACCACGCTATATGGAAGGATGGTGTAGTAATGGACCTAGCAAAGGTAGAGGAAGTGTTGGGTTGGGAATGACCCATGAAAGTAACCAAGATTCATAGTTTCCTCAGTTTGGCATGTGATTATCCTAGATTTATCTAGGGTTTCTCTAGGATTGCATTGCCTCTGAGTACCTTGATGAGGAAGGGCACCAAAGTTTGGAGTGATGCTTGTGAAGGGAGCTTTTAGGAGCTCAAGAGGAGAATTACCTCCGCACTACTGTTGACATTGCCCTCAAGATCTAATGGTTTTGTAGTTTATTTTGATGCCTCTAACAAGGGATTGGGAGGAGTTTTGATGCAGCATGGCAAGGTAATTGCCTATGCATTTCAACAATTGAAGATTCATGAGTTGAACTACCCATGACTTGGAGTTAGTAGCGGTGGTGTTCTCATTAAAGATATGATGGCATTACCTTTATGAGAAGAAGTTTGAAGTTTTCAGTAATCATAAAAGCCCCAAGTACTTCTTTACTCGAACTGACTTGAATACAAAGATAGAACAGATGGATGGAATATCTTAAGGATTTTAACTTACCATCAAATACCACCTTGGAAAGGGAAATGTGGTAGTAGATGCCTTGAGTCGGAAGTCAAGGATAGTGGCTACCAACATATCTATCGGATTGAGATTTATTAACAGGATTTTATATGCACAGGTGGAGAATGGAAAGACACAGGCCTTTGTAGAGAAGGCAAGTTTCACCAGAGGATAGAATGATGGCATAAGTTTTCAAGGTAGACTGGTAGTACCAACTACTGATGTTTGAGACAAGAGCTACTTTAGGAGGTTCATCATTCATAGTTTACTATTCATCTAAGAGGTACGAAAATATGCCAGGATTTGAGGTGATACTTTTGGTGGAATGGGATGAAGAGAGATATTGAGTATGTAGCATGCTGACCTATCAACAAGTCAAGGCCAAGTATTAGAGGCTATCAGGGCAGTTACAAATGTTGGATCTTCCTGAGTGAGAGTGGGATCATATTACTTTGGACTTCATATCTAGTCTCTTGCGGATAGCAAGTGGATATAACATGATTTGGATTAGTGCCATTAGATTGACAACGTCCACCCACTTCCTTCCCATTTGGCTAAGTCAGACACTTAACAGCTTGGTGAGACTTTATGCCAAGGAGATCATGAGTTTACATGGGACCCCTTTGACTATTATCTTAGACATGGACAATAGATTCACCTTGAAGTACTTGTAGAGTGTTCAAGATGCTTTAGGGTCGATGTTGAGATTTAGCACAGCCCTTCAACCTCAGACAGATAGACAGTCATTCTAAGATGACCATAAAACTATAGAGGAAATGCTGAGGACTTGTGCCATTGACTAGAGATGTAGTTGGGATGAGCATTTGCCACTCATGGTGTTTGCATATAATAACAGCTATCATGCAAGTATTGGCATGACTCCTTATAAGACTTGGAAGGGTGCCATATAAAACCATAAATTATTAACTATGTCTTGAGATAGTTAAAAAATAAAAAAAGCTTGAGGAGATTTATCATAACAATATTATACATATGCAATACCAGGTTTGATTTCTCGTTGGATTTGAGACATGATAGTGATTTGAATTTTAATGTGAGGTTATTTCCTTGCATGTAATTGAAATTTGGTTCATGATTTATATTGTGGGTAACCAATGAGGTCCGCTGATGAAGGTGAGGGCAAGAGGCATTGGCAGCTTTTAGGTCCTCATGGTATAGTTGCGATTAGGTTGAGATGATTCTGAAATATTTTTGCATATATGATTTTGATTCTATTTCATTTTTGGCATGTATTTGCCTATTGGTGAGTAAGATGTTCCAATCTTGATTGGCATGCTTACTTTATCAGCTAATTTGTTCTAGGAAGATTAGCATGATTAACCTACCTTATAAGATGAGGTTGTTTTTAGAATTGTATAAAAGAGCACATGAAGATAATTTGGAGATGAAATTCCTATAGCGTAGAAAAAAATGTAACAACTCTCAATTTTGAGTTTTTTCCATGTATTTATATTATATTTTGATTGGAAAAGGAATAAGAAATTGAATTCCATAAAAATTGAATCCAAGGAAGTGATCCTTTTGAAAAGTCAATTTTTGAACTTGAAACTATCAAAAATAAAATGTACGCGTCAAGATGATTCCAATGATACTAATTTTATGCAAAATGGAGATTGAGGTGGAAAAATCTAAAAGTTTTACTAAATTGAGAAGGCGCCAAAATTGATAACAGCACTAACATATTTGTCATTTTGTGGAATGTAAGTGTTGCAATGCAACATGCAGACGGCCTGCCATCACGCATCGACCTAACAATTCTGCACCAGGCCATGACCCCACACCCTGCCCCTTAGGGAAGGCAATAATCATTCACGAATAAAAATTTCACAAACCCAATTGCGGCTATTTGGAAATAACAACTCGATTTTAATGCCCGTTAGTTGATGCGCCAAACATTCTGTAGTTCTCTTCGTCTGGGATATTTCTGATCAAATCTTTCTTCCCTTTGAAGCTGATAATAAATAAAAGCATCGACATCGTTTCGTATTCAAAATTAAGGGCCTGAAAAACACGTTACAATAGTTAATACGCATCAAATTCAATAGTTATCCGAACATGATAGTGCAGCTGTAGTCCTCTCTCAATCTAATCCTTTCTTATCTACTACTAAATCGTCATCATTCAAAAAAATAAAATAAAATAAAGACAGAGAATACGGATCTGCCAATTAATATACCAAAACATGCGGTAACATAGAACAGACAAGGAAAACAAATAATGAAAAGCATGAACATAGAATAGCCGAGTTGTGATTAGAAGTACTCCATCCAAGAAGTTCAGTTCTTGCAAACATGGTGCTCTCCGAAGCAAACAAGAGAAGAAACATGCGGTGTCAGAAGCCATATGTAGGGTTAGTTTCTTCAGCTTTCATCAGATGACATTGCTTAGGCAACTTTCTGCAGAGAAATAACCGAAAAGAAAAGGAAATAAAAAAGAAAAGCAGACAGAATATAAGATGAAGTTCATGAACCAAAACTAAGAATAGAACTCGCTGGTTCTGCCAATAAAGCGTAAATAGAGACTCTCAGCATGACCAAGATTTATTAGCAGTTCTACAAGCTCCGTGGGGTCATAAGAAGTGTCAAATGGCCAATAGATAAAATCAGTCAGTAGAGGTGCAGCCTTCAAAGAAATGCGAGTTGGTGGGAAAGAATAGATCAACAACTTCTGGAGACTTCGCGCGCGAATCCTGATTTCTCCTTTCCGCTTTACCAAAATATAATCATCCAAGGAAAATTTGTGTAGCATCCGGCATGATAAAATCAATCGCTCCAAATTATCATCAGTTATAGAAACATCACCAAGCATGGAGCTCGCGTTCATGCCTTCAAAACGAGGAACAACCACCTGAGACTTGGATAACAATAGCTCTTTCAGTGACTGATAGCAGAAGGCATTAGGAGGAAATGGATAGTATCTCATTGAGTCATGGACATATAGACTTTGGAAGTCCTTTTTTCCATGGAGAAGGATTAACTCGTCGGAACCATCTCTGAATTCCTCTAAACAACAGGCATTAATAGGTGAAGTAAAGATTGGAGCTCTGCAAGACTGCAGGATCTGATGGACAACCGACATCCATTTCTTGATTCACTAAAATCTGGCCCCAATAAGTCATCAGAAAAGGTTGATTGTGTACCAACTCAAGTCCATTTTAAGGTGGGGGATGGAATTCCAGAGATCTCTCCACCTCTTGGAGAGTACGGATGTTTTGCGGCCTACTTTATGCTGGGGCCTATTGTGTTTTCCGCAAGTGTATGGGCTATTGTGGTATAGCATGCGCAAGTACGGATCGATCCCATAGGGACTTGCTTTAAGAATTTAGAGTTTTAATAAAATTTAATTATTCAAAAATTAAAATTAAATGAAAAAAATTAACAAAAAATGCAATCAAGCTTCAAATGTATTTTATCAATGAAATTACAGAGGTCTAATACAAATATACAAAAATTTAACCAAAGAAACAAGAAAATTTCACCTTTTTGGACATATTATCTTCAATTTCTTCAAATATGGTCTTTTGGGAGTTGATTAACCTTTGTCAACGCCTTAATCATGTCCTTGATTAAAGATCTGATGGTTGGATTTGTTATATTCCTCAAAATCTTTAAGATCTAGAGTAAATAGTGATTTTGGGATTTGGACTATCTAGATTACTTTTTATATTTTAGATTAAAGATCAGAGACGTTAATTAGGTTTGGGAATGTCCTAAGAACGAAATTTAAAATTTAATTAAAAATCAGAAAAGAAACAGAAGAGAAATTGAGAGTTTTTTTATTGTTTAAGGCTAACCCACTGCTTAGGTTAAACCTTAACTAATCTGGCTCAGATTGGGCAATTCCTAGAAAACTGAATAAAGATAACTCAAAACTGAATAGACAAGGACACAGAAGTAATTAAAAAGGAGAGTAAGATGGAATTTCAATTAAGTGCAATGGGCAAGATTAGAATTAGACCATAATTCTTATTAAAACCAAAAAAACAAACAAACAAACAGGGGAAAACCGATGGAGGAGGGAGCCGGAGAAGGAGTAGAGAGGGGCAATAGGAGGGGGGGACTAGGGCATGGCTGTCATGTGGTGGAAGAAGAGGCGGCTAGTGACCGGGTGATCTTGCACACGCTGGGGTGCATATCAAAGATGGCAAACAATGGTGACCAGCATCGAGCACAATGCATTCCAAAGTAGAGGAAAGGAGTAGGTGGGTGTTTGCCAAAGAGGAAGCTAGGAGTGGCCAATGCGATCCTACTTCAGGTGGTGACAAATTGGGCAAAGGACCAATGGGGCAAGCTGGTGATGGTCTGTGGGAGTGGCGAGTGGGTGAACAGACGAAAACATGGAAAAGGACCAGAGATGGAGTAGGTGACTGACTGAGCAGATACCTGGTGCAGACAGGGCATGACTAGAGAGAGAGAGAGAGAGAGAGAGCAGGGACAGGGATGTAGCATGAGCAGAGGTGGTAGAGGGAGAATTGGAGAAGGGAGAGAGAATAGAGAGATGGGGACGGGGATGAGAACGAAAGAAAGAGAAGGAGATAACTGAGAGAGAACAGATTGGGAGTGAGAAAAGGGGAGAGAGAAGTGGGAGTAGGAGAACAGAGAAGAACAAGTGGAAGGGGGCGTAGCAAGAGAGAGAGGGAGATGGAGGCATGAAGAATAGACAAGAGAGAGAGAGAGAGAGAGAGAGAGAGGAGTCTTACGGTTCGTCTTTTCTCTAATATTATTTTTTTTCTTCTAATTTGGTTACCCCCTTTACTTTAGAAACTTATTCACTCTCCTTCCTTTTGTTGCAAATTTCCATTTTCCATCTTAGCATGCTTTCCTTTGTAGTTTAATTCCCAATTAGGAAACTATCCCAACTTTCTTTATTACCCTTTAAGATAATATACATCATTGAAATTCAATCTAAGCTATTCAAGCCTCTTCTAGTTAATCCACAAAATAAAAGATTAGATTAGAGCCATCTAAACTGTACATTAAGCATCTAATAAGCTGTAATGATCATCTAACCATTGATTTTAATAACTTAATGATTTGATGATCAATTAGAGCTATATTCAAAATCAAGCTAAAAATTACAAATTTGATTGGTTAGATGATCTAATTGAATGCTAAATTAGTATATTTTGACCAAAATTAAACTCTTAGCACACCCCCCAACCAACATTTTGCTAGCCCCTAACAAAATATGTAGAAAACTATTTTATAAAAACTAGTACAAGGTGCCACTTTTGTAGGTACTCACAGTCGCATTTAGCAACCAACTTGACTCCGACCACGTGATGTTAATATTTACTACGTTTTTTGTCAATAAAAATCGTCTAGTTTTGACAGACATTTGACATGCATGTTGACATAGGTTGCAAATTGATATTCTGAATTAGTGAAGCCGGGGTAAGAGAACATCTACAAGGAAGCTTCACATATAAGGAATATTGAGCATTTTGGGGTGAGTGTTTTGTGAGAGGTACTTTCATACCTTTTGAGTGTGGGAAAGTCGTGAAAGTAAATTTTTTGAGTCATGTTATTTAACCAGTTGTATATTTGTACCACTTTTATTCATGGGTATCTTAAATTTTTTACAAAAATTGAGACTGTCATTTCTTGTAACCCTTTTTTGTTATAGTGGATATTTTACTTTGTGGGCCTCATAATTTTTACCTCTTTCTTAGAGGATGTTCCACGTAAAAATCTTGGTGTTCTTATTTATCGCTATTTACTCATTTTATTTACATTCTTGAAGTTATATTTTTACCTAATGGGAACTGTGGGCCTATTAAGAGTTTAATTTTGGCCAAAATACCCCAAATTTAGCATTCAATTAGATCATTTAACTGATCAAATTTGTAATTTTTTGTTTGATTTTGAATATAGCTCTAATTGATCACCAAATTATTAATTTGTCAAAATCAACAGTCAGACTATCATTAGTGCTTATTAAATGCTTAATGTATGGTTTGGATGACTCTAATTTAGTCTTTTATTTTACAAATTAACTAGAAGAGGTTTGGATGGCTTAGATTGAATTTCAACGATGCAAATTATCTTAAAGGGCAAGAAAGAAAGATAGGATAGTTTCCTAATTGGGAATTAAACTACAAAGGAAAACATGCTAAGATGGAAAATGGAAAGCTGCAACAAAAGAAAAGAGAATGGGGAAGTTTCCAAAGTAAAGGGTGCAACCAAATTAGTAGAAAAGAAAAATTTTATAAGAGAAAAGAGGAACCGTAAGACTCCTCTACCACCCCCCCTCTCTCTCTCCCTCTCGTCCGTACTAAGCAGATTGCACCCTTGTTTCACTCCCTTCTTCTCTTCCACGGTTCCCTTATTTCTCTCTCACTCTCTTATGTCTATTCTTCATGCCCCCATCTCCTCTCCCAATATGTTCTCTCTTGGTTATCTTCTTCTCTTTCTTTCATTCTCATCCTCGTCTCCATCTCTCTATTCTCTCCAGTCCATCGCACCAGCAACCCCTCTGCTCTCTCTCTTCTCCAATTCTCCCTCTGCCTCCTCTACTCACCAGACATCCCTGTCCCCTACTACGTCTCTCTCTCTCTCTAGTCACACCCTGTCCACACTGGGTTTCTACTCAGTTAGTCACCTGCTCCACCTCTGCTCCTTTTCCTTATACCTCTCTCTCTCTCTCTCTCTCTCTCTCTCTCTCTCTCTCTCTCTCTCTCTCTCTCTCTCTCTCTCTCTCTCTCTAACGCACAACACCTCCTCTGTAACCCAGATAGGCATCATTCCTATGCTCCACCAGCAACGCTGCCTCTGTTTTTGTCTGTTCACCTGCTCGCTCCTCCCACTAACCATCACGAGCTTGCCCCACTAGTCCCATGCCCAGTTCATCACCGCCTGAAGAGGGATTGCACCCACCACTCCTAGCTTCCTCTCGGGCCAACACCCACCTGTTCCTTTCCTTTGCTTTGGAATGCATTGTGCCTGACACTAGTCACCATTGTTTGTTGGTTGGATAGTACCAACAAAATCGAATGCTAACTCCCATTTCTATTTCTTATTGAATTAACCGATCAATTAGCTATAGGGCATTTATTTCAATTCTATAATATTCAAAAAAAAAAGACTAAACTACATGATAAATGAAGGTAGATCTACTGCAATACTACAAAAAGTAATAAGATGGATCTAGAAATTCATTTCGGATAATTGAACCTTCTCAAATTGTTTCTTTTTAAGAACCAAAAAGATTTGATCTCTGATCCGCACCCCAGCTTGAGCAAGATCACCTGGTCATAAGCCGCCTCTTCTTCCACCACCCAATGGCCATGCCCCAATCCCCCTTCTCTTCTCCTCCATCGGGTTTCCCCTTTCCATTTTTATTTTTTTTTGTACTAATAAGCATTATGGTTTAATTCAAATCCTTGCTCCTTGCTACGCCTCCCCTTCCAATTGTTCTCCTACTCCCACTTCTCTCACTCCCAATATGTTCTCTCTTGGTTATCTTCTTCTCTTTCTTTCATTCTCATCCCTGTCTCCATCTCCCTATTCTCTCTAGTCCACCGAATTGGCAACCCCTCTACTCTCTCCCTTCTCCAATTCTCCCTCTGCCTCCTCTACTCACCTGACATCCTTGCCCCTACTCTCTCTCTCTCTCTCTCTCTCTCTCTCTCTCTCTCTCTCTCTCTCTCTCTCTCTCTCTCTCTCTCTCTCTCTCTCTCTCTCTCTCTCTCTCTCTCTCTCTCTCTCTCTCCAGTCATGCCCCGTCTACATCGGGTTCCTGCTCAGTCAGTCACCTACTCCACTTCTGCTCCTTTTCCTTATACCTCTCTCTCGCACCTTCTCCTTTCTCTCTTGTCTCGCTCTCTCTCCCTCATCTCTCTGCTGCCATCTCTCTCTCTAATGCACAACACCTCCTTTGTAACCTAGACCAGCATCATTCCTATGCTCCACCGGCAATGCTGCCTCTATTTTCATCTATTCACTCGCTTGCTACTCCCACTAACCATCACCGACCTACCCGACTAGCCCTCTGCCCAGTTCGTTACCACCTGAAGCGGGATTGCATTGGCCACTCCTAGCTTCCTCTTTGGTGAACACCCACCTGTTCCTTTCCTCTACTTTGGAATGCATTGTGCTCAATGCTGGTCACTGTTGTTTGCCATCTCTGATCTGTACCCCAGCTTGTGCAAGATCACCTGGTCACCAGCCGCCTCTTCTTCCACCACCTGACAGCCATGCCCTAGTTCCCCCCCTCTCCTATTCCCCCTCTATACTCCTCCTCCAACTCCCTCCTCCATCGGGTTTCACCTTTCTGTTTTTTTTTTTTCGTTTTAATAAGAGTTATGGTTTAATTCCAATCTTACCCATTGCACTTAATTGAAATTCCATCTTACTCCCGTTTTTAATTACTTATGTGTCCCTATCTATTCCAGTTTTAAGTTATTTTTTTCTCTTATCCAGGAAATGCCTAATCCAAGTCAGAATAGTTAAGGTTTAACCTAATCAGTGGGTTAGCATTGAACAATAAAAGAAACTCTCAATTTCTCCTTTGTTTCTTTTCTGATTTTTAATTAAATTTTGAATTTCATTCTTAGGACATTTCTGAACATAATTAACATCTCTAATCTTTAATCTGAAATCCAGAAGGTGATCTAGATTGTCCAAATCTCAAAATCACTATTTCCTCTAGATCTATAAGATTTTGAGGAATTTGACAAATCCAACCGTTAGATCTTTAATCAAGGACATGATGAAGATGTTGATGAAGGCTAATCAACCCCCAAAAGACCAGATTTAAAGAAATTGATGATAAGATGTCTAGGGAAGTGAAATTTTCTTGTTTCTTTAGTTAAATTTCTGTATTTTTGGATTAGACCTCTATACTTTCATTAATTAAATGCATTTGAAGTCGGATTACATTTTTGTTAATTTTTTTCATTTAATTTTAATTTTTAAATAATTAAATTTTATTAAAACTCCAAATTCTTAAAGCGAGTCCCTATAGGATCGACCCTTACTTGCACATGCTATACCATAATAGCCCATGTATTTGTGAAAAACATAATAACTTTTTGGCGCCATTATTGAGGACTCGCAATGGAGTTTTCATTAAATTTAATTAAAAATCCAAAAATTAAAATTTTTTTAGTAATTGCATATTTTTAGCATTTTAGGCATTTTTTGGTGCATTTTCCAATTTTTTGAGTGCATAATTACCTTGTTTCCTAAATTTGGTACTTATTTCTATTTTTATTTTTTAGGAAAATTGGAAAGTGAAGGAATTTGGCAAGTGGATCTTCATCAAAATAAAATTTTCCCTGCTTTCCTAGAATATGATTTTCCTTTTCTTTTGAGTGAATCTTGTAGTGAGGCCTCTTTGTAATTTTTATTTTTATTTTAAAAGGGTCGTATAATATAGGGCAAGTGTGGGATAAGGTGGCCCACACTTGATATTCATTAGAAACCCCACTGGAAGTATCCTTCACTCCTTTTATTTTCTAGATTAGGGTTTGCATTTAGGATAGTCTTGCATTGTTTGGTAGAATAATTGCATATAGAAAACATAATTAATAATTGTTGCATTTTTAAGGTTCTGCATTAGTTTACTATTTTAATTGCATTCTTATGGCACGTTTAATGCTTTAAGGTGATATATGTTGATCAAATTGCCATGGAGATTGAAAATTAATTAGTAAGAGCACCCGACCCCACAAGATCAAGGGTGAATTTCATTACCACTCCTTGAGCCACGTAGGATAATCAACTCAAGCATGATAGGGCCATCACATGCTTGTAGGACCCTCTTACTAAAAGTCGATCTATTGTTACTCCAGTGGCTTTTGAGGGTTGTGGTTGTGTCCAGGTCACTTGCCATATTGAAGTTAGTAAAGCCTTATAAATTGGGTCAAAACCTCCAAAACATAAGCGCAATTTAGAACTTCCCTCCAAATACTTCAAGGTCCACTTAACTGCATTCCAGTGTTCTTTTCCAAGATTATCAAGAAATTTGCTCACGACGCCCACTACGTGAGCAATATCTAGCCTGGTGCATACTATAGCATACATCAAACTCCCAATTGTTGAGGAGTAGGAGATGTCATCTTGCTCAATTTCATATGACCATCAAGTTACAGACTTAGCATCTTTCATGTTGAACCATTCAAGTACTTGTTGGACATACTTTTCCTATGACAACCACAATCTTCGTTTATACCTACCACGAGTAATTTTGATTCCCAAAATCTATTAGGCTAGTCTAATGTCATTCATATCAAATACTTTGGACATCTCTCCCTTTAATTTAGCAATAAGCTGAACGTCCTATCCTACAATTAACATGTCATCAACAAAATTATAAAATTGTTACCAAAGAATCTTTTGGAGTAAACACATGGATTAGACGAAATTCTCCTATAACCATTATCCATCATAAATGAGTCAAATTTCTCGTACCACTAACTCGGTGCCTACTTCAAACCATAGAGACTCTTCTTTAATTCTACACACCATATGCTGTTTCTTTTTCACTTCAAAATCTTTAGGCTGCTCCATATCAATCTCTTCTTCCAAGTCACCATGAAAAAACGCAATCTTCACATCTAACTGCTCAAGCTCAAGGTCTAATAGCTCGAATAGATGTCATTTTAACAACAAGTGGAAAAAAAATTCATCAAAATCAATACCTTTCTTTTGTTCAAAGCCTTTTACTAAGCCTTGTGTATTGCTAGCTTACCATAGATGTCCTTCTTGAGCTTGTAAACTCACTTGCACTTTATATTTTTACCTCTACAAAGATCAACTAACTCATACATGGCATTCTTCTATAAAGAATTGATCTCTTGTTTCATGGCTTGTAACCAATAACTCTTATCAGGATGAATTAGTGAGGATATGCTCAGAAGTAAGATGTATCATTGATTGTTGATACACTCTCTATTATCATCTTGGAAGTGGTTAAACAATCTCTACAAGGGCAGATTGCTCCCCCTGCTCAACATATGTTACTTCTGATGTTTCATTTTCACCTTCTTCTTCTATGTCCCCTTCTTCTGTGACATTAGTAAGAAGAGGACTTATTAAATAGTCAGTTAAAATATTATTTGCATACTTGGTCTTTTGTTCATCTCTATGTGCTACAAACTCATATTCATGAAACAACACATCTCTACTTCTGATGATCTTCTTGTTTTCTGGGTCCCATAACCTGTAGCCTAATTTTCATCATCATACTGAGGAATATACATGGCATTGAATTTTCATCAAGTTTAGTCCTCTTGTAATACCTCAAGCAATTCCGCTACTTTTGCATCCATTTTACAAACAACAGGAATTGGACATTCTAAGGAGTACCATTAGATTGACGATCCGAAAAAACCGTTGCATATGTATTAACAACACAGACCTAATGAGACTATAAAACTTGATACCATGACAAATACAAGAATGGGTTTACACTTGACTTGGATAGTCAAATCTAAAATTCAAAGGTCAATATACAAAATTTAGACTCTAATAGACCCAACAAATCCATCTATGAGGTTTGATCATTTTTTATCTTGTAGATCTATGAGATCTCTAGAGTTTTTGGGCTCTAATCATTTACAATAGTCATCTGATTCTAAGTTTTATAGTCTAATTAGGTTTGCATCGTTAATACGAACACAACGGTTCCTTCGGATGGTCAATCAGAGTCCTACAACCTCCGTAACTGCATTTTTAGTGTCCCAAACTCACGGACGAACCAAATCGTCCATTTAGGGCCCGCGTGTCACGGTTCCCAAGACACTTGCGTGCCCTGGTCGAGCCAGGACCCGTACTCGCACGTCGCTTGCGTCCGAAGGCTGCGCCGGGATGCACGTATGCCCAAGCGACGCGCTATGACACACGTCCTAGATGGCGTCATGCAGACTCGTCTTTGGCGCAGGCGGGGTGTGCCTCTACTCCCAAGATGCCCCGTGTGTCCTGGTCGAGTTGGGAACCCACTGCACGGGTCGCGCTTGCAACGGTTGCCCCAAGGAGCTTGTCACAAGAGCGCGTCACGCTCGTGGCCCCTTGGGTCACCATCTTCGACGGGTTTCAGCCCATTTGGTTCAGGACCGGTGCTGTGCTAATGCCTTCCAGCTGGAAAAAAATCCAGATCTAGCGTGGATCTGGGTTGGGAAGGAGAGGGGAATAAGAGAAAAGGAGTGAGGCTTACCTGGGCAGCCTAGGAGAGTGACCATCACCGGTGGGTGCACCTGTGCTCCAGTCTGAAAACCCCTGCTCGCCGAAAACCACGAAGAAGGGGAAAAACCCAATTTTTTCAATGAAACCAAAGTTAAAATGGGAATGGGGAAGGAAAGGGGAATGGCTGGCCTAAAGGAAGGGCTTGGCCATTGCCGTCCTTTACAGGGAAAATCGATGGAGGGTTTTTCGACGTTTTCTGGAGCCCTAGCTTGGCCGGAGAAGAAAAAGAGGAGAATGAGGATGATCGGGGAAGAGGGGGAGGAGGATTTTTATAGATGAGGGAGACGGTGCTGCCATTTCTTCTGGCACCGCCTTGTAAAGGTGGTGCTGGAAGTCCCTAGAAATAGCTAGAAGGAGGAAGACGATGGGGGGTTCTGTTATTAAAACGGCCCCCTACATTTTTTGTCTTTTTTGTTTTTTAAATGTAAATTATAGATACTTGTAAACAATTCGTTATCAATGGTATTAAAAATGAATGTGCATAAGTTACGTGAAAACACTGCCATTCCAGTTATCAATGGTAGTAAAATAGTAAACAAAGGAATTTGTAAGAAAATTTAGTACTATTAGATTCTACATTCAAAATGGAATCCAACACCTCAAAGAACACCAAAAACGGAGTTCATATGACCAAGTTATGGTCATTTAAAGATGAAGGACATTTCTGTAATTTAAATAAACACGAGAATGGCCTGAAAACACAGGGGTCCGTTTTGATAACGACATCCCTGTCTTCTCCCTCCTCCAGCCACCGCCATTCTCGATTTTTCCAGAACCGCTTCTGTAGGGCGGTGCTGGAAAGGATGGCGGCACCGCCTCCCTCATCTATAAAAACTCGTTTCCCCTATTCCCCGATCATCCTCTTCTTCATCTCCGGCCATCTCGGGCGAGGGTTTCCGACAAAACCAGAAAACCCATCTCTAGGATTCCTTTGTGATTTTTGGTGTTGGCCCAAGTCTTCCCTTTGGACTGGCCATTTCCCTTTTTCCTCTTTCCCATTTCTTCCCTCGAATCACCCAAAAAACTGGGTTTTTCCCCTTCTTTAGGTTTTTCCGGTGACCTGGGATTCCAGCACATGTAAAGGGACTACACACTGGAATGAGGGCATCTCTAGCTACCCAAGTAAGCCCCCATCTCCCTCTCTGTCTCCTCTTTGTCATTTCCCCAGATTCCAACTGGACCTAGGCGGTTTTCCAGCTGAAAAACATCGGCCCTCTGTGGAAGGAACCATACGGGTGGGAACCCATCTAAGGCAACGCGTCCCAGGGGTGTGATGAGTGATGTGTGCCTGGGGCACGGTCCTTGGCATGGCCTTCAGGCCCGCGCAACATGGGGCACGGGTCCTGGCTCGACCAGGATGCCTATGGTGCCCTAGGAGCTGAGACGCACCATATTGCGCCAAAGACGTGTCCACCTGATGCTATCCAAGACGCGCATCGTTTGGGCATGCGGCGCATGCGAACACAATTCCTAGGGTGGCCTTTAGGTGTGCGCGATGTTCGGGTGTGGGCCACATGGATGAATCTAGTTCGTCCGTGATCGTGCAACGCTAAAAATGCAATTACAGGAGCTATAGGACTCCAATTGACGATCCGAAAGAACCGTTGCGTCCGTATTAACAACGTGGACCTAATGAGACTATAAAACTTAGGCTCCTAGGATTGTTCAGTATAACTGTAGCCTAATGACTATAAATATCTTCTAGATCTAGCTTAAAAACACGCTAAGCAAGGGCCTATAGTCCTCAAAGGCAAATTTAGCCATTAATCTATAAGTTTATAAAGTTGGAAAATAATACGAATGGAAGGATAATAGGTAATACGTATAGGACTCCGATTGACGATCCGAAAGAACCGTTGCATCCGTATTAACAATGCGGACCTAATGAGACTATAAAAATTAAGCTCCTAGGACTGTTCAGTATAACTATAGACTAAGAACTATAAAGATCTTCTAGATCTAGCTTAAAAACACACTAAGCAAGGGCCTATAGGTCCTAAAAGATAGATTTAGCCGTTAATCTATAAGTTTAAGTAATGACCCATAAAAGTTGGAAAATAATACTTGAATCCTTGTTATTAATATCCATGGTTTCGCTAAGATGGGTCAGGGTCGAGTAAGGAAGAACATGATTTGTACATTTATCGAGGTAGGTATTTTGATGTTGCTACATTTTTAATGCATTTCTAAATATACTTGATTTATTGATCTTCTCTTATCAAGTTGTTTTCATAATATATGGTCTTAAATGTGATCATTTGCATCGAGATGATTTTATGAATGCATTGCTCCATACTTTGAAAACAAATGCATAAATTGCCTGATTTACAAAGATTGAGATTGGATCATTTGGATAACTACATATCCTCGAGGGTTGCCAAAAGACACTAAAGTGCCAGGCAGTGTGAGGGACCCAAAGAGGACATTGAAAATGATGGCATAAATTGCATGATTTATGTTGATTTGAGATTTGGACTATGTATGTTTTTGGGCTATGGAGCCCAGTGGGCACTATGTTGAGCGGTACGGGTTTGGCCTCCCGACCTCAACCACCAAAAAGGTGGATGGTATCGCTACCAAAAATGGCATTGTCCCTTCCCGGACTGTTGTGGTAAACAGGGACGACCACTGGAGGTGTTCACGGTACCCTTTTGGGGATATATCCATAGTCACCGTGTAGGCTATGGTGGACTGGTCTCTAAATACCAGAGACACACGATTCAGAGGGGTTCTGGTCATGAGTGTAGTGGCCCTATGATTTCAATGTGTTTGATATGCATATAGCATTGAAATGGTTGTATATGAGTACTCGTGACCAGTCGGCGTGATGTATCGCTGAGAGATCCATTGTTCATGATACGTATAGTAATACTAGCACCTACTTGAATGATGACTAGTTTAAGAGTTTCATGATTATTATATTTGACTCGTGAGGTCCGCGATATTGTTCGACCAAAAAACTGCTCAGATCCTATCTAAATCTGGGCAAACGATGAAGGGGAGAGAGAGAAGGAGATGGGGGCTTACCTGGGTAGCCAGAGATCCCTCATTCTGGTGTGCAGCTCCCTTTACATGTGCTGGAATCCCAGGTCACCGAAAAAACCCTAAGAAGGGGAAAAACCCAGTTTTTTTGGTGATTCCAGGGAAGAAATGGGGAAGAGGAAGAAGGGAAATGGCTGGCCCAAAGGGAAGACTTGGGTTAGCACCAAAAATCGCAAAGGAATCCTAGAGATGGGTTTTCTGGTTTTGTTGGAAACCCTCGCCCGAGATGGCCGGAGATGATGAAGAGGATGATCAGGGAAGAGGGGAAACGGGTTTTTATATATGAGGGAGGTGGTGCCGTCCCATGGCAGTGCCGCCATCCTTTCTGGCACCTCCCTACAAAGGCGGTTCTGGAATAATCGAGAATGGCAGTGGCTGGAGGAGGGAGAAGACTAGGGTGCCATTATCAAAATGGCCCCCTGTTTTTTTAGGCCATTCTCGAATACAATGAATACAGGGGCAATTGAGACAGAAGCAAAAATAAGAAACAATCTAAACCAAGGCCCAAGGCTTATCCAAACCTTAATAGATACCATGATAAACCATAGAAATCACTTTGGTCGGAAAGATGCTGCTGACTTGGATTGAACAGAAATACAGATAAGCACCGATCATTTTAGAGACCTTTGAGCTTATAACCTATATGTCTAGAAAGAGATTGACAGATAATTCTCTTTCTATATCTAAGAAAATATTTCATGCTTACCTGATTGTTTTTCAAACTTGTTGATTTAACAGCTTTAACACAACTTGATATAATAGTCATTAAAAGAGAATTATTGTGATAAGCTAAGTATGAGGGGACACTTAAAGATTAAATTTGAGGAATTGGGAGAATCACTACTTTTGAGGATATCTCCTAACAATTAAGACTGAATGGTTGACGATAAAACCTTGATAACAAGTTGAACAATATATTGACATAAGGAATGGAAGGATAATAGGTAATACGTATAGGACTCCGATTGACGATCCGAAAGAACCGTTGCATCCGTATTAACAATGCGGACCTAATGAGACTATAAAAATTAAGCTCCTAGGACTGTTCAGTATAACTATAGACTAAGAACTATAAAGATCTTCTAGATCTAGCTTAAAAACACACTAAGCAAGGGCCTATAGGTCCTAAAAGATAGATTTAGCCGTTAATCTATAAGTTTAAGTAATGACCCATAATAGTTAGAAAATAATACTTGATCCTTGTTATTAATAACTAGGGTTTCGCTAAGATGGGTCAGGGTCGAGTAATGAAGAACGTGATTTGCAAATTTATCGAGGTAGGTAGTCTGATACTGCTACATTTTTAATGCATTTCCAAATATACTTGATTTATTGAGCTTCTCTTATTGAGTTGTTTTCATAATATATGGTCTTAAATGTGATCATTTGCATTGAGATGATTTTATGAATGCATTGCTCGCATACTTTGAAAAACAAATGCATAAATTGCCTGATTTACAAAGATTGAGCTTGGATCATTTGGATAATTGCATATCCTCGAGGGTTGCCAAAAGACACTAGAGTGCCCAAAAGACACTGGTTAGGCAGCTGTGAGGGCCAGGTAGTGTGTGGGACCTAAAGAGGACATTGAAAATGATGGCATAAATTGCATGATTTATGTTGATTTGAGATTTGGACTATGTATGTTTTTGGGCTATGGAGCCCAGTGGACACTATGCTGAGGGGTACGGGTTTGGCCTCCTGGCCTCCACCACAAAAAAAGGTGGATGGTATCGTTGCCAAAAATGGCATTGTCCCATCCCTGACTACTGTGGTAAACAGGGACGACCACTAGAGGTATTCACAGCACCCTTTCGGGGACATGTCCATAGTCGCCGTAGAGGCTATGGTGGACTGGTCTTTAGACACCAAAGACACACGATTCAGAGGGGTTCTAGTCATGAGTGTAGTGGCCCTATGATTTCAGTGTGTTTGATATGCATATAGCATTGATATGGTCGTATACAAGTACTCGTGACCAGTCGATGTGATGTATCGCCGAGAGATCCATTGTGCATGATACGTATAGTAATACTAACACCTGCTTGAATGATGACTAGTTTAAGAGTTTCATGATTATTATATTTGATTCGTGATTTGATATGTTTGCTGAGATTTTTTGTAAATGAATTGACGAATTTCTACTTTATGATTTTGATCATATCTATATCATTGAATACTAGATTATGATAAAGGATTCCATGGTTGAACTTACATCAATGAGCTTATATTTTATGCACAAAATATGCATGGTGTTTTATATGGAAAACCTCTTCTAAAACCATGCTTAATGCATGCCATGTTTTCAAAATAGTAGTATTAGACCACCTACTAGGTATGAAAAATACTCACACAAATATATTATTTTTCAGGATAGCTCCACTCACGAGTAGAAGAAGCATCAGGAATATGTTAGTGCTACAATCAAGGGAATGAAGAGAGGACAAGCATTAATGTAAGTGAACACTCTGCCTTTTGGACATGTATCTATTTATAGTTGGACTGTGAGCTGTGAGCTGTGACTGGATAAACCTAGGAAGACATTTACGATCACAGAAATTTTCAAACACTACTTTGTTTGTTGTGAAAATGACACTCGGGGTTTTAAAAAGGAGTTTAAAACAAAAAGATTTTTTTTCGCTACATTGCATTGTTTTCTAGAAATGTTTTCAAGTAGGGATCCAGCCTTAGGAATTAGTTATTGCATTTAAAAATGCATGAGAATACCCGGGTCATCACACCTCTGCTCCTTCAGCACATGCACAAATGCTTTGCATCCAAATACCTTTATGTAAGAGTATGAGACGTCAACTTTTTCTACAATGTCAAAATTCAAGGCTGCCAACGAAGACCTGTTAATGACGTCGCAAGCTGTGCAAGCTACTTCACCCCAAAATGACTTAGGAAGGTCAGTCATTTTGAGCATACATCCGATCTTCTCCACAATGGTCAATTCATCCTTCTAGCTACACCATTATGTTGTGAGGTACTAAGAACTGTCTTCTCATGCCAAATTTCATGTTCTGAACAATAGTTTTCAAATTCCCTGATGTGTACTCTCCTCCATTGTCTGTTCAAAGGCATTTCAACTTTCAATTGGTGTCTCTTTCCACCATGGCATTTAATTTCTAAAAATGCTAAAATATATTGTCCTTTATTCTTAAGAAGTAAAACCAGAATTTATGTGAAGCATTATCAATAAATGTAACAAAATATTTGTTAGCTCATATAGTCTCAGTCTCCAATGGACCACAAAAGTCAAAATAAACTATCCAAAATATTAGTCTTTTTATCAGAAGACTTCTGGAATGAAATTCTATGTTGTTTTTTATACAAACAATAATCACGGGATGTATGGTTTTACCTTCATTAGATGGAATCAATAATTTTTTTAGCCAGAATCTGCAACCCTTTCTCGATGATATGTGCCAATCTGCTGTGCCACAAATTTGTTGAGATGTTATCCTCTACTGTGTTCAATCCATGCTTACAAACCTCAACATTTGTTGTGTATAATGTACAACCAGCCTCTCCTTTTGTAATTACCAATGACCTTTTGATAAGTTTCCACCTCCGGTTACCAAAATGGCTTTCAAAGGCTTCTCAATCTAGAGCAATTCTTGAAATTAAATTCATTCATAGATTAGGAACATGACATGCCTCTTTTAGAGTCAATGTGCAACCGGCATTTGTCTTTATACAGATTTCACCAATGCTTGTGATCTTTGAGTAGCTAGAGTTGCCCAATTTTATAGTTCCAAAATCTCTAGCTTTGTAAGTACTGAAGAATTTCTTTGAAGGACTAGCATGATATGATGCCGTTGTGTCAATTACCTACTCATTTTCTAGGCTTGCCATGTGCAAACACTCCTCTTTGTTATTAGTCGAGGAGAGCACCACTATTTCCTCATGTTCTACTACAGTAGTGGTATTTCTATCATTATCCTTCTTTTGATTGCTACTCTCACCCTGATCTTTCTTTTGGTTTTGACAATATCTCATTAAGTGACCCAACTAGCCATAGTTGTGACATCTGATTCTACTTCTGGACTTTGATTTAGACTTGTTGTAGCCTTTGGACTTGTCACAATTATTGAAACTCTTGTTCTTGCTCCTTCCTCTATCATCCGTGAGGAGAGCTTGCCCGTGACTTTCTGACTTTTTCATTCTCATATTCAACAAAAGCGCAGATGTTACATTGTTCAACTTGATTGCATCTCACCCATGTAATATTGTTGTCGCCAAATTGTCATAGGAAGGTGGTAAAGAGTTCAGTAATAGCACAGCTTTATCTTCCTCCTCAACTTTAACGTTGAGGCTTCCTAGCTGCATAATCAAACCATTAAAAACATTCAAATGTGACAAAAAATTTGTACCTTTGCTCATCTGGAGTGCATACAACTGCTTCTTCAAGTACAATTTATTCGTTACGGCTTTTGACATGTATAGTTCTTCTAATCTGGTCCAGATTTCGTTGTCGTTTTCTACATCATTTACATTGTTGAGGACTTGATTTGACAAATGCAACTGATTGCACTTGCAGCTCTCTCGTCTATAACTGCTTAGTCATCTTCTAACATGGATTTTGGTTTCTTTTGTTTGTTGTCTAGTACCTTATGTACGCCTTGCAACATGAGCATGTCCTTCATCCGCCTTTGCCAAGTTGAGAGATTATCATCACCGATAAATTTCTCCATATCATATTTTACCACCATCATTTTTGAAGTTATCGTGAATAATAACTCAATACTATTCCTACAATAGTAAATCTACACAGTAACATGTGAATAGTAAACTACTACCCGACCTGGCTCTAATACCAATTGTTGGGGCCTACAATTCCCTTTAGGTAAAAATGTAACTTCAAGAAAGTAAATAAAATGGGTAAATAGTGGTAAATAAGAACACCAAGTTTTTTTCATGGACAACCTTCCAAGAAGAAGGTAAAAATCGCTGGGCCCATCAAGCAAAATCTCCACTGTAACAAAAAAGGGTTACAAGAAATGATAATCTCAATTTTTATAATAAAAAAATTAAGACACCCACAAATAAAAAAGGTATAAATATACACTTTGGTAAATAACAAGACTTAGAAAATTTACCCTGATGACTTTCTCACACTCACAAGGTATGGACACACCTCTCACCAAACACACATCCCAAAATGTTTGGTATTCTTTATATGTGTAGCTTCCTTTTAGCTATTCTCTCACCCCAACTTCACTGCTTGAGAATGTCAATATGATCCTCTATTTATAGAGGTTTTTTTGAGCCGTGTCAACATTGATTTACCACTTATGTTGATACGCATGTCAAATATCTGCGATGGCTAGCCAATTTTTATTAATAAAAATTGCAGTAAATGTTGATTGCACATGGCCGGGGCCAAGTTGATTGTTGATACGCAATTAAGGGAAACATTTGAAAAAGAATGAAAAGAGACGGTGTCTCTTTCAACTTTTCAACTTTGATGGGTTGGACCCATCACTTTAAAGGTATCAGAGACAGAATGGAAATGAGAATGTCATCAAAAAGTTTGCTGATTCGGTCATTGCATATTTTATGCTTCCACTTGCCTCTTCTCATTCTTTTTCTTTAGTGTGTTGCCTAGAATATGAACTGCCCCTTCTTGTTCCTACCAATTTTTCTAACCCTTAACCCCAAGTTTCACAATCATCCCATCTCAACCAGCTACTTAAATCCCAAAAAACCAAATTTCCTTTATAAGAGAAAGTAGAAAGAAATTTGGAAATATGACTACTACTCCATACATAACATGATTGGAAGGGAAAGCTTTACTTTGCTGCTGTTGTTATTATCTTTTTCTTTCAATGAGAAAAAATAAAAAATTATCATGTTAGATTAGAGTTAGGAGTTTAATTATACAATAAAAATATAAATTCTAAATTATTATTTTATTTTTAGTATTTTTTTAAATTATTTCACCAATTTTCATAAATTTTTGTTTTTTATTTTTAGAGAAAATTAAAGTCCTAGAAAACAGGGTTTTACATTTTATATATGCATCACCTGTAGTTTAGCATGAAAATTTAAGAGTTTACTTTTGATATAATTATAAACAAAACCTACATCTTGGTTTTTTGAAATAAAATGGCTTTTACATTATAATCTTTCCTTCAAAATTCATGGTTTTAAAAGAATCCTTCAATACATACACATGAATTCTCTTATTCTATGGCAATTGTTCTTTTTTTATGTTGAATAGTCATATATTTGATTATGTTTGAGTAATATTTTGTATACAAACCTATATTCTTTTGATATTTATATATACGCAAGAGATCGCTCTTATATTGCTTAAAAGAGTGGGAGAGATTGAAGGAAAGATTATATACTATGTATATTTTCCTTTTAAAAATAGTATATTTTTGCAATTTTTCATAAGGACTTGCTAGGTCGAAGGTACAAGGATATGATTATGATTTTGAATCTATTAAATAATTTCTTGAGAGCACTTTCTAATAAGTTTTAGTTTCTAGTAGGACACTTTTAAAGTTTCTATAGCCCTTCCGACAATTTTAGAAGGCCATTTTTTCAAGTTTGGGTTTTGATCTAAAGGACTCATTTGCAAATATGGAATAATTAAAGGGACACTTTTATAATAAAATCCATATAAGTTTATTTTAGGAAGGGATCTATGTATTTAGACACATTTTTGTGTTTATTATGTCATATTAGTTTGCAAGATTAGATTGATGTCTATTTTCTTTATTAAATCATGTCACTAGTTTCATGATATTGTAACTTATTAGTTGTAATATCCTCAATTTTTAATCTTAAATTAGTAATAAAATAAATAAATTATATTAAAAAATTTATGCATAGAAATTGGTCCTAAAAACTCAAAAATTAGAAAGTATATGTCAATAGAATTCCAACGACATAAAGAACGCAGAAAACGGAGTTCAAATTGAGAAGTTATGAGCCATGAAAGATAGAGGGGCAAATTGGTAATTTGGAGGGGGCCCAAAATACAGGGGGCTTTTTTTATCACACACCCCCTTCTACACGCCTCTATTAGATCTGTCAATTTCACCAAAGAAATTGTCAGCAGGTAGAGTTTAAGGGAAAAGTTCCCTTCCTCCTCCCCAGCACGATCTCTATCTCTCTCATATTTCTCCTCTTATCATCTCTTTGTTGTGTCTTTGCCCTCAAACCCTAACAACTGCAAATTTTGTTTTTCCAGCAACTAGAACTCCAGCAGCTTTAATGACTGCCCAACTGATCGAGATAAGTCTCCACCCTCTGTTCCCTTTCCATGTATAGCATGTAAGTGGTGTTGCATGCATTGAAATCCAAAAAAACGGCGAGGGTTCATCATTTTTCCAGGGACTTGGTACGCCCTACTATAGTCATAGGATTTAGTTGATGAAACAGTGTCAAAACTATAATCCATCCGTTCATAGGGTACTTGACAAACCCCGGAACAAACTCTTTAAGTTTGAGGGAGATCCAACGGCTGATGAGGTCGAAATCATGAAAAACCATAATTAGGGAAATTTTAAGAACATGAAGAAAATCAAGTAAAAACCTTAGTTTTTGGAAAAATCAAGCCAAAGGAGTGTTGAAAATGGAAAATACATGAAGTTTCGAACAAGATGGTGCAAAATTCATGAAATTTGGACTCCTGTGAGGTCATCAGTGACGATCAGACTCTAGTCGTCCTCCCCGATGCCAGTTCCCGCGTTGCGCCAGTGTAACCCAGTGTAAACTGAGCCACTGGTGTAAACTAGTGCAAATGCACCTCCCAACCCCTTATAAATTAATAATATTAATTTATGAAGTATTTTCACAAAAAACTTGATTTTGAGAGCTACTGAGGTCTAAATCACAATCGGAAACATCCGTTGCGATCGTCTTAATGATGTGAACCTAGATTTAGTTTGAAAACCTATATTTGAACACTTTTAAATTAGTTAAATTATAAAATATAAATTAATAACTTAGAACTAATTGATTAATGGGCGATCAAGCCTCAAGACTTGAACAATGAGATAAAGTAGGATAATAAAGAAGGGTTCTAAAGGGCATATGAGTGTGACTACTCTAGAAATTGATTTAGACCATTGATCTAACCAAGATCCTGGGAAATTGTCTATCTGAGGATAATCCAACAGTTGGATCACCATAAATTCCCTTATGATAAAATAAATAACACAAAATAGTACTGTGGTATTGACAGGTACATCAAAATGTACAAAATAAGGGGATTATACACTTAAGTTGATTGATCTCACATCGAGGTAGGTGACGACTTTTAATGTTATATTTTGATTTTAAAAATCTTTCATTATCATAGCATCATGATTGATTGTGAGCAAATTTCAATTGTTTAGTTAGTCTACCATTTTATGAGACTGAGTATTTTATTTTATGATAGATATTAGAATTCGATAATATATTGAATGGATTTTGATCGATGATTTCATGAGATTGATACTCCGTAATTATGCATAATTAGAAATTATCTTTCTTTATTTCATTACTGAAACTGATGGGTTTTATGAGAAAGGACAGTGGAGGCTTGGTAACTAGTCCTTTTAGAGGCTAAGCCCTGGATGAGGGGCGTGCCTTGGGGATTGCAAGCCACAAATGCTCTTGGTTTTCAAGATATGAGATTTTCGTGTTTTATGTTTTATGACGGGTGCTCTCACCCAGTGGATGTTATGCTAGGAGGGAGTAGGGCCGGCCACTCACCCTCGGAGATTTGTGATGTGATTGTGATATGATAGACACTTGCCCACAGATGGCATTCGGGAGGGGTTTGGTAACATAGATAGTCTACACTACCAGTCTAGGCCTTTCCATGGGGACGAACGTTAAGTCTCCCGTTATGGTGTCGACGAGAAGCGGTGGTGGTTGAGACCCTGGAGGGTTGCCACTGCGGCAAAATGATCCATACTCTTGTTCTATATGCTTGCATGATGAGCATCGAGATATTGTTGTATACCTGGGTGTGACAACACTCATAGGAGTGATATGAGTAGTCATTATCTGTTTATACAAGTCTATGGGACACTTATGGGACCCACGTACCTTAGGGTGCCCTATTATGATTGTATGCTCATTTACATTAAATCATATGATATTTTAAACTCATAAGATGCATGTTTTATCATATATGATGTTTTGAGATTTTGTTGTCATTGCTTATAATGATTTTATTTTCATAGATGATAGATCTACTCGTTATATTAGCACTATTATCTGATTTATTCCAATGTTATTACATTAAATGTCTATATACCTACACAAGCAATAGCTTGCTAAAGCATTGCTTGGTTTTACAATGCCTTAGATCTCGATCGCGACAGCAGCAAAGGCAAGACCATTGATAGACCGTGATAGCAATGGGAGATTTCTTTACTTTGATAGATAGACCGTGACGTGAGTTAATAAAAGGACTTCCATTTGATTTTCTTTATGAACTGTATACTTTTAATTTGTGGAATTGATTATGATAACATTACATATGAGGGACGTTGAGGTGGGATGTTACGATGGATAGACACTGAGCCACATTGTTATTATGTTTTAGATAATTATTGTTTTGAAAATAAAGGCACCGATGATTTTGACGTTGGTTTGACATGTGTATTGTCTCAATTGTATCACCGAAAAATTTTAATTATGTTTTAAATTATAATCGTGATGTTTTGGTAAAAGAAAATAACACCCAAAGGTTTTCAATAAATGTTTTAAATAATTAATTAATAGAATTTTTTATTTTGGGATCCCTACTACGACTAGTATTATTATTATGTATATAATGTTATAAAAGGGGAAAAAAACCTGGGGTGTTACAGTTGGTATCAAAGCCTAGTCTATTCCATCATAATCCTTACAAATGTTCACTTATATGTAAGTAACAATCCATAAATTGTAGTTAAAAGAGGAACTAGGAGAAAGGAACTTACACTTAGTGATATTTAAATCCTTAATACATTGCTCTTTGAAGAAGGACAAGGTCTACCCCTGCTACATTAGTTGCCCCACCTGCTAAGTCCTCTGATCAAGGGGATCACGATGCTGAGTTGGTGAATAGGGTAATGCTCGGGTTGATACCCATTATACAGCAACAGGTTAGGACTGTGATTCAAGTTGTGAACCCTAACCCTGTCACATAGCCTCTAGTGGTACCTGTGGATTCATCTGTTCATTACACCCACCCAATATAGGACGCACCAGCATCTAAGATCACTGAGGGTGATGCTATGAGTGATCTTAAGAAGTTAGATAAACTATTATTGTCACGACCCCAATCCCCAGGGCCGCGATTAGGCTTAATCAAGCCTAACGATTGGGCGAGCCGGCCTACGTGGCATTGCCTTTTCCTTCTTCTTTTTTTTCATAATTATATCACAGTGGAAGTGTTGAGAGAGCTAGGTGCTCTTGTCCTGGGCAAGTCACAGTCTACTAGTAACATTATTTTTATTTTTATTTTTATTTTTAACAACCGAGTCCTACCGAAATTTCGGCAGAGTCTCCCCTCTTTTTCGGACGTTATGCATTTAACACATGCTATGCGGTTCACCTGATAGACAATATAGCAGTCAAAATTTTACTGAAGGGAGACTTAGTCTCCATGCTATCTATCATAGTAAGACATACATGATGCATGAGGAATCAGTGTCAAAATAAGACAACTCGTTTAGCACTTATATACATGTGTTTATATACAACTCAAAATTTGACAACTTCAAGCAAGCTTTCTTCGACTCACTCAACGACCTTTCTCTTCTCTGCCTGACTGGTACCTGCAAAATAACAAGGTGAGCTGCGAAGCCCAGTAAGGGAAAAGAACCAAACCCATGCATATCCAGTCATTCTCATTGCCACGCTTAAAAACACATTCACTATAACATGAGCATGCATTTTCCATTTTAACTAGTCACATATAACATAGTTAGCATGTGCTATCAAAGAAGGCCTATGCTTATTAGAGCAGAATTATAGTTTTTCCCCAAATTCTAATATGACACAACAGTCATCGCATGCAAACAAGCACACCCCATAAGGATTTCCTATTCGTGTCCAACCACAGGACATTCAATAGATGAGTGACTAAGTCATAGACCTCATTCTAAAGTTAAATGCAAACTATAAGCGTTACTTCCAACAAAGCTGTATACTCCATGATGATTTTCTCAGTAATATTAAACCTGCCTAGCATTACACTAGGATTCAATAGTCATCTCCCTCAAGGATTACCATCTTGGGCAGCCCACTATGTGTATCATCATCAAGGCAGCCGGACCCTCAGGATTTACCATCTTGGGCAGCGCCAAAGTCAGGTTCCCTCAGGGTTTACCATCTTGGGTGGCTCCACCTTAGTCGAAATCAACTAGGAAGCCCTTTCCCTCAGGGTTTACCATCTTGGGTAACTCAATATGCCAGCTCATCCCTCAGGGTTTACCATCTTGGGCGGCTCCACCGTGATCCCAAAAGACCAGGCAGCCCTTTCCCTCAGAAATTACCATCTTGGGAGGCTCAATACCTGAAAGCTCATCCCTTAGGGTTTACCATCTTGGGCGGCTCCACCATGATTCCAAAGAACTAGACAGCCCTTTCCCTCAGGGTTTACCACCTTGGGAGGCTCAATACCAGACAGTCCAATCCTCAGGATTTACCGTCTTGGGCGGCTTCACCTTAGTTGCAAGCAACCAGGTAGCCCTTTCCCTCAAGAATTACCATCTTGGAAAGCGTCATCATAGCTTACCGGGCGGCCCTTAGGGCTTACTATCTTGGGCTTGACCATTTTATAACAGTTTGCATCATCACAACAGTTAAGCATAGCAAATCACACTATAACATGACCTTTTTAATAAGAGATTACAATTTCTATCATCCATTAAACCAAGGTGGCCATATACATACATTTTACACATGCATAAAGTTAATTTCAAGAGAACATAACAACAAGAATTTAAAGAATGCAAGGGTTCAGGGTCCTTACCTGCTCTCCACATATAATTCAAAGTCCTACTCGTAGAACCGTTCACATTGTTCTCAAACCTCTGCAACAAATACAAGTTCTAAGTAAATTATATAATTTCATGCCATTTTCTATAATCACTTCTAGTTCTACATTCACCATGTTCTTAATCTAACCTCACATATCTAGATCAAGGATTTACACACCAATTGGTCGCTATCCAATTGGATCAGTGCCATTGGTCTTACATCGATAGTCTAGATCAAGCGCGTACCTCTAAAAGTTTCAATTTCCAACATTTTAGGTAAGTTATTTCACAATTCAATGCTTTTGGCCATAACTCATGGTCTGATATCCTTTCCTGACCTCTGACATTCGCTGATCGAGCATTGGACGGCCAGATAGGATCTCCCATCACTTTATCCGTAATTAGTCAGTCATTTCTAGGATAATTCATCACCAATGGTTACTTGGAGTTATATTTGACCTAAATTTACCTTCCGATCACATTTTTAACGGTCGGATGTTAAGGTTCTAAAATTTTCCTATGCATCTACAAGCAATTTCGTAGACCAATCGATTCCTGATCGACGATCTGTCTTCGCGAATGAAAAGATCACGCGCAAATCGTCCATATCTGAAAATTTTCATTTTTCACATTTTTTTAGGGGTCGCCGAAAAATGTCACCGTCGCCAGAGAAGATGACCGAATTCCGGTCGTCGCAGGCGACACAGGTGACGTCATTTTTCAGCCAAATTTAATGGGAATGCTTAGAATTTCCTGAATTTTCATTTTCTAGTGTTTTCCCCTTTTGATTTTTACTAAAACTACCGTTTTTTGCTGAATTTTTCAAGGGTTTTTGAAACTAACCCTAGGTGCTATTTTTTGCAATTTTTGGGGTCATTTCTTGCCGGATTTCCATGAAACCAAAGGGGTTTCACCTAGAAGCATCTAAGGAACAGTATGAACGGTTAGATTTTCAATCTAATCCTATTTTGTTCCCTGTATATTTTGAATCCGACAGTGGTTTTTTTTTTCACCGTCCAGTTCTTCAAAAAAACTCTGTATTCACGTTGAAGAGGAAGGGGAAATGGGAAGAATAGAAGAGGTTAGGAGGCTTACCTGGGTCCAACTTGCAGCTAGCATGACCCGAAGATGGTGACCCAACTCCCCGTCGCCGGTGAAGCTTGGGTCTTGTCTGGCAGGCAAGGATGGAGAGGGAGTGAATGAGGGATGGGGAGGACGTGAGGGCTATGCAAGGTTGACCAGAAGGGAAGGGTGATCCAGGGGAAGGGGGTGAAAAGGGAGGAGGAGTAGCCGAGAAACGAGGGGAGAGGGGAGAGGGGAGAGGGTTGCCGGCTTGGCTCCCTCTTCCCATCGTTGCAGACAGACGCGTGGGAGTAGAGCTCCACGCGCCCGCATGTAGGGCTCCTCCCACGTGGCACTGGGTTCACACACACACATTAGGGGGGGTGCCCTTATCAATTTGGGCCCCCTCTACTCGATGGGAAAACTCCCGGGTCTTTCGCTCTCGATCTCTGTTTCACGCATATTTAGTGTCGTTGGAAAGCTCTCTCTGAGTACAGTCTGATGAATGACTTTTTCATCGTTAACTTCTAATGTTCGTGATGTTTACGTTTTACTCTATTACTTAGGACACGAGCGTGACAACACTCCCCTACTCAAAGAAATTTCGCCCTCGAAATTAGATAAATACCTAAGTCCTCAAATAATTCTGGGTATTTATGCCGAACCTCAGACTCCAACTCCCATGTGGCTTCTTCTGTCCTGTGATGTTGCCATACCACCTTAACAAGTGGTATCACTCTTTGACGCAACACCTGTTCTTTACGGTCAACCACTTGTATTGGTTTCTCCTCATAAGAGACATCTGCTTGAATGGCAAGGTCTGTCCAATCAAGAACATGAGAAGGGTCCCGCTCATATTTCCTCAACATCGACACATGAAACACATTATGAATCAATGATAACTGTGGAGGCAAAGCCAGCCGATAAGCAACTTCACCAACACGCTCTAGAATCTCGAATGGCCCAATGAATCGAGGAGATAACTTCCTGCGTTTGCCAAAACGCGTCACTCCTGGTCTATGCCGAGCCTTTAGGAACACATAATCGCCTATCTCAAACTCCAATGGCCGCCTCCTTCAGTCAGCATAGCTCTTGGTCCTACTCTGAGCTGTCAATAACCGTTGCCTGATTTGCTTTACCTTTTCTGTGGTTTCTCTGACTACCTCAGGGCCTAGTAACGATGTCTCACCAACCTCTGCCCAACAAACTGGGGATCGGCATGGCCTACCATATAGCGCCTCAAATGGTGCCATCCCTATGCTAGATTGGAAACTGTTGTTGTACGAGAATTCCACCAAAGATAAATATTCGGCCCACTTCTGTTGGAAGTCTAACACACAAGCTCTCAACATATCTTCAAGCACCTGGATCACTCTCTCAGACTGCCCATCTATCTGGGGATGAAATGCCGAGCTAAAAGTCAGCCGTGTACCCATCGCCTGCTGTAAACTCTTCCAGAGCCGAGAAGTAAACCTCGATCTCTATCTGACACAATGGATACAGGTACCCCGTGTAACCTTACAACCTCACGTACATACAACCGACTCAATGTCTCGAGTGAATCAGTAACCTTCACTGGCAGGAAGTGTGCTGACTTGGTCAGTCTATCCACAATCACCCAAATGCTGTTCCAACCTTGCTTACTACGTGGAAGACCTACCACAAAATCCATGGTAATGTGCTCCCACTTCCATTCTGCCACTGGCAATGGCTGTAGTAACCCCGCAGGCTTTTGATGTTCTGCTTTAACCTGTTGACAAATCAGACATCGAGCAACAAATTCAGCAATGTCCTTCTTCATACCCTTCCACCAAAAGTGTCTCCTAAGGTCTTGATACATCTTCGTACTACCGGGATGTATCGAAAACTTAGACCGGTGTGCCTCACTCAGCAATCCTCTCCTAACCTCATCAACTAGAGGGACCATTAATCTACTCAAATATCGTACCCCACCAGAAGAGTCCATGGTCCAATGCTCAACACTCTCACCTTCTTCTATTCGGGCTCTAATACTCTTAGCCTCTTCATCATCCTTCTGTGCCTGCAATACTTCTTGCATTATAGAAGGTTGAGCAATCATTTGATACAAAAATGCACCCCTTTCAGATGAATCAATGTGCAAGTCATATTCGGTCAATGACTCACGCACCTTCCATCTGAAGCCTTGAAGTCCAGCCATCAAACCTCCAGACTTCCTACTTAGTGCATCTGCAACAACATTCGCTTTTCCTGGGTGATACTGAAGTGTGAAATCAAAGTTCTCCAAGTACTCAACCCATCTGATCTGCCTCAGATTCAAATCCTTTTGAGTGAAGATATACTTTAAGCTTTTATGGTCGGTAAAGACATCAAACCTTTCACCATACAAATAATGTTTCCAAAGCTTCAATGCAAACACCACCGCTGCCAGCTCTAAGTCATGAGTAGGGTATTTCTTCTCATTTGGCTTCAATTGACGAGAGCCATAAGCCACTACTCTTCCTTCTTGATTTAGGACACATCCTAGTCCTAAGTGTGAAGCATCACAATACACTGCATAACCGACACCTCACTCCGGAATGATAAGCACAGGTGCCGAGGTCAATCGTTTCTTCAACTCCTGAAATGACTGCTCACATGAATCATCCCACTCGAATACCACCCCCTTTCTCGTAAGTCTTGTCATGGATGCTGCAATGCATGAGAAGTCCTTCACGAACCTCCTATAATAACCTGCCAACCCGAGAAAGCTCCTAATCTCGGTTATGTTCCTCGGTCTTTCCCAACTCAGTATGGCTTCTATCTTTGACGAGTCGACAGCAATCCCATCACCAGAAACTACATGTCCAAGAAAATTCACCTTAGATGCCCAAAACTCACACTTGCTAAGCTTCGCATACAACTGATGTTCCCTCAGCATTTGCAATGCAATAGCCAAGTGTTGTTCGTGCTCCTCCTTAGATCTTGAGTATATCAACACATCATCCACAAACACGACAATGAATTGATCTAAATAAGGGAGAAAGATTCGATTCATGAGGCTCATAAAGGCTACTGGAGCATTTGTCAACCCAAAAGGCATCACGACAAACTCAAAGTGACCATATCGCATCCAGAATGCCGTCTTAGGGACATCTTCGTCCCTCACCCGTAACTGATGGTATCCAGATCGCAAGTCAATCCTGGAAAACCACTTAGATCCCCTCAACTGATCAAATAGGTCATCAATCCTCGGCAAGGGGTATTTATTCTTGACCGTCACCCTATTCAATTGCCAGTAGTCAATACATAGCCATAGTGTGCCATCCTTCTTTCTTGCAAACAGTTAAGCATAGAAAATCACACTATAACATGACCTTTTTAATAAGAGATTACAATTTCTATCATCCATTAAACCAAGGTGGCCATATACATACATTTTACACATGCATAAAGTTAATTTCAAGAGAACATAACAACAAGAATTTAAAGAATGCAAGGGTTCAGGGTCCTTACCTGCTCTCCACGTATAATTCAAAGTCCTACTCATAGAACCGTTCACACTGTTCTCAAACCTCTGCAACAAATACAAGTTCTAAGTAAATTATATAATTTCATGCCATTTTCTATAATCACTTCTAGTTCTACATTCACCATGTTCTTAATCTAACCTCACATATCTAGATCAAGGATTTGCACACCAATTGGTCGCTATCCAATTGGATCAGCGCCATTGGTCTTACATCGATAGTCTAGATCAAGCGCGTACCTCTAAAAGTTTCAATTTCCAACATTTTAGGTAAGTTATTTCACAATTCAATGCTTTTGGCCATAACTCATGGTCTGATATCCTTTCCTGACCTCTGACATTCGCTGATCGAGCATTGGACGGCCAGATAGGATCTCCCATCACTTTATCCATAATTAGTCGGTCATTTCTAGGATAATTCATCACCAATGGTTACTTAGAGTTATATTTGACCTAAATTTACCTTCCGATCACATTTTTAACGGTCGGATGTTAAGGTTCCAAAATTTCCCTATGCATCTACAAGCAATTTCGTGGACCAATCGATTCCTGATCGACGATCCATCTTCGCGGATGAAAAGATCACGCGCGAATCATCCATATCTGAAAATTTTCATTTTTCACATTTTTTTAGGGGTCGCCGAAAAATGTCACCGTCGCCGGAGAAGATGACCGGATTCCGGTCGTCGCCGGCGACACAGGTGATGTCATTTTTCAGCCAAATTTAATGGGAATGCTTAGAATTTCCCGAATTTTTGTTTTCTAGTGTTTTCCCCTTTTGATTTTTACTAAAACTACCGTTTTTCGCCGAATTTTTCAAGGGTTTTTGAAACTAACCCTAGGTTCTATTTTTTGCAGTTTTCGGGATTGTTTCTTGCCGGATTTCCATGAAACCAAAGGGATTTCACCTAGAAGCATCTAAGGAAAAGTATGAACGGTTAGATTTTCAATCTAATCCCGTTCTGTTCCCTATATATTTTGAATCCAACGGTGTTTTTTTTTTTTCACCGTCCAGTTCTTCAAAAAAACTCTGTATTCACGTTGAAGAGGAGGGGGAAATGGGAAGAATAGAAGAGGTTAGGAGGCTTACCTGGGTCCAACTTGCAGCTAGCACGACCCGAAGATGGTGACCCAACTCCCCGTCGCCGGTGAAGCTTGGGTCTTGTCTGGCAGGCAAGGATGGAGAGGGAGTGAATGAGGGCTGGGGACGACGTGAGGGCTGTGCAAGGTTGACCGGAAGGGAAGGGTGATCCAGGGGAAGGGGGTGAAAAGGGAGGAGGAGTAGCC
Source organism: Warburgia ugandensis (assembly GCA_035236585.1). Lineage (NCBI taxonomy): Eukaryota > Viridiplantae > Streptophyta > Magnoliopsida > Canellales > Canellaceae > Warburgia > Warburgia ugandensis. The sequence goes on from CP141135.1 coordinate 27,429,542, forward strand.
GAGAAACGAGGGGAGAGGGGAGAGGGGAGAGGGTTGCAGACAGACGCGTGGGAGTAGAGCTCCACGCGCCCGCATGTAGGGCTCCTCCCACGTGGCACTGGGTTCACACACACATTAGGGGGGGTGCCCTTATCAATTTGGGCCCCCTCTACTCGATGGGAAAACTCCCGGGTCTTTCGCTCTCGATCTCCGTTTCACGTGTTTTTAGTGTCGTTGAAAAGCTCTCTCCGAGCACAGTCTGATGAATGACTTTTTCATCGTTAACTTCTAATGTTCATGATGTTTACGTTTTACTCTATTACTTAGGACACGAGCGTGACAATTATAACGATTTCAAAAGATGGTGCCACCCTTCTATGGCAATGGTGATACTAAGGAGGTTGAGCGATGGTTATTCGAGGCAAAGAGAACTTTTAACACGATGAAGATTGCACCAGAGGATCAACTCCGAGTAGCTACCTACCTACTGAAGGGTGAGGCAGGCTTTTGGTAGCAAACCTTTGCGGTTACACGATTAGATCCTACAGAGACAATGACATGGGCAGCCTTTAAACAGGCTTTTGATACTAAATACTTTCGACCTCATGCATTGCAATCATTGAAGAAAGAGTTTGTCACCTTCGAACAGAGAGACATGATGGTTCAGTAATACCTGAACTGATTTACTCGACTGAGGAGGTTTGCTCCCAGCGCACTGGCCTTAAATAAGGAGGCAACAGATAGATTTGTGATGTTTTCATAAAATAAAATAACACACGGAAGTTTTCAATAAATGTTTTAAATAATTAATTAATAGAATTTTTTATTTTGGGATCTTGACTACGACTAGTATTATTATTATATATAATGTTATAAATAAATAAAAATTGGGGTGTTACATTAGTAGTCCATAAGTAACTTAAGAATGGCCAAAGCATTACAAGTCATGATTATTGCATGATGTGTTCTTTTAGAAAAAGACATGAAAGTAATCATCATTATGAGATCAAAATTGCTAATATCTGTAAAGGATGATGACTTGGCCCTATTTGGAAGATGTCATATTTCATAGATTAATTGAATTGGAGAAATAGGTTCTTATGATGGAAGAAAAAATCCTAGAAGTCCAAAGGTCTAAGATTTTCTCAGTGCTAAGGCTTAGAACTAAATTAGCTCCAATTATAACAATAACTAGCCAAACCACTAGTGTGCTATAGACTGGGCCCATAAGAGGATTATAATGATGCACTTATTTGCTAAAAGTATTGCTAGCATAGGTTAGCATAAATAATTCAGGTTTATTTATATACTTTTTGAGACGAAAGATTGTTAAATTTCTTATGGTTAGCAATAATAATAGTAGTGCAAATCCTCAAGTGACAAAATTTAAGGAAATACAAATTCTCTTACCAACTTAAGAGCAAGCATTCTATGAGAAATAGGTTACTGTAAATCTCATTCAGAATCCATAAGAAGTAGATAACATAGAAGACGTAAGATCTTCAAGACCAAGAAAATTAGCAATTTCTAGGTTTGTAGTTTATATGCAATAGTCTTATTAAGATATTGGCAAGGATCCTAAAGGTTGTTTCATGGGCCATGAGTAGAGAACAATTTAAGTTATGGTACAATGCCATGGTGAAAGAAAAAATATCATAGAGTACTCAAGTCTAGATCTTATTAAATTGTCTAAAGAGTCAAGGTGGAGCTAGAAATGACTCTATAAGGTAAAATAGACTCACTCTAGAATTTTAGCTAAGGGATTCACTCATAAGAAGTGATTGACTATCGAGAGAACTTCCATCTAATATCTCAAAGGGATTTCTTAAGGATTACCATGACTTTGGTAGCTGAATTTTTGTTTAGAATTACATTAATATATGTGAAAACAACCTTACCAATGGTGATCTAGAAGAAGTCTACATTATGTAACCTAAAAGGTTTTGCTTAGAGAAAGATATCGTAGACTAAGAAAATCCATATATATATATATATATATATATATGCTTAAGTAAGGTTCCCATTAATGATTCTTTATTTGGTTTGATGGAGAATGTCATGGATTAATGGGTATACCTTAAAGATATGGGAGCAATTTATTCTATATATGGAGATTATGCTTGTCAATTCGAGTACATTAGTACTAGCATGATAATTTTGTTTCATCTCTAAGAATAACAAAAGTGGCAATCAAAATAAGTATATCAACGTAAGATACTTAAAGTACAAGAGAATTTTTAGAATTATCCTATATTTGTTAAGCACAAATGATATAACTAATGATATAAGATCTCAGGACATAACGACTTGTACCTATATTGTTTAGTTAGCATTTGGATCATATAAGATTTCATCAGCTAGTATTCTCTTTAAAGATATTATTTTCTCATTTGGAAATAATGAGTTTTAAATATTGCAATACTATAGTTTTATGATAATTCTATAAGCTAATTGTTTTCTCATTTTGTACATACACAAGGCATAGTGATAAACAATCATCAATTATGACAAATGAGGCCATACCCTAAGCATGAGAATTTTTAGGCTTGTTATAAAGAATTAAGTGACATAAAAATCTCAAATGAAGAAAATAACAACACTATAATACATGAAAGGAAATTCTCTCGTATTAGAGTAATTGCTGCCATGATTCCTGCAATAAAGATGCATTGTTTGATTAAGTCATGTAACTAGGTGGAACAAGGTAACTTTATTTTAAATGTATGACCATAGATTGTTAACTCTCATTACTTGTGTCTTTTCAAAAGATCAATGAGAGCCAAGTGGGAGAATGCAAGATATTTTAATCAAACCCATAATGTAGCCCACATTATCATATCATGCTTTCCATATTTGTAATTTGTAAGTTAACTTTATCTGAAAAATCTAAAGTAGTAATGAGAGAGTAAAGTAACTAAAGTAACATATTTCAATTGGTCCTAGTTATTATGGTAACTTAATTTTGGGGGACTTTTCCCTAAAGTTTTTCAAAAGGCTCCCACTATATCAAATGTACATGCTTGATAATAGCATGTATACAAAGACAAAAGCCTTGCGAAAAACCTTAACCTTGCAAGGACACTATAGTTTAGGGTTTCATAATCCCTTTCATAGGATATGTTAAAAGTCTAGAAGCTTTCTCCATCAAAACATGAAAATTAGAGACTCAAAATTCAATGTTGGTATACTATCATGGCCAAAGGTAAACAGTTTATTTTATATGTTTAAAAAAAAGTGAAAATAAAAAAGTTTTTACAATTTCACTGTGCATCGAGCCATAATCCATGGTTTTTCCAATATATTCACCTACAAATTATGTTGCCAAAAGCTAGTTTTAAAGGCCTCAAAGTGGTGATTAAATGTAAACACCATGAGTTAATGCTTGGTGAATCTTACCATGTATAACTATTTTATCCATCGATATTATGTACAATGATTGTATAGCTATCCATGTGTGGAACAAACCTAGAGTTTCATGTACTAAGTTGCAAAAAAATGAAGTTTCTTGCAAAGGTCTCAAAATGGTGATTAAATGCATATAACCATGTAATCCTAAGTGAATCTTATCCATGTATAGCAACCATATCATTAATACGTAAAATTGTACATCAAGCCACGATCTATGATTTTCCAAGTCCATTTACCTAGGAATCATGTGTACAATGGTCTATTGTGAAGGGCTCAAAATAATTCTTATAAAAACCAATAGTTAATCCTGGGTAAATCTTAGCTATGTATAGTATGTGAATCTGACCCATGGATAGGTATCATTATGCCAAATAGCCCCAAAGTTTTTGAAATGCTCCAATCACTGTGATTATTAGTAGATGAATGAGTTGGATCAATCAAAGATTGAACACCCAATCCATATTACATTGAATCCTATATGGATCATCTACGTGCATTAATCATCTAAATTGTGTTTCTTGTCCAAGATTTGACCCATTAATTAGGATTTTCTAGACTCTACTTGTGTGGACCATAGACATAGTCCATTTGTTCACAAGAGAGGGAACTTTTTTTCCCTAGGTTAGAAATTGTGATCGTAGTGGTTAAAAATGATTTGCAAAATTTGTGTGTTTCTTTTAACTTAAATTAATCTTCAAATTTGGAGAGGCTAACTAAAGTTAGTTTGATCTTTTCTAATAATTTTATTTGAGTATCTAACATAGATTCATATGAACCTAAGTAGATTATGAGAGTTGCTAACTAAGGTAAAAAGGCCTTGGGTCCTTAATGTCTCAAATAAGTCCACTAAACAAAGATCTAAGTTTACCATCTCTAAGAAATAATGTGGTAAGGAGTGCAAGCAAACCAAACCCACTCATTCTTCTGAGTTTAAAAGACTAGTTAATTTGAATTTGCTTTTCACTAATTCAACAGCCTAGAATAAGTACAAAAATGATAAGCAAGGACATTTAAAGTAAGTTGTTCCAATAAAGGGTGCACACACTTCACTTTATAGATTAATCATGAAGGAAAATATACCATGATTGCAAAGAAGCAAATTAGATATATGATCTTATATGCTAAATACATGGACTACTATAAAGTTAGAAACATATAATGCACCAAAATATAGAAATATGAATCATAATAGAGATACAAAGACCTAAAGAATGGAAACATGAAATGCATGGTAATGCAAGAAACTAGCGTTATGCAAATGTAGTAATGTAAGAAACTAGGAATTGGAAAAGTATGAATGACAAGGTAAACACTAGAAAGATAAACTTACAAATCTAAAGAAACATATAGTGCAATAAAGTACTAAAATCATGAATGGAATAGAAGTTTCACAAGGAATTAGAAACATTCATATGATTAATGACCATAGAAGGAATTAGGAAACAAGTCCTAAATTAAGAACTAAGAATTGAACGTGGTGAGTGCCATCATGTATACTAGAAACTAAAATGAATTCTAGAATTGGAAACTTGCCTATAATTAGGGATTGAACAAGCAAGAAACTAATGCATTATATCTAATTTATATGAGAATACAAGATAGAATGCTTAAAGAAAGAGGGATAAGAGACTTGTAAGCTCTCAAAAGAAGGTTTTCCTCATCAAATGTGCTAGAAACAAATTCTTCTTCCTTGAACTTTTATCAAGAGAAAAGGAAAGCTACAAAATCAAATTGTCATCTTCTAATAGGAAGTCTTCTCATACATCATGCTAGACTATCCACTAAGAAATACTTCATTTTGTAGTTCGTCTTTCAAAGAAAAGATCATTAAATAGAATGAACTTTTCTTGGAGCTACACACCATGAAAATTGTAAATTCAGTAAACTAGAAAGTTCAAGAAATTCTAATAAATCTATCTATCATTTCAAGAATCCTCATCTATGAATTATGCTAAAGAAAATTAACTCTTTTTTCTAGGTTGAGAACCCTCTTTTCTCATTATGGGAGAATTAGAGATTCCACTAATCCACTATACTCAAATGAAAAGCAGTATTCTCATGCTCAATTTAGAAAATACAATGAAAATTCCATTAGAAAGGTATTCTAATTAGAAATCCTATTCTTTCTTTTAAATTCAAGAAAGGGAATGGAAAAACATGAAAAGAGGTTTCCTTTCCTAAGGACAAGAATTGGATTCCTAGGGTAGAAATTTTACAACTTTATAAGAAATTTAATTCTTGATCCAATGTAGTTCAAGAATTGGTTTCCTTATGAAAACCTTTAGAAATTCCACTATAATTTTCCCAAAGAAGAAGGCTTCATTTCCCTACTATATCAAGATGACCCAAAATGAGAAAGAGAGAATGACACAAGACTACTAAAATGTAAGAAAGATACCAAAGATGGGACTCTTCTCAACTTTATCATTGCTTCAATAAGGTAAGAGATCTCCTATTTATAGAAAGAGGGGTAGCATAAAGTAGTAAAGCACAAGAATTTTTAATTTTTGGCCATATAGGCCTTTTTATTGCAAAGTCCAGAGTCCTTGGAATTTACAATCTTATAATGGCCTTGCATAGCCGCTACAAAAGCTTTTTTCATGATTGAAAATTTTTGGCATTGAAATTTACATTCGTGAATCTAAGGTGCCTCATTTCTGGAAACATCAGACAAAAATGATTGACGTACCAAATATGACATGAAATGGAGGGTTGAGATCATTTCTAGGTGACACTTTATGATTATAAAGTGCTACTTTACAATCATAAAGTGGCAAAGACAATTTTTATTGTAAATATTATTAAAATTAGGGGAAAATGAAATGGCCTCAAAAATTAATGAGACTTATTTCTTGAATTTTAATTGAAGATTAGTATCATGTATAGAAATTTCAAAATAAAAGTTCAAGTGTAGCTGACAGAACAATGAAAATACACTCCATGCATAGAACAAATTTTTAAAATTGAATACCCTATCAAATAAACTTAGAATTGAACTAAACTTAGTTTGCAAGAAACATTATAATATTTAAATTTTCATATGAAAATTCAAAGGAAGATAAAAAAGTATGTATAAAACAAGTCACATGTTAAAACTTACGTACACACTACATAATAGTTTCAAAAACATAATTAAATTGATTCAAATATAATTTACAACACATGCTTTCTATTAATCTTTGATACTAATTTTAAAAAATTACTTATTTCATTAAATATCTAAAATATAAACTAAACTACTTACCTCTGGCCACATAGTATGTTGATGTCGTCATCAACATCGTGAAGACCTTATCTCAATTAGGGGTCAACTACATGAATCTTGTTCCTCCATTCCTTTCTATTAAGTGTCATCTCTTTATTTAGTCTCAAAGTTTTAAAATTTTTTCTCACCACTTCTATCTACTTTCATTTGGCCCTTCCCCTTGCCCTTTCGAAGCCTTCATCTTGGATTGCATCACTGCTTTTAATCAGTGCTATTTTCAATCTCTGTTGGACATGTACAAATCAACTAAGTCTAATCTCCTTCATCTTAGTACCTATTGGTACCACTCCTAAGTTTCCTCTAATTTTTTCATTTCTAATTCTATCCTTTATTAACTTGCCACTCATCCATCTCAAATCCTCTTTTCGGCTATGCTCATCTTATGCACATGTTGTTCCTTAACTGCCTAACACTTTAATCCATAGAGCATGGCTAGCTTTACAACCATCCTAAAGAATTTTTCTTTCGGTTTGAGTGGCACCCGCTGATCACACAAAACTCTAGAGGCACATCTCCATTTGTTTCAACCCACTTGGATTCTCTAGGCAACCCCCCTCTCAGTGTCTATGCTCTCATGAATTATAGATTCCAAGTATCGAAATTGGTCTTTTAAGTGGATTTCTTACTTATTAATCTTTGTTGGTACTCCACTTCCACTTCTCTCTTTGTTAAAATTGTAGTCCATGTACTCTGTCTTAGTTTGTCTAATTTTAAATCCTTTAGATTCTAATGTATCTTTCCATAACTCTAGCTTTGTGTCTATGCACTATCTTGACTTCCCAATCAAAACTATATTATCAGCAAATAATATGCACTGTATAATCTCCTCGTGCAGATGTTTTGTTAACTCAAGTGAAAAGTTATGAGCTCAAGTCGATCCTTGGTGCAATCCTATAGGAAAATCATCGATCTCTTGCTAGTGCTCCTAACATTTATTACCTTTCCCTTAATCATGTCCTTAATTAGGTTTATATACCCTATGAAACCCCTTTATCGCCCAACATATACCAAGTCAACTCTCTAAGGATCCTATCAAGATTTTTCTAAGTCAATAAAGACCATGTGGAGGTCTTTTCTCTTCTCTCCATATATCTCCATCAATTGTCTAAGTAGGAAAATAACTTCTATAATAGACCTCTCTGGCATGAAACCAAATTGGTTTTCTTTAATATACTCGTTGCATGCCACAACCTCTTCTCACTCATTCTTTCAAATAGTTTCATGGTATGGCTCATAAGTAGAATATCATGATAATTGGTGTAGCTCTATATGTCTCCTTTATTCTTATAAGTCATTACAATCAAGCTCCTCCTCCTCTGCCCAAATTTTCTTCAATTTTTTAATCTCCTTAAAAAACTTTCTCAAAGAAACTACTCTAGTATCTCTCATGTACTTCCAAACCTCTATTACTATATCATCGAGCTTTAGGGCCTTTCTTAATTTCATCTTTTTTAAGGACTCTTTTACTTCAAGTATTCTAATGCTATAGTCATATCTATAATGTCCAATGTTATTTGGGTTTATGGTACTATCAACCCCTACATTCTCAGGGCAATTGTCTTTTAGCAATTTTTGAAAGTAACTTTCTTATCTTTGTTTGATCTCATCATCTTTGACTAATACCCTTTGGTCATCACTTTTAATACACTTAATTTGGTCTAAGTCCTTATCCTTTGTTCTCTTAATTTTGCAAGTTTAAATACATTTTTCTTACCTTCTCTTGATCCTAATATATTATAGTAATCACCATATGCCTTTAATTTAACCTCACTTACTATTATCTTAGCAGCTTTTTAGTATTCTTATATTGCCCAATATTTTTGTTATTTATAGTCCTCTGCTTTGCTTTAAAACACATATGTTTCTCTTTAATAGTTTTTTGTACTTTTTTACTCCAGCACCAAGTTTTCTTTACTAGTTGTCTTTTACCTTTAGTTACTCTTAGAACATCTTTTGACACTTTCTTAACGGACTTGGCCATGTTATTCCACATTGTGCTTACTTTTGTTTCATTATTCGAAGTTCCTTCTACCATCAACTTGTTTGTGAATAATGTTATCTTCTCCCCTTTTAAATTTCACCACTTAAATTTTAGACTTATCAAGTTCATTTCCTTTCTTCCATCTTTTAATGTAGATATCATTCATCATTAACCCATGTTGTGAAGTTAAACTCTCATCGGATATCACCTTACAAACATCACAAATTAATCTTTTAGCATTTCTAAGTAGAAAAAAAGTCTATTTGACTTTTATATGGTCCACTGTTAAAGCTTATTAAGCGTTCATCCCACTTCTTAAAAATTATGTTTCCATATCTAGGTTATATGCTAAATCAAAATAAAGGATAGCTTGCCACATCTCATTTCTTTTTTCAATGCTATATCCTATATGTATCTTATCTTATCATATCTTTTCTTTTCTTTTCCTACGTGACCAATCTACTCCTATAAATATCCCTTGAGTGTTGAAAATTTCTTGCATGACCTCCTCCATACCTTCCCAAAAGTGTCTCTTGATTCTATCTTCTAACACTACTTGTGGTGTGTGTGCGTGTTTCTTGAACAAGTTTTATTAGTATAATTTTATTATTAGTTCATTTAACATCTAGAACCCTCTTCTTTAATTCGTTATCTACCATTATCCCTATACCGTTTTTATTACTATCCTTTTCTTGCATACCAAAGCTTATTTGATTTCTCTAGTTTTAGCCACTTTCCACTTAGTTTCTTGGATGCAAGTGACGTTGCCTATCATGTATTTGATTGTATCTACTAACTCTAGATTCTTATATATCACTATATTTCATGTAGTGATATAAATCTTATTCTCCTGAGTTGCCATTTATCCGTGTACTTCTCAACCCGATGGCATGAACTTCGGCCTATTTTCATTGCACCTAGATTTTGATGCAGTTTATTGCTTCTGAGGGAATGCTCTAGTAGTCCTTGCCCATTTTTCACTAAACCTAAGATCCGATGCAATGGAATGCTTCGGGAAAATGCCCTTGTAGCCCTTATCCATTTTATGGAGTGGAGAAACTAAAACCAAATTTCAAGATTTTAACCAAAATGACTTGTCACAAGCTTAACCAATACTCTTTTCTTGTTCTTTTCATATTTTACTTTTTTCATATTTTTTAGGTACAAGTTAAGAATTACAAAGCGAAACACTCACACACTCTTCTAAATCTATTCTCCTAAGAATCACAAACCAAATCACTAAGACACTCTCCTAAATCTAACCCCAACTAAAAGGAAAATCAATTACTCAAACCTCCAACCAAGCATACTCCAAAGGAGATACCATGTTTTTCTTCGACCAGCTATGCTAGACATTGTTGACAATATCCTTTAAAATATTTAGCGTTAAGAATAAATTCTTAACAATTGCTAGGAGCATAACATACCACCATGCTCTACAACTAACCGTCTTAGATGCTGAGTCTTTGGACTCTTTCTTTTGTTTCTCTAGTTAGCCTTTTACATGAGCCTTACTCTATGGAAGCTCTCATTCTGATCTTTCCAGGTAGCAATTTCCATAGGTTGCCCCCTTAGAGATTGAAACCAAAACATAGAGCATGCTCTAAGGCCAATGTTATGAATTTAATCAAAACTCGTTAAATAGCTTAAGATGTGTATTTAGTAGCATAAAGCTAAATTGAATCATAATTTATACTAAATATAAAAGAACTCCCTAGGTCAAGCACGGATGACCAACTTAGGGGACTATATATTTTATACAAGTGCGATATTTAGTTTATCTATAAAATTGTTGAAAAGAGAGTCAATAGGGAATATTTACATTGGAAGCCAAAATTAGGTGGAATGGTATTCTGAGAAAAGTGAAACGGTATTTATGAAATAGAAGAAAGGGCATTTTATGAATAATAAAGTGGCAAGATCCATAAATATCAATATGGGGTCTGTGACTAGTTTAGTATGAACAAGAAGAAAGTCTCTCTCTCTTTAAACCCCAAGCCCACCCTCACGCTTCATTTGTGTATTTGACCATCCTCTTAAAAGCATCGCAGATTGATTCCTATGTTTTCTGTTTGATGCAGGAGCTCTTAATCTATTCCGTAAATTATTGAAAACAGCTCGACAAGTGAGTTGTCCAACCATTGAGCAGATTCATGCCTATAGACTCAGAAAAGCAAATAAATAAACTGAATACTTTGGCCAACAGTAAACTAATAATATAGAAGCTAATATTTAGCGTGCCATATCCTTAATTTACAACTTCTTCCATAGGCTGTTGATAATTATAAAAATAGCTATCTTGCAGTGAGAGATCACAAGAGAAAGAGGTAGCAATATCACGAATGGTGGTGCAAACTAAGACGAAACATAGGATCATGTTGGTGTTTTCGTTATCAATGATTATTTTTGGTGTAGGAAGCAGCAACAACGTGCTATGTAGCGTTGCATCGTAGGTCAGAGGGTTAGTGGAAAATATTTTAGAAATTGCAGCATAGTCAAGCAACAGGCCCAAGCTACAGATGTGGAATTGGCAAAGAAATAATGGGACTTCAACATGATTTTCATTCAGTGATGCTTGTAGACACAAACTGTAGATATGAAGTTTGAGAATAAATTGTTGAGTTTCAGGTTGGGTTTGATAGTGTGAAATGCTTGTAACATGATCTTTTTTCTACTTTTATGTGCCACTAAATGGAGTGAAAAATCCTTCCCCAATTGGTATTTTAGTTGAGAAGCTTATCTGAAACTAATATGGTTTGCGATAGTGTGCCCTAATTTAAGTCTACAAAAAGAACTAATCATGTCTGTTGAAGGTGCATTCAGGGTCCAGATGATTGGTGTTCCAAACCTTTCCTCACCTGCTCCACATTCAGATAGTAGATGCACAAAACCTCTTCCTTTGGATGATTGAAGTCGAACAGCTATTGTTCTGGAGTGAAGAATGAGTGCTCAAGAAGTTTGACAACAACATCGATGAATCTTACCCAATCGGAGGGTCGACATCTTCCACAGGAAAAGTTCTGTGTAACACGCGGGGCTGAAGATGTACAGTTGAGATCACATTGCGTTTGGAGACCTCATGTATGTAGTTTCGTGCAAACACTAATTTCTCCGTATGCTAGTTGTTTTCTCTTCGAAAAGGTCAAAGAATCGAGATACCGTCCACACATACACGGCCTTTGGTCATAAAGTATTCCGAGATCATTAGCAAACATGAGAAAGATGAAGTTTCCAGAGACAGCCTAAAGTCCCAGGTGGAAAGGTCCAATCACCAGGAATTAGGGATTGGCAATGTAGCGGGTTAAACTAAAATCATGTCCAAAAAAGATGTGCTTGTGTATGTTATAGTGGATTTTTTTGGTAGATGTAAGCCATACGTCATGTTAGGCATGGCTTTATGGTTTAAATATCAAATTTCATGCCATCTAGAAACTTTACTTTATGTATTTTTTTTATTATGATTTGTAATTTAAGAAATACAAAATAAACTGCGCTCATCATCATCAAGACCTTATTCCAATTAGATGTCAGTCACATAAATTTTGTCAAAAATAAACTACTTCAGTAATTCTTTTAGTATATAAAAAGAATAAATGTCAAATGTGTGAATTTTTAAAGTGTTCACTGGCATTTCAAAAAAATTACACGTATTTTGCAAAAATGTGCATATATATTTTTTGAACAATTACAGGCATTTCATCATTCTCGCCTCGTTGCTCTGTGCCCCGCCAGTCCATAACAATTGATGGGGCAGGCAGGTCAAGGTAAGTCCTTCACCTTCTGCCCCACCCCAAAGTGGGGCGAGGATGTCACTGATCTGTAATTAGAGATAGAGAGGAGGGATTGAGGCAAGGCAGGTGGAAACCCGCCTCTGCCCTGCCCAATTGCAATCCCTACCAGAAACCACTCTTAGCAGGAGCAACCACACAAACACTTCATCCACGAGAAGGGAAAGGCGTAGCCATATCTGGTAAGATGGGAGGGGGTTTAGTCTCCCTGCTTTAGGACATTTCGAGGATCGCATAGCACGGTTAAATCTGTAAATTTTAAACAAATGGGAGCGGCAAGGACCAAGTGTAGCGGGAAGTAATGGAAGAATTTATAACGGCGATGAAATTACTTAAAATGGGACTCTGCCCCGTCAAAGGATGGAGAATTATGCTCCCAAAGGATCATAATTGCCATCATTTTCCTAGGAAGTGGCCCTCTTTTCCCTATATGAGGCCCCCTAAATGAGCAGGAAGAGGATCAAAGAACACGCAACACACCCATCCCCAGAACTTGCACAAGTTTTACAGTGCAAAGTCAGATGTAAAGCATTTTCCCCTGCTTAATTGCATAGGATTGATCAGCCAAGGAGATATTGTTCTTTAATCATAAGAACATGAAGGATAGTATTTGCTTCGCCGTGACAGACCACCACAACACCACTTTGGATGGATCTATTGAATTCAATGTCGGAGGAGCTTAAAGCATGAAAATGTTCAACCGTGGCTCTTCTTGATCCCTCGTTTATCTGGCATAATTGTATGATGCCCCAGTGCTTATTGGAATCCGACCCTTAGACAATGTCATGTTAACAGGGCCGCTTGCAACCGTCCGCCTCCGTCTTGCATCTAAATATGGTTTTTACGGGAAACAGAACAAAGTCCGGCAGTTGTCTCTCCTAATTCCTCGAGCATTCATTTCTTGCTCCTATGAACAGAGTCGATCCTACCTACAATTCATCTTTTGAAAAATAAAAAAATTAAAAAAAAGAAGTCCTCGTATAAACAATTTTCAGCATGGCTAGAACTGGAAATAACAGTTTCATCGGAAATGAGATACGCTAGTAATGTTTTATGTTTGGTTCTAATCATTATGAGGTATTTTCAAGTTTGGGATGCATACTTGTTCTCTTTTAATAAATAAGTCCATCAAAAACAAACCAGCTTTCATGGCCATCTGTGAGGTCTACATCTGAAATAGCAGCTCTTCGTGACACCTATTGAAACAGAGGAAGATTCTGCTGAGTAGTTCTGTTGGTGTACTCCATGGTGGTTATACAGGGTATACACGACACAGGCTCAACTGAGTAAAGCAGACATGCCAATTGAAGAAATACAAGCCCGACTGCATGACCTCACTAAGACGAACAACATTGAGCACTGCCTTCCCACCTTAATAGGAAAGGCGATAAGAGCTGCAGACACATTGGCTAATCCAGCACTTTCTAAGAGGCTTTTAAGATGTGGAAAACGTGTTCCGTAAACTTATCATGTGCGTATTATGAAGACTTGGTTCGTATATTGATGCCAAGGAACGAGTACTACAGGACGAAAGTAGTCGTCGTCGTAATAGCAGCAGCAGCAGCAGGCTTAGTTTCGTTCTTTTTCATAGTGCCTTCACTAGACTACTTGTATTCGGTCGCTGCCTAACCACGCAACAAAGGAAAATAAAGGATGACTTCAAATAGAACGGCCGACATTAGAATTCAGATGATTACATCATTAGTTTATGGCATATTTTATTTCCGAGTCTACGCTCAAGAGTGCACAAGTCCGCCCCTTTTCCCCTGGATGGTTTACGTAAATCTAGGGCATTCAACCGTGTTCAGAACGCCCAAAACAGGTAACCCATAAGAAACGAAAATTTTATTTTTTAAAACAGGAAAACTTTTTGAGATTTTTCTAACAAATCCCAAATTATTAGAGGTCAAACTTCAGGCCTTGTACTTCAAATATTTTTTGAAATGAACTCCACACCATTAAAAGCCTGGTTCGCTTAGCTGATTTCCTGCTTGACATGTCTGCGTGGCCATTGACTTGCTGATAAGTCATTTGACCATAAAAAAAAGATAACAAGATAAATTCGTCAATAAATTTATCTAAAATCATTATCGGTGGATTAAAACATAAATAAATTGGCTTATAAGTTGTTCGACCAAATGCTGGACTGAAATATTGCTACAGTATTAAAAACAGAATCCAATTTCTTTTCATGAAAAACAAATCAAAATGTAGATCCACATCTAATATCAAATGAAATCGAGTTCTAAATTGTAAACAGTAAAACCAAATAAGAAACTAGAGTTAAGGGAAACCGAAACCTGTAACCCAGATTTCCAAGAAATAGAACAGGACTCCGTTCACAGAACTAGAGATGAAATAGAACATTACCCCATTTATAGGCTAGAGAAAATCGAAACCGATATTCAAATAGCAACTGTAAAGTGATTTTTTATTACTAAAATAATATTCCAGTTACTAGATTCTTCAGTTTTCACCTCTTCTCGGCTCATCATCTAACCCAAATCCTAACAATCTTCCTCCTTTTACGCTTCAACTCCTCTTTCCAGTACTCTTCCATTGATTAGCCCCAATTTTCTGCTTCATACCTACACAACCCAAATCTAATTTCCCCAACTACACCTTATTTAGTTTGTATTTTTGTGGAGAATTATGATTTCTATCATGGGTTGAGGAATTTTTATTTCTACCACTAATGACTTTTATTTAAAAATTTAACCTTCACCTGGGTCATGTTGCTCTTTCCAGTACTCTTCCATTGATTAGCCCCAATTTTCTGCTTCATACCTACACAACCCAAATCTAATTTCCCCAACTACACCTTATTTAATTTGTATTTTTGTGGAGAATTATGATTTCTATCATGGGTTGAGGAATTTTTATTTCTACCACTAATGACTTTTATTTAAAAATTTAACCTTCACCTGGGTCATGTTGCTCTTTCCAGTACTCTTCCATTGATTAGCCCCAATTTTCTGCTTCATACCTACACAACCCAAATCTAATTTCCCCAACTACACCTTATTTAATTTGTATTTTTGTGGAGAATTATGATTTCTATCATGGGTTGAGGAATTTTTATTTCTACCACTAATGACTTTTATTTAAAAATTTAACCTTCACCTGGGTCATGTTGCTCTTTCCAGTACTCTTCCATTGATTAGCCCCAATTTTCTGCTTCATACCTACACAACCCAAATCTAATTTCCCCAACTACACCTTATTTAATTTGTATTTTTGTGGAGAATTATGATTTCTATCATGGGTTGAGGAATTTTTATTTCTACCACTAATGACTTTTATTTAAAAATTTAACCTTCACCTGGGTCATGTTGCTCTTTCCAGTACTCTTCCATTGATTAGCCCCAATTTTCTGCTTCATACCTACACAACCCAAATCTAATTTCCCCAACTACACCTTATTTAATTTGTATTTTTGTGGAGAATTATGATTTCTATCATGGGTTGAGGAATTTTTATTTCTACCACTAATGACTTTTATTTAAAAATTTAACCTTCACCTAGGTCATGTTGGTCATTATCTGGATACTAATATTTGCACCCCTTCATCTTCCCATGAGCCCCACTCTAAATGGCCTAGAACGAATATAGGTAGGCTCAGGTTTGTGAAAGTCCAAACCATTTAAAATGTTGTCCTCAGACTTCAACGAGTCATGTTTAAAAATTTTCATCAGTCACATGATGCCAACAACTCACTGCTTTTAGTTTGTCAAACAGAGCTAAAAAATTTTACCATCTATTTTACAACTCAAAGAAAAAATAGCAGCTAAAATCTGGTGATGAGTAAGGATTTTGAAACATGGCCCATCTAAGCAAAAGGCAACAATGTTAAACGATAAGGATATCCACAAACTTAGGCCCACTTACATTCATAGTCGTGCTTAACCATTTAGTGAAGAACTCACGAGGAAAGACGAGATGCATATATCAATATCCTTAACATACATAACAGATCAAATGACATGTCAACAAGTCAATGGCCATGTAGACAAGCTGCAAGAAATAAGCTAACGAAGTTGAGGATTTTAACGAGGCAGGATTCATTTGAAAAGATCGTCAAAGTCCAAGGAAGTCTAGAGGCTGAAATGCCACTTCAGAATAATTTGGGATTTATTTGAAAAATCTCAAAAAAAGTTCAGGGTTTAAAAGGTGGTTTTTTTCCACCAGAAACCAGCACTTTGGGACAATCCTAAGCACTTGTTTTGCTATTGTCACGATTTTTAACCAAAAGAAAAATAGGCGGAAAGCATCCACTGAGCATGAAATTTTCTCTCTAGCCTAAATGAACGGCTTAGATCTTAAGGGAAAAGAAAAAAAAGTTAATACCATGCTTGAAAAAGGGACCTGGACTCCCTCCTTTCCTCTCCTGGTGGACTCCTGCCGGGACTCTTTCAACTTTTGGCGCCATCGTTATTCTCTCTCGATAAATAAGTACGTCAATAGAAAACTCGGTTTCAAGAAGGATTGTGACATCTTTATCTTAAACATGAAACAACAAAATCTTCACGTCATCTCTAGGAACTGAGGAAGACTATCTTGTTAGTATTTCTGTTGGCTAAAAGTAGATTACCACAAATATAACAGGAAACATCATAATTTATATTAGTTAAAGCATTGCAAAATATTTACAACTTTCGGCTGCTTCTCTGTTTCTTTTAGTAAATAAATACATGAAAAGTAAACCAGCTTTCCGGAAAAGAGAAGAAAATTTTGTGACGTCTTTTATCTATATAGGAAACAAGACACTTCTAGGATCAGAGGAAGACTTCTTGTGAGTATTTCAATTGTGTTCAAATTAGATACTACAATTAGATCAGGAAACATCAGTAGTCACGTTAGCAAGGAAAAGAGTTGGGATTAGATTTCTTCAATTTTGTGCTAATATGAGGTTTACATCATCAAGACCTTATCCCAATTAGGGGTCGGCTGCTAATATGAGGTTTACATAATACAACAAACTAGATAGAAAGGTCTGCAACAGTTAAAATTCGAGCTGACTTACCAATTTAGAAACAAATTAAGCACAGGCTCGGTGAGCCCATAATGGCTCGATGCAAAATCTGGACCCAAGATCCAGTTCGCCAGCATCTGTACAGCGACCTCAGACCAAAATGAAAGAAACAAAAAGGAAAAAGGAAGAAGAAGAAGAAGAAGAAGAAGAAGAAGAAAAAAGTTCAAACACTGATACCTCTTTTACTGTCTTTTCCTCTGTGTGGGTGATCTAAAATATACAGTTCTTTCCACTACAGGAATTGTGAAACTTTTCACTGAAGGAGCTGCTGAATTAAATATCATTGGAAGCAATTTCTCCCCCCCTACAAAAGCAAAATTTTCAAATAGCCAGATCAGTGAACGCATCAGAAAACTTAAAAGCTTCTGTGCAAAATGACAGAGACTCCACTACGTAAGCGAAAATAGATAATCATCACATACGGCCACAAATCCTAGCTATCAAGAATATTATAAATCAATATAAATTTTTTGTCAAATTGGAAAAATGAAACATCTCCAGATCCAACCAAAACTACAAAAAACAAATAGGAAGTTCATAATTCAAAATTTTCCCCTCACAACAACAGAACTATTTCTCCTCTGGTAAATAAAATGACAGAAGTACATCAGATATATTTTTTTCCCAAAACCAAAAGGAAAAGGTTGGAGACAATTATCATTGTTGCAAGTCTCTATCATTGAATTGTGAAATTATGGATGGTTGCAATCACTTGGCAAAGAAACCAAACAACTATAACCATCTAAAGAATAACCAGAGAAATTAGTAAGGGCAAGATTCTTACCATATTGCGGACTTTGGAACCCCAGGCGCCACCATTTCAGCTTCCAATAATCCAATCTTATTTGACGGGGTTCCACTTTGGGTCCTTATTGTACAAATGGGTTTTCTTAACCACTAAACAGTGATAAACCAACTGCACCAAAATCAAAAGAAAAATCCAACATGCTCCAAATCCAGGTCCAAATGCTGGCCCATTTGACATTAGATACCATTGGCCCGCCCAAGTGTTGGAGAACCAGGATTTAGGTCAAGCGACGGGTTCAACTTGACATGATCCCTCAAGACTTGCAGAGAGTCACGATCAGCCAACACTGATTGACCATCATACAGTTCTCGAGGATCCCCATGGACTGGCCTTCCAAATGGCTTTCCAAGAAGATCATTTTCTGAGGCCATCAGTGCCCGGAAGGCATGAGATCCTGGCTGCATAGCTTGAAAGAGATTAGGAGTAGGATCGTGGTAGGTGGTGCCATTGCCGTAAATATTGTTAGGAGACCTTGGCATGCTTCCAAAGCCTTCGTGTAGGTAGGCCGATTGCTTCAGATGATGAAAGGGGATGGCCCCATTACCACCAGTAAGAGGTGTGGATGAACCAGAGGTGGTTCTGGGACTGGATATTGGAGAAGGAGACATCCTTCCGTTTACATGTTGTGGAGATCTTGCATTTAGAAGAGGGCTTCCAATAGGAGAGACTGGACACGATATGTTCCGTGGCATATTATTGTCACTGAAAATCAGAAGAATGGAGAAAGATAAGCAATTTTATGCATGGGCTTGGTAACTTGTGATCTGATCTATGTGGCTTGGCGTGGTTGACAATTCAATGTCGTGATAAATCTAGAGACTGGGAGAAATTGAGAAGACAACTAGCAAACATAACTGATACTGGTCAGTTCACCACTGAATCTCAGGCAAATACGGGCATACACCTTTCTGTTAATAATGCTACTTAAAAGAAGATCAAAATACACACTGAGATCAGATTTTTAGTCCTAATTTCCAACTTAAAGTGAACATCTAACTTTACTACTGCAAGTAGGAAACCAAAACATGATTAAGTTAATATATATATATATATATATATATATAGAGAGAGAGAGAGAGAGAGAGAGAGAGAGAGAGAGAGAGAGAAACCTAGATGATAGATAAGTTTTGGCCCCCCTCGGCTGCTGAATTGCCAGCCCTTCCATATCCAAAGAGGATAGATTTCTCGCATGTCTAGAAACCTGAGAAAGATCGTGGAAAGGTACAATGTTCAAAACCAAACCATTCATATAAGCGTACAAATACACATTGATAAGAAACCATGCAACCTTGCTATATAAACTATAACAAACTATGTAAAGAGAAAATGAGCAAAGAGTAAAGATAGTTATGAATCGTAGACTCAGACAACATGTGGCAAGCTTTCAACAAAGTAATGCATAAAAGCATATGTTACGGGATTCTATTTTTTATTATCGGGGCATAGCAAAGAAACATAAATGGATCACAAAAAAGAAACAAGTGAAACCATTGATAATTAAAGTGAAAGAAAACAAAAAAAGAAACGAAATTAACAGCTTTATGAAATACAACTCAACTCAATTGGACAGGGTCATGCTCCGTCAACAATCAAGAAGGCATAAATGACATGAGAAGTCTCATCTTCATGGTTCACATAAGGAGTCAAAACAAACTACCCATGATCTATTCTACTTGAGAAGAATAACATACTTAATTTTCTTTTTCCTGAAAACAGGATGCTGGCAACATCAAACTCACTTAATAACCACATTATAGTAAACAAGGCGACTAATTTTTCAAATTTAGGCACTAATTTATTGAAGGTTGAATTCTCTGTAAACCTCAGTGCTGGATTCTGTTCATGTTAGATTGTGCAATTCTGTAAGAATCAAGAACCTTGAAAAAAGACAGACAATTCTTCAGTTAACTTGAAAGCTCTTTGATGCTCTCATTATAACGGGTAGCCTGCTTCAGTATTCAGGTCAATACATGTGACCTACTAGCTATACTAATGGACTGTAACTGTGATGCTCAAATACTTCAATTCACTATAATTCACATGAATTGGCCGAGATATCCAAAGTGAGCCCAGGTCCACTTCCTTTGCACATTCATGTTTTTTGCTACAGGTTCAAACTTCTAACTTCTATCACTCTTATCCACTCAATAGGGACAATTGATTTTGAGGAACAAACTCATAATGCCTAACAACTCTTATTAGCTAAAACACTTCCGTACTTGCTCTTGAAAATCAGAAGTTGATGAATAACTTGATCACATTATAGGCAAATAGTGTAAGTTCAAACTAAAAATGCAACTAGATATCCACATTCCATTAAAATGATAGAGAGTTGCACATGTGGGCCCAGGTGCAAAAGCTAGAGATCATGAAAATAGCCATGCTTCCCTACACTTACCATTCTTTTTCCCCTCTATGTGCCAAGATAAATCTTTTGAGCCTTATAGTTCAGCTGTGATCCCATCAAAGTGTGAATGCTTGTGTCAGCCGAAATGGCGAAGGGCAGTGCAAGAGTCAGTAATCAATCTAAAAACAACACCCAAAAAGCAACCCAAAATCATAGTCAGTGTGTCAAGATAAACCCCTGATATTTTAAGCAATTCCAGGAGGAGAGATGAAGGAAAAGGTCCTGGTGTTTCAGCCAGCATAACCAGATGGAGGTGTAGAGGTTCAAGAAGTTTGTTGAGTTGAAGAATAGAAGTAGAGTATCTGAGTGACAGATGATGTGGGATAAAGAGACTGGACCAAAGAAACTGGCAGTTAGGAATGAGAAGGAGATGGATTTCAATAAGATGAAAAAGAAGACGGTAATGATTTTGGATACATGGAAGGAATGAAACACCATCTAATTCCACCTATCTTAGCTAGATATCCATATTCTTCTGTCTGATTTAACTGAAATTCACAGCTCTGACAAAGCTAGTAGACCTCTTCTCAAATTCACAGTAAAACTATAGATTATTAGACTGTAGTGGACTCTAGAATACTTTGTTGCTAATGTGAGATAAACTAGTCAACCTGATTCCCAAAATATAATAGACGATTTACTGTAAATTATTTTGTCGCACTGCTAGCATAATGATTTTCTGAGATTCAATGGCACCTATTAAGCTTTAGTTTAATTCATTAGTAAACTTTACCTTCAAAATCTCACTTTCTTTAAACTGATAGGATTACTGAATATTCTTTCTTGAATATATCAAATATGTTATGTATGTCTTGAAGCCAAACCATTAAAAGCATATGTAGACATTCTAAGAAGTGATGGCGTCTTCAGAAGTAACACATACTGATCACGGTCAACAAGAAGAAAATTTTCCATACCATGGATGACCTCATTCCATTCGCAGGTCCAGCTGAGGGTTCCAGAGGTTCAGGTCCAAGAATGGGTCTTTCTAGCTGTGCTGCATTTTTCACAAAAGGGTGCTCCAAAAGCTGAGCAGCTGTAGGGCGATAGACAGGATTGCGTTGCAGACACTTCATCACAAAATCCTTGCCCTCATCCGAGAGATGATCAGGAATTGCTGGTAGTTCCTTACTATTCCCAATTTTAAACATGGCTGCAACCTTCAGACAAAAAGGTTCCAAACATCAATATACAGACCAACACACTACACATGCAGATTCAGCATGCAAGCACTCAATGAAATCATAAAACAGACAAATTAACAACTAGATTTTGGATCAATCTATGAAAGAATAGAAACTTAAATATTGAAGCTCTCCATCTCTAATAACTGACCCCTTCATATTGGCTCCAGGGTGGTTTTGTTGTAGCCATTTCCAGCACAGTACAACCAAGACTCCAAATATCCACAGCAAGATTGCACCCGTTTGAGTTTTTTATTACCTGAACATTCACTCATGTTAGACATCAAACAGAAGTCAAGGAAACAGTCATGAACAGATGCGGAGCACTGTGGCAAGAGAAACTTTCCAACCTCAGGTGCCATCCAGTAAGGGCTTCCTTTAAATGACAATGGACACGATTGACCAGTGATCTGAAACATTGAAGCACATATGAGATGTGGCATAAATCAAGTAAGAAAACTCTCAGAAAAGATAGAAGAGGGAAGTTCAGAGTGAATATGCGTCTAGAAACTCTAAGGGCCTAAGTAAGATCCCTATAGGCTTTCCCACACCCATTAGGACCTAAGCTGAACTGTTGTCCATTACGAAGTACATAACATCCACATCTAGTTCAATCTGACACATACTAATAATGAAAATAATTTTGAAATAAAGTGGGAAGGGTTTCCTTTCCACAATCTGAAATCCCAGGGTTTTTCGGATATCAATCATGCATTTCTGCTTATTTAATTCGGCCATGAGAACTAACATCTATAATGTGAAGCTTAACCAGATGCTTTCTTGAAGTTATCACCTTTATATTCATACATACTAATCATGTTGCAGCGGTCTTTTCTAGTGGCATGATATACAACATGATACTAACCTCATATTACCAGCCAAATAGCAGGTTCAGAATATAGACTTAGTGGCAGCCAAGTTCTTGGGTTCACTTATAATGTTTAATAGGTAAATAGCTGTGCATAACTCTTCGTTTATATGCAGACCATTAAAGCCTAAACTTAACGTGTACATATATTAGCATTATACCAAGATGATATTAGAACTCCCATGTTTCACTCCACTTTTGATGTTACACCTTCTAGAAAGAGTTACTGAATGTTAAAATGTTCATAAAAATCTTCAACAGCCAGCCAGAAAAGCTCTAAATAAAGAGTTGATCGCATTAAAAAAGGGGAATGCATACATCAATTTCCCTAAACACAACATTACATAAAATGGATCATATGGTTGTATTAGTGTGTGGAAGCTATGATTTGTGCAACTTTTTTTCTTTTGTTTTTGAACCTTGGCATTGTTACTTTGTTAGATAGATTTGTGCAACCTTAATTGGGTCTTCAACTTGGAATATCTTTCATAACTGAAAATTTATAAAACATTTCAGTGACCAACCTATCTTAGACACGAAGTGGCTGGTTTCACAAAAACAAGTATCTCCAGCTAGACAAGGCAGCTAAATGAAAACATGGCAGTTATATCAATTTTTTTATTTTTTAGGTTTGTTATACATAAAAAAAGAAGAAGTTGTCTTCGTGTGACCTTGAGGTCATGGGTTCAAGGCGTGGAAACAGCCTCTTGCAAAATGCAAGGTAAGGCTGTGTACTTTAGGCCATTGTGGTCTGCCCCTTCCCCGGACCCCGCATAGGCAGGAGCTTCGTGCACTGGGGCTGCCATTTTTTTAGGTTTGTTATACATATTCCAGAAAATAACTGAAAAGGAAAAGCTTGTGGTAAATGAAGACAGCATTAGATATTTAAAGCATGTAAAAATAACCTCTCTGGCAACAATATTTACCCATTTAATCAAATGCCAGACCAATAAATAGCAACTGCAAAATCTTACATGCTTTGCCATCCCGAAGTCTGCCAGCTTAACACGGCCAACAGGGTCCACAAGAATGTTTGCGCCTTTTATGTCCCTGAAAAGAAAATCATTTAACTGTAAACATGAAGAATGCCTAGAGCCAGGAAAATTACACAGGAAGTACCAGAAGGAAGCCTCTTATACGCGTTTCATGAGACTCCAAACCCATTACTTCAAAATGAGAAAAAAGGACTGCAAAGTACACTAACCTATGCACAGTATTCTTAGCATGCAAGTATGCAAGGCCAGAAAGAATTTGCTGGGTGTAGCTTCGAATTGCCAGCTCCCCTAACTGTCCATACTCTTGAAGAAGCTTATGGATAGAACCACCAGAAACATATTCCAGGTAGATATACAATTTGTCATCCACCTATTCAAGGAGTCAAGAATCAAGCCACTGCAAAGATACTAGCATTTCTGACAACAGAACAATTTTAATGGCCAGACACTGACATTTAAAAGAGAAATTTCAACTGACAATCCTTCACTATGGAATCAAACTCCATAGCAAGAAAAGGATTCATCAAGAAACCGTCCACATACCAATTTGAAATTAAAAGTCCACTCAAATCAGACATTGCTTCTGGCATCAATTTCTAAACAGGGCTTCTAAGCTGCTGGCCTTATATATATAGAAACAGTAGTCTCATGAAACAAAATTCGGCACTCCATTAAGAGTCCTTTACCTTGCCAACACAATCTTATAGATAACCACCTAACTTCTCTAACGACAAGACTCTGAACCCCAACCTTTGTTTCCCATACTAAGTAATTAAGTGTTGCAGTCCCACAAGGAAAGAAAGAATTTCCAGTAAAAGCGACAAGAAAGGAGTAAATAAACTTCAAAATGAAGGTGAGTCATCTTTACCAATCAAAATAGGCTGAAGAAGGAACCAAAGCGGAGACTGTTTTCAACTCTTCAAGAATCTGATTTTGTTTGTAGGCATTTGAATTAACTGTGCAGTAAATTTGGTGGTTGACTGTATGGCAAGTTATGGTATTAATTACAGGAAGATTTTATTCTTTGGAATTCTATATGTGCTCCATAACCTTCTTTTTACTAGCTTTCGCTGACCCTAGGTATGTTAGATTAAGTGGTATAATTTGGTCTGGTTTCCCCATCTCTTTTCACTTATTTGAAGAAAAAATTAAGGATTTAGATATAATAATAATAATAAATAAATAAAAGAAACAAAGATACAACTGAGCAGCTTAATGCAAACCAAGAAAAAGAGTAGCAGCCAAAGAGTTGGCCGAGGTCCAACATGCAATCGCAGCAAGGCAGTAACTAACTATTAGTGTCTAGGAGATGAGATTTGCAGAAGCTATAAATTCAAACATTCAATTTCTCGAAGGATGACTATTTCATGTTAAACAAAGCTATAGCACTGAATGACATTAGCCATGCTATGGAAAATGGGACTTCTACCTGAAAGACTTGGAATAGAATGATGACAAGCTTGTTCAAACAAGATTTCAAATGGCAATGAGATGTAGACAATAACCATATTCAGAAATAGAACAAGAAGCTCAATATGAGAACTTAGCAATTGAATCAGATCAACCCAATAATGCATACCGTCTCAGACCCATAATACTGCACTATATTCTGATGCCGCAAGCGACTCAGGAGAGCTATTTCCTGTAAGAATAGCAAAGTACAGAAAAGGATATTTGTTGTCAAGAATGTAACAAACGCCAATACTTATACAACTCCAAGTAGAGAAAGTTGAGAAAGGAAAACATAACAAAACATAAATTGCAAGTTTCTAATAAATAAATTCCTAGTTATTTTAATTCTGGGAAAAGGAACACTTACTTGCATCAACTGCTTTGCGCTTTCTTTTGATTTAGCATCATCAGAAAATAGGGTAACCTCCTTCATTGCACACATTTCACCACTTTCACTATAATCAAGATAATAGAATAAGAATAGTATATAAAGATGGAAGGAGGAGTTCATATGACATAGATGACCATAGCTCAAATAACATATTGCTTCTTCTACTCCATTAGTGAAATAGCTTGGAAATGGCTATTAGGAGAAATTAGAAGCAAACAACTGTTCCACTAAAGGATTGATCATACGAATGGGACGTGGGCTATTGCTTCCAAATATTTAGAAGGCATGGAATTTCCACGTATTATTCACTAACCTTCGTAGAAATGGTGAATAAGGAAAAAACCAATAAAAATATTATCTTTCAACTATAAATCAAAACTATAAGATAAGACTAACAAAGAAAGCATAGATAAGTTGTAGCATTTTGAAACAAGACAAAAAGCAAAAAGTTATGTACAAGAAAAATTCTTACAATGATCTGAAAACATGGGATCCTCACCTGTTAAAACCAACGTAAACATGTCCAAATGTGCCCCTGCCAAGAAGTTTTCCTTTCTTCCAACGGGAACCAGGGCTTGTAGGATTCTCAGACCGGCCAGGACTCCGTGGAACAGGGGACGAGTTTGTTCCTGCTGAATTTGATGGAGAGAAAGGAGAAGAATTATTGGTAGTTATAGGCGGTAGTGGAAGCCGGTGGCTCTGTTGCTTCCCATCATCTGGCCAGCTTGTGGGTGACTCCGGTGCTGCCCCTCCGGCCCGAGGATGCAGTGGAGTGACAGCACCACTTTGTATTCTGGAGCTAGGTCCAGGACTTGTCATCCTGGGGCTTGGTATTGGAGAACACTCTGGGCTACCGCGACTGGGCTGCCAAAATAACTGTCCCGACATATCTCCTCCCATTGAATTGTGTCCAGAATTATGGCCTGAGCCTGGACTTGAACAGTGGCCAGATCCAAGTAGAGTAACGTCTGGGTAAGGCTTTGCAGCCCAGAAAGCAGAGGCTGCAATCTGCTCAGGGCAAACCACTCTCATCGGGCTTCTAGAAGGACTCGACATTGAACTATCTGGAGCACTTCCAATTCCAAATGCACTGTGTTGAGGAATCTGTAAGTTGGTTGCATAAGTGCTGAGATGTCCTCGTTTGGGCGATGTAGACAGACTTTGATTATTGAACAGTGGATTGGCTGGCTTCAACGTTTCCTTTGAATTCTTACATGTGACCATAAGGGATTGATCTTTATGCACCATGCTTCAGCAGAGATTAAACAAAATGTTAGAGATAGGTTCAGAAAAGAGAAATAAATAAATAGGGTTGAAAGGAAAAATTAAATAGGTAATATGAAAAGGCTATAGGTTATCATATTTTTACATTGACTCTTCACACAGACCTACGTTTTCAATCATATCCAAGCAAACTAACCTGCAAGGGCTGTTCCCAACAGTTGTGCACCCATTTTCAAAGTCATTTCCCCTGGGGCTAAGAAGACGAGAATCAACTGGATCATCACTATCAGTGGAGCTACCGCTAGAAATAGAAGCAGTAGCTAAATCTCCATCAATATCTGTGGCATATGGCCTGCTAGCAATATGATTAGCTTTCGGAAGAGGCAGAAACATTGATGGTTTGCCACATCTTTCTGCTGCTGGTCTTGATATACTGACTCCGGAGGCAGTGCGTCCAATGCTTGATGGGTGCACACCTGGTAGTGGAAGTGGTTGTGCATGTGGTCTCTCTGCAAAACTTTGACAGCGTGATACTTGATTGGAGGGTGATGGTGACCTTGACTCTGCACGGGATCTAGACCCTTTTTCAGAAGATATGTCAGTATTACGTCTTTGCGACCCTACCAATCTAATGCTCCCCTTCTCTTCAGAAGTCTTAAATCTGCGGTGCAATGTATCAATAAAGGTCTCCTTGGTTGTTTTCTTTTTAACTTCTTTGGATGAGGACTTGCTCCACCATGAAGGCATCTTTATGAGGTAACGAAATTACAGAAAATTCTGACTGAGTCTTCAACTCTAAAGCTATTCTAGTTCAATCCATTGTAAAGGTACCCATGACAGACCATTTCTAAAGTAGGCAAGAAAATCCACTAGAGTTCAAGCCCAAATGATGAAAAGATCTGACTGTTTAATTCTTACTACTCTCACATGACCATCCCAGAAAAATGGGATCTCAAAGAGACGATATCACCACTGCAGAATACCTTCCAGCTGATCATAAATATAGTAAAGAATCAGTAGCGCTTGACAACAAAAGCTGAATGGATAAGCTGCATAGAAAAACTCTGGGTGTGAGATGCATGCACTCCCATTACAAAAGTTAGGTAAGTACACATTAAATTATACAGTGTAGGTAATTGAAGAATCACTACTAGGGTTTAAATATGGAGGCAAACAACCATGCAAACCAGTTAAAATTTGCAAAATATCTATGTAGGAACTGACAAGAAACTGGTAGAAGTAGATATGTTGCAGTTTTAGTTTTTTAGCACTAATTATGTATTAGATTTCTTATACTTTTACAATCAATTGGTGTCACACTTGGTTCTTGTAATAAATTATCTGCAATGTCTCAAAATAAATGATTAAGAAGAGCTCCAGTTTCATAGCAGGGTGCAAAAATTGTAGGTTAGCATTCAATTAGTGTTTAACTCTTCTAAAATTTCCAAAGACAATGTGATGAAGTGAAAACTAAGAAAATGACTTCTGTCGAAAGCTCAAACAACTATCCCATAATGCAGTAGAATTGAAATTAAAAATTAAGAACTGAATTCAATATGCAGATGCCCAAGTAGCATCAGCATGTCAATATCTGATTCATTGCAGTAACATCACATGCCTTATGAAACTATCCCTTTGTTCATACTTAATACCAAATAAGCAAACCGACAACCATCCAAATTACTTAACCAAGGATATCTGAACAGACCAAACTACCATTATGTGCACTAACACCAAGAAAGGATGCTTCATTGAAAATACTCTGCTACACTTCAAACTAAAGAAATGGGTCTGCCAGTTTTCATTTAAGGAAGAATAAAGTTCAGATACATTAGCAATTTATCAACGAGCAATTCCCAAAACACCTGCAGCTACTCAGTTCTAGAAAATGTACACACGAGTTCTCAATTATTTTACAGCTGAAAAATAACACCAGCATCAGCTTTACACTCGTTAAAGCGGTCAACAAGCATCCTAGAGAAATCAAGAACTCACAGAATTACAAGGATATTCATGGCACAACCAGTGTCACTTG
This sequence comes from Warburgia ugandensis, assembly GCA_035236585.1. Lineage (NCBI taxonomy): Eukaryota > Viridiplantae > Streptophyta > Magnoliopsida > Canellales > Canellaceae > Warburgia > Warburgia ugandensis. The sequence goes on from CP141135.1 coordinate 27,458,359, forward strand.
GTGGGTGAATAATTGACAGCTGAGCTGACTTGGCTTTACCCCAACCAAATCAATCAGGAGTTGAAAATGACACCACATCAAGGATGGCGGTATACTCATTAACTCAAGCCCAAGTCAGCCAAGTCAAGACAGCATGCAAAAGGTTGAGTTCTGACCATGGGGACCACAATAAGTATCATCATCATCATCATCATCAAGACCTTATCCCAATTAGGGGTCGGCCACATGAATCTTATTCCTCCATTCCACTCTATTAAATACCATGGCTTCATTTAGTCCCAAAGTTTTTAAATCTTTCCTCACCACTTCTATCCACGTTCTTTTGGGCCTTCCCCTTGCCCTTTTAGAACCTTCAACTTGTATTGCCTCACTCCTTCTAACTGGTGCCGTTGTTGGCCTCCTTTGAACATGTCCAAACCATCTAAGTCTAATCTCCCTCATCTTGTTACCTATTGGTGCTATCCCTAAATTTCTTCTAATATTTTCATTTCTAATTCTATCCTTTCTTGTCTTACCACTCATCCATCTCAACATCCTCATTTTACGCAACACTCACCTATGAGTATGATGTTCCTTAACCGCCCAACACTCGATCCATAGAGCATGGCCGGCCTTATAGCCATCCTATAGAATTTTCCCTTTAGTTTGAGTGGCACCCGCCGATCACATAAAACCCCGATGCACATCTCCATTTGTTCCAACCCGCTTGGATTCTCTCGGGTAACCTCCCTCTCAATCTCTCCACTCTCATGGATCAATGATCCTAAGTATCGGAAGTGGTCGTCATGGGGACCTCTTGGTTATCAATCTTGACCGGTGCTCCACTCCTACTCTCCTTGCTAAAATTACATTCCATATATTCTGTCTTAGTTCTGGCCAATTTTAAATCCTTTCGATTCTCTTGCTTCTCTCCATAGCTCTAGCTTTATGTTGACACCCTCCCTTGTCTCATCAAGTAGACTATATCGTCTCGCAAATAGCATGCACCAAAGGGGAATCTCCTCATGCGTATGTTTTGTTAACTCATCCATAACTAATGTGAAAAGGTATGGACTTAATCATCCTTGGTGCAATCCGACAAGGACAGGAAAATCACCGGTCACGCCACTAGTGGTCTTAACATTTATTCTTGCTCCCTCATACATATCTTTAATTATGTCTATATACCCCTGAGAAACCCCTTTAACACCTAACACCCTCCATATTAACTCTCTAGTGGACTCTATCATAAGCCTTCTCTCTAAGTCAATAAAGACCATGTGTAGTCTTTTCTCCTCTCCTATATTTCTCTACTAATTGTCTTAGTAAGAAAATAGCTTCCATGGTAGACCTCCAGGAGCATGAAACCAAACCGATTCTCCGATACACTTGTTTCATGTCGTAGCCTCTTCTCAATGACTCTTTCAAAAAGTTTCATGGTGTGGCTCATAAGTTTGATCCCTCGATAATTAGTGCAAATTGAATGTCTCCTTTATTCTTATAGATTGGTACAATAGAGCTTTTCCTCCACTCATCGCATTTTCTTTGATTTTATAATCTTGTTAAACAACTTGGTCAACCAAACTACCCCAATATCTCCCATATGCTTCCAAACCTCTATTGGTATACCATCAGGCCCCATGGCCTTTCCTGATTTCATCTTTCTCAAGGCCTCTTTTACTTCAAGGATTCTAATCCTACGTTCATATCTATAATATCCAAGTGTTATTTAGATTTATAGTATTTTCAATTCCTCTATTCTCGTGGCCATTGTCATTTAGCAATTTTTGGAAGTAGATTTCCCACCTTTGTTTGATCTTAGCGTCTTTGACTAATACCCTTTGATCATCGCTTTTAATGCACCTAACATGCTCTAAGTCCTTACTCTTCTGTTCTCTTACCTTTGCAAGTTTAAACACATCTTTCTCACCTTCTCTTGTTCCTAGTCTATTATAGAGCTCATCATATGCTTTAAGTTTAGCCTCACTTACTATTCTCTTACTTAACGTTTTAGCATTCTTATATTGTTCATAGTTTTCATTATTTCTAATCTTCTGCCATGCTTTAAAATGCATTCGTTTTTCTTTAATAGCTTTTTGCACTGTTTCATTCCACCACCATGTTTCCTTTGTTAATAGCCTTTTACCTTTAGATACTCCTAAGACATCTTTTGCCACTTTCTTAATGGACTCAGCCATAGTATTCCACATGGTATTTACTTCTGTTTCATAATTCCAATTTCCTTCTACCATCAACTTATTTTTGAATGAGGTTATTTTCTCTCCTTTTAAGTTCCACCACTTAGTTTTTGGATGTGTATTAAGTTCAGTTCTTTTACTCCATCTTTTGATATGAATATCCATAACAACATAAATACAGTCCACATTGATTGGAAAATCAAGAAGTCTCGATTAACAACGACTCTTTCTACAGGGGCCAGAGTCTAAACAATTGTTACCCAAACAAAAAATCCCTTAGAAAGTCAACTTTTGACTTTGGTGAGTTGACTTGGCTTTTAGCCCAAATAACACCAGCAAGATCATAGAATTCAGCCTGGTCAAGGTCTGTGAAGAATTTGTTCCAATCAGCAAAGTCAGAGGAATCATAGCTTGACTTGACTACATCAACTTCCCCAGGGTCCAAGTGAGCAAGTAAACATCCAATATTTGAAATTTTAAACATGGGAAAGGAAGTGAGCACGAATGATATAATGTGTTGCACCACACAAACAGCCCAAAAGAACAAACTAAGGGTATTCAACAAAGTTGAAGCTAGACATAGAAGTTACATGGGAAAGAAATAAAACATTAACAAGCACTAGAAACACAACAGGATCTAAATGCAGCTTCATTATTTGTGAGTTACCAAGACAGGATGCTATCTACTGATTTGGTCTGCAAAACATGCTTTGTGATATAGATGGAACTTTATCAGTAACAAGGTAACAGACACAAATTTTCAGATATATAAAGACCCAAAACAACTTTTCAACGAACATGGGATGATCAAAAGGGAGTGTTATAACATTTCAAATTGAGAGGAAGCTAAGGTTCGGACCTACAAGAAGTAAGACATAGAAAGTAAACATCGCTCCTCTATATGTAAGCTGGAATCCTCACTGCCACAAGTCTAGATACATGGGAGGAAGCAGAGGCTTAAGACCCAAGCATTAAGGAAATGAAGACTTAAGACCCAAGCATCTACAAACTGCAAGAACAATGAACCAGGCTGAACCCATGCAACCATAATATCAGACACTTTTATCCTCTAAATACAGCCAAACCTCCAATTTCTCGCAAGTTCCATATTAAGGCTAACAATAAACAGGCTTTCCTTAGAAAATACAATGGAAGGCACAATATCCACTAAATTCCTGTCTTGGTCAAAAAATGGTGAAGTGCATTTTATGCCAAATTTATCCAATGGCTTAAAAAAATAAATGGTTGATACCCTCAGTCAAATCAACAATAAAAGTTTCTTCAATTAAGTAATTAAATGCCAACGACAACAACACGGATCCCACCTTACATTTTGACTCTTCTCTACAAAATCAATCAAGTCCAAGCTATATCACCATTCTTCCATCACCTTCGCGGGTTTTTCAGAAAAGGAGAAAAATGGTGGAAAAGAAGTCACTTTCCACCGCTCATTTTAGGATTTGACTCACAAATCATTCAAATACTTTAAGTCACGGCGGAATTTCACCAAACCAGGCACGCAGTCTTCAATTAGTCTCTCAACCTCTATGGATCTCCACAAACACTCTGAGAAGATCAACTAGAAAATGTCCCAACTTGATTCTAATGACCCATTCTTGATGTCCAAACATTGAAAGCCATGTCAACACAGATCTAGCAATTTCCAGTACTATGAAAAAGAAAACTTGGAATTAAAGCGCAACCAACACCAAGTCGAGCAAAAATTTCACCCAAGAGCAAATACCACTTACCTTAAATATTCAGTACTAAGAAAACCCTTAAATTATCACGAAATCCCAGCTCCAAGCAAAAGCTGATTTTCTCCAAATCAACGAATAGGACTTTTCCAACAACCGGCTTACGTCTACCAAACCGGTAAAACCCTAGCAAGATCATGGAATTGTTCTCTGAAACAGAAAAATTTTCATAAATGTTGTGGATTTTTCAGCTGAAAATCCAGTTGAGGAACAGAAATGGCATAAAACCCTAGAAACCCTAGGAAGAGAGAAAGATGGAGGGGGCAAAAAGGAGAGAAATGGAGTCGTTGGTAGGGTACTTGGAGGAGGTTTTGGAGATTTTCATAGGCCAATTAGGGGGAGAGAGAGAGCTCTAAAGGGAAGAAACGAGATTGCAGAAACGAGAGAGCGAGGCGAGAAGAGTGACCGAGTTTGTAAGAAATGCAGTTGCCTGAGTGGTGATTTTAATATATTACTAAAAATAAGGGGAATATTAAAATAATAATTATTGAAGGGGTAATGGGAATAAAATACTCCGGGACTTGCTCTTATGCACTCATAGGGTCTACGCAATTTCATTAAATAAGATAATATCCGTTCCTCGCTATTTGTCAGCTTAATACATGCACGAGCCGCAGGCTGAATTTCGCCTTCTGCCCTTCCATGGATCGACAATTTTGAGTCCTTCATAAAAATCCAAATAACACTAGAAAAAGAAAATGTATAAGAACTGAAATGTGAAATTCTCATGTTTTTCACGTGGTTGGGTCCCGCTGCATTGGGTCAATCCTGGCGCTTAATGAAATTACTCATTTTGTTGATATTTGATTAGCTTATGGCTGCTCCTCTTTGAATTTGGCCGCAACTCTTATTTTAACTACTGTCCGATTAGCAAGGCTTACATAATCTACTTTAAATGATTTTGCGGGGTTATTACTTTATAACCACAATCTAACATTATCACATAAGCCAAATTATGGCTTTATCTAAAGACCTGGTTATCGTAATTTTCTAGCTTTGATCACCGCAATGAATTAGTTTTATTGTTAACTATAATTTTTATATGATTCCAATGCTTTATATGATTCCAATGCTAGAGAAGAGCGGACCATAAAGGATTTATAGAATGCAGTCTTGTATTATATTTTTAAAAGAAATTGTTTCTACTCTCTGTGACTTCAAATTCACATGGTGCAAACTCAACCACTGTGTCAGGCCCTTTGATTTGTTTAAATCTGAGCATTTAACTCCATGGAGTGAGCATGTCCATATAAAAGAAGACCAGCAAAATCGAGAAGACACTCCGAGCTGTCTTCTAATCAATCCCCTAATACTAAAGGCTCTAATGTTGCCAAAAACACTCACCATCGAAGTTCAATTTAAGCATGGATGAAGGAGCTCCGCTCTAGGGAATCCCTAATTATCACAATAGAAGATAGCCTAATTTCCTCCCAACTTCTTTCGATGTCATTAAAGCTGAAATCAGCAAATTCAGGCCTCACGAAAAAGACCACTAGCACACTTCCTTAAGAATCTTGCTTGACTTAATTTCCCTATTGATAAGTATATTTTATTTTAATTAATTGAGATAATATTCATGTTGCACCCTAAGTTAACTCGACAAGATGCTCATGCATATGGTCTGAGATTGCATGACCAAATTCAAATGCATGCCAAACCTTAGCACCAAGCTAGGCATTTTCTGGACTTACACAAGAATATCTATACGTGGATTCATACCGTTAAAATTGCACACAACAAGACATTAATAAGATTTTAGTCCTGTGCCAAAATGCATATTTTATCTTCAAGATAGAGTTGAACAAGAAAAATCAATGTGGTCTACATTTCCTGACAATTCCTAAACAAGGTCTCATGGATGAAGTCTACAAGCATCCAATCAAAACAAGGCCAGTATGCCCACGAGAATATGCCTATCATGAAGGTGTCAAATTGACAGATTCCATCACGCAACTATGGTACATGTGGGCCTAGAAAAAAGTTCCCAGTTTGCTCAAGCAAATATGTTACCGAACTGCCTATCTCCTTATAAATTTTCAATTAAAAATAGATGAAAGAAAAAAAATTTGTTAAAAATATAAGGACTGGCATGTTCTTTACTAGCACCAACATTTAGGGTGGACATTACTATGAAATCCGTCAACTCTAATTAATAATGACAAGTTCATTTCTTTGCTGTTAAATTTGCCTAGATCATGTGATCCTAAGACCCTTGTATCCATGAGACATGTGTAGGGTTCCGCCAGCAAAAGCTAAGCCATTGATTTTTTTTCTTACAAATAGATAGATGAATAGCCACAGAGTGCGTCTCAATGGCCTACGACTTCAATAGTCTAGAGTAATCCTACATTTTCACACGTGGGCTTGGACAATTGAGAGTCTCTTGATGTTGATGTTGTTTCGCGTGAGCAGTCTGCTAAGAGAAGAAAAGTATGTTCTCTTCAATGGTCAAAGACTTCCCTGAATATATGTCTTCTAAGGGATGATCATTCTTACCAGAGGTTTAGCAGTTGAAAAGTTGTTTTCTTGGGTCATAGTTACAACGTTCAAAGTTGTAGGAGGAAAAAGAGTTGCAACATTAAGAAAACATACGAAAAAAGAAAAATACAAAAAGGTAAAGCCTATATTTAAAAATCAATAAATTATAACCTACTTTCTTTCTTTTTTTAATTTAGACACGCACGCCTGATGCATAACTTTAACCTTTAGTCACTTGGCCAAGCGACTCTTTGCACTACTGTGCTAGGTGGCTTTGGTGCAATAATAGCAACTTCCTTAACAACTTCTTAAGCATAAAGTTATATTATTATAGATAAAATAACAGATATTACAAAAGAATTATATATCTTAAGATTGAAAATTGTTATAAAAAAATTAAAAAGAAAAAATTTCTTAAAATATAGTCTTTAATATTAAAATAAAAAAAAAACAGTTTAAACACTCTCATGGGATAACTCCAAAAAGGTGGGTTTTACTTAAAAAGAGGTGTCCTTTAAGAGTTTGATATGACACTCGAAAAAGACATGATTTTTTAATTAAAAATGAAATTTTTGTTATTTTTTCTAACTATACCTACTCCAGTTTAAAGATGGGTCTTAAGAAAATAAAAGATTGGATGTTGTGACATAAATATTGTTTAAGATTTAAATAAGAAGGGGCTGCCTACGGAAAGTTGTGGGTTGCCTGACTTTGACAATACCACTGCTCTCACACGTGCAATGGGTCCGATGTGTTCTAGATTGTGGGACACACTTCTTTTTGCTACCTGGCCCAGCTACCTAGTTAGTAAGCCTCCCACGTGCACTCATGCATGCGTCCAGATGATCCGGTGTTTATTCTGGGACCCATAAGCTTTGTCCAATCTAATGATAGTGGATAAAATCAGCAGCTGTATCTTAGGCCCACACAAACAAATCAGATATCGGGGTCTAGTAATCCTTTGCATTGATCATGAAAAATCTGAAATAATGGATTCGATCGACACAAGACTAAATCCGTCCCAAACGTCGGACTAATTTGGACCGTATGTAACCAGCAACTATGATTAGATGGGCGGTCCAAATAATGTGGCACATGGGCCTTTGAGGCGCTGAACGTGAACCGCAACTTTTCATTTACTCTTCCTCATCTGCAGTTATCTATAAAGTAATTGAATAGACGGTTAGGGTCATTAGATAATCCCAAATATAGGACCAAAGGCAATTCAAGGCTGGGTCACAACCCATAGGTGATCTAAATTGAGTAGTGGGCCATGTTCTCTTTTATTCCTTTGTTTTTTCTCCGTTTGTGGATGGCTGCGGTGTTGGTTGGCTGTAAAGATATATAGCCTATGTTGGCTGATTAGACAATAATTGATGGTCCAAAATTTGATGAATGTAACTACCATTGTTTTTGTATAAGGAGAATTTTTGTTATGACATTTTTCCCTTGAAAAAATATACATTTTAGGCCTATTTGTATGATAAATATGGAGTTAGCATATATCCTAAAATATAGGAGAGTCGCCATACCTTGTTCAAGAAACCAAGTAAAAAGGGGTTAAAACAAAAGAAATCAATGGGTAAATAAGCTTTGGCACGTATGAAAGAACAATAATGCAAATGACTTACAAATAGTGGTAGATAAAGAATTAAAGAATAAAGTTGTAAACATTAGAAGAACTAGTAATAGAAATTCACTAATAGAACTTATTTTAAGAGAGAAGATCATAAATATTGTAAGTGCACAAGATATTTTCAACATAAGAGGGGAGAGTTGTAGGAGTAGACTTAAATGGTTATGTAGGAAAAGAAAAGAAAAGGTTTGATAGGGTACATGAATTGTATAATATTGGAGAAAGGAATGAAAAGAGAGAAGCTATCCTCAATTTTGCTTTGGCATCTAACCTAATTCTAACAAACACATGTTTTAAGAAGAGAGATGGACACTTTAAAAGTGGATCATATAAAAGCTAAATAAACTTTTTTCTACTTAGGAATATCAAAAGATTAATGTGTAAAGACTATAAGATGATAACTAAGTAGTAGAACTTAAAATGAGAGATGATAACATCATTCATAAATAAGTTGATGGTAAAAGGAAAGTAGAACAATGCAACAAAAGCAAACATTATGTGGACTTAGACCACGTTAACTGCATTAAAAGTGATGACCAAAGGATATCAGTCAAAGATGACGAGATCAAACAAAGGTAGAAAAGTTACTTTCAAAATTTTCTAAATAACAAATGTCTTTAGAAATAGAGAGTGAAAGAATTGTAAACCCAATTAACGTAGGACTATATAAATACACAAGACAACTTGGTTTTTCATTGACTTTTTGTCGATTCTTTCAAAACAGCAAGGTCTCAAGTTAATAATTCTTTTAGAAAACAAATAACGAAAATATTTTTCTGTGAAAATAGTTTAAAAGAAAACCCCCAATGTCATTAATACTTTACAAACATGGATTATACGATAAAAATAAAATGCTCATTTCTACCAAAAATCTGGCAGTATCCTCTATTTTTCGACCCCATGCATTTAATGCAGGGGATGAAATTACTTAATAAACACAATTTTCATCTTGTTTAAAATTAAACCATTCAAAAACATTATACATACACATGATAATGACTCTCTTTACCCAAGTCTTCCAGTCACAACACAATCACTCAAGTATAATAATTACATGTCCATACTTGCCCAAAAATACAAAAAAATACATAGTCTCTTTCCCTCCTATTAATTACAATGATCTTAGCACAATCCATATCATTCCTTTCCTTCTCAAAACCCTTGGTACTCGTCCTCCTACTCTAATAGTGACTACTATCACTAGGGAGTCCTTTGATCTGAGATATAGCAAACAAATACAATATCTTAACAAGCTTATGCTCATGTAAGTGGAATAAGATGCACATATACAAAGAAATCATAGTTTTCTATGTAAAGAAACTTCATGTTGTATCAAGCAAGGTCATAATTGTTAAAAGCTTGACTGAAAATAACCTAAGGCATTCACTAAATCATGAATTCATGACGTAGTTCATATAATAATTTCCCATATATATTATAGTTTTTGTATGCCACTAATAAACAAAAATAATGCTATGAACATATCAGTGCATTTTACTTGAATCACGATAAATGCATATACATATAGATGTGTCAAATTTTCATTATGACATGAAAATCACAAATATGCTAAAACATGCAAGAAATATCATCTATCACATATATATGTATACATAGCTCTTCATATCTCAACATAGAGGCATCTTACAATGGACCACAACAAAACACACTCCATAGAGGATAGGGACTAACTCTCATGAGTTGCCTGATTTTAACATATCAACATAATACATGCTAGACACGGGCCAAACTAGCTCGCATGAGTCTCCTGATTTTAACCATATCTATGATCATATGGATCAAAATCTTTAGATGGACCAAGATCAACTCTTACAATTCACCGAATTTTATTCATAATAGTATGATATAGACTATACACAGGCTAGACCAACTCACATGAGGCACTTGATTTTAGTCATATATGTGATCACATAGATCACAAGCTTTAGATGGGCCAAGACCAACTCTTATGATTCACTTAATTTTATTCATAATAATAGATCATAATCTGTACATAGGCCAGGACCAACTCTAACAAGTCAGCTGATTTTAACTGTATCTGTGATCACATAGATCATAGTCTTTTAATATTTCTTACTAAATTCACAATGAATAACATGCACTTTTGTCTAAGCAATTTAATTATTATACAACATACATCATGCAAATTTTCTTCATTTAACATGTATTCTAAAACACATCATAAAAGTCAAAGATACACTGAAAACATGGCAATCTTAATTCCACCTATCTCAAGTCAAGCACTCCTTGTTTACTAACACGAATAACTATCCAACTCTCTAGATCAATCACACCTCTGTAATAACATAAATACATATTTAAATCTAGGTTTTCTCTTAGCTCTCCACAATTTGGAATTTTCTCTAAGTTACTCCCTGGCACTGATCGGCATATGGCAATGTGATTATGCTCATTCACAACACTGATCATGTTTCATTAATTATTAACTATTTGCTAGAATGATCAATGGTTACTGGAGTACCAAATCCACACTGTTGATCATTGATTGGATGTCCACATCTCTTCTTGAGCACCTAAGTTTCTAACTTGCGAGATTGCAAATTACCGTCACAGATTATGGCCATAAACTTTTGATCCATGATCATTCCAATCTTGAATGATCAGATCTAGGGTCCAAGCACTCCTAATAGTCATAAGTGTTTAAATTCCAATTTTCTAGTGGATCCAACCTTAGGATCATGTTTTATAGCATAATAATGGTACAACTAACAACCCTTTTTCTGTGGTTGAATAGTTGAATTGTGTGTCATTTAGTTTTTACTAATGTAGTATATCACATGAGAAAGTTTGTCAATGCTCTACCTCAAAACAGCTCCAATAGCATAATCTGACGTGTCACACATAATCTCGAATGGTGTGCTTCAATTAGGTGGTTGGATAATGGGTGCAGAGGTCAACTCGACCTTTAACTACTCAAATGCTTTTTTACAGTTTTCATCAAAGTTTAAGGAGGCCTCATTTGCTAGTAAATTACACAAGGGCTTGGCAATTTTGCTGAAATCCTTGATGAATCTTCTATAGAAGCCAACATGCCCTAAAAGGAGAGGATTTCTTTCACCTTCCTTGGTAGAGGAAGGTGGCTAATAAATCCACTTTTGCCTTATCGACTTCTATCCCATTGGGTGATATAAGGTAGCTTAGCACTATCCTACTTTGTATCATAAATGGCACTTTTCCCAATTCAAAACTAGATTCTTCTCTTGATACCTTATAAGAACTAACTTCAAATGGTGCAAGTACTCATCAAAATAGGATCCAAATATTGAGAAGTCATCCATAAAGACTTCTAGAAACCTTTTTACCATATCGAAAAAGATGCTCAATATACACCTTTGAAATGTAGCAGGAGCATTGCAAAGCCCAAAAGGCATATGATAGTAAGCAAAGGTTCCAAAAGGACAGGTGAAGGTGGTTTTCTCCTGATCCTTAGGTGTTATTGGAATCCCTTTATAATTGGAATATCCATCTAGAGAATAGTAATAACTATGTCCGACCAACCTCTCTAGCATTTGATCAATAAAAGGTAGAGGAAAGTAGGCCTTCATCGTGACTATGTTTAGTTTTTGGTAATCAATGTAGACTCTGCACCTAGTGGTCATGCAACTGGGTACTAACTCATTCTCCTCATTTTTTACTACTGCAACCCCTGATTTCTTGGGTACAACTAGAACAGGGCTGACTCAAGTGTTATTAGAGATAGTGTGCAAGACACTAACATCTAGAAGTTTAAGGACTTCATCTCTGACCATGTCCTTCATATGGGGATTTAGTCGTCTTTGAGTTTCCTTGGAAGGTTTAGCATTATCTTCCATGTGTATCCTATGCATGCATAAAGCTAGACTAATCCCTTTTATGTCTGTTATGATCTACCCTAAAGAAGTCTTATGTTCTTTAAGAACATTTAAAAGCTTACCTTTTAGTTCATTATATAAATCTGATGCTATTATAGCAGGTACGGTTTCATATGGTCCTAAGTAGAATACTTGAGGTTGTCATATAAGGATTTTAGGACCATAGAAGGTGGTTACTCTATAGAAGGGCCCCACTTGGAGGTATTCATGATTGGAGCAGCCTCTAGAAAGTTGTTTACCTCCTCAATAGACTTGTCTAAATCAAAATCTTCATTAAAATGCATAAGACAAGCCTCTAATAGGTTAGAGATGGAAGATGGTGGATGAATGTAACAAATTAAACTCTCGACTAAATTCACTTTACAAGAATCATCAAGGTTTAAATGTTGTTAGTTGGCATTAAGACATTAAGCTTAACTTTCATATTGTCAAATGACAAATTCATTACACAATTCCTACATTAATAATGGAGTGGGACATTGCCAGAATTGGACGTCCGAGTATAACTAGAATCTGATTGCTGAGATAAGATATAAGCTAGGTGTCCAGTACAATAAAATCAAATAGGTAATAAAATTGCTCTGCCTGTATCATCACATCTTCAACCAAACCATGTGGTATCTTTACTAATCTATCTGCTAATTGTAGCATGGTAGTGGTTTGTTTAAGTTCACTTAGCCTTAGTTGCTCATAGATAGAGTATGATAACAAGTTAACACTTTCTCCTAGGCCAAGTAGTGCCCTATCTATGACATGGTCTCCAATGTTGCAAGAAATTGTAGGTCACTCTGGGCCTCTAAACATTGGTGGGGTCTTGTGTTGTATCAAAGAGCTCACTTTCTTGGTAAGGAAAGCCTTTTTCTGTACATTTAGCTTTCTTTTTCTAATGTAGAGCTCTTTTTCTAATGTAGAGCTCTTCCACTCACTGCATCTACCATTTATCTATTCTAAGGCATTAAGGCCTCATAAAAGTATTGGACCTGTTGCCATTTCTCAAATCCATGATGAGGACATTTTTGTAGTAGTTCATTCAACAATTCCCAATATTCATAATATTATTTATCATCCCTTTGTTGAAAATTAATAATTTCATGATGAAGGGAATTTGTTTTGTAAATAGGGAAGAATTTGTTCAAAAACTTCCCAAACAATTGATCTAATGTATTAATGGAACTTACCTCCAAGGAGTTGAGCCATGACTTGGCTTTATCCTTGAGTGAGAATGGGAATAACCTAAGCCTAATAGCATCATCCAAAAAATTTTGGAACCTAAATGTAGTGCCAATATCAAGGAACTCCTTGATATGTAGATATGGGTCTCCTTAGTCTCAACCATAAAATGTAGAGGGCAATTGCATAACTCCTAGCTTTAACTTGAAGTGGTCTGCATTTGTTGAGGGTAGAGCTATGGAAGATGGGGTATTGAGCTAGAGTGGTGCATAAAATTCTCTAATAGCTTTACACTTAATTTCTACTGGTGGTTCGACCATGGGGACAGGAACTTGGTTTCTTTCCCCTTGTCTAAGGTTGCGTTGAATCTAAATTTAAAAGGGTCCTATGAGCTCGATACCTTAAGTCTCTTCCTGCTTGATTTTAATTAACGTTCAAGGGTTGGGATTACATGATACAAGAATGTTGATTGATAAGGGGTCCAAGGAGTTGGTGATGAAATCCAATCCTTATATTATAAGGGTTCCTGTGGTCCCTTACTACACTAAGTTCCATTCCACCATAAAGTAATAAACGTGCAATGCAAAACAAAAAGCAAACTAATGCATACCTATGTGCCACTTAACAAAGGGTCAAGCACCTTAACATACATGACACTATAATGATGCATCTTATGCTTTGGTTATGGCTGACCTCAGGCTAACCTTAGTTAAATAGGTGCTTGAACTAATGCAATAATCCTAAGTATTATGTAACAATTATAAATGCATGAACATTATCCATATGAATTATACTACCATCAAAAATGCAAAAATATACTAAATTCAATTTATCTTAAAAATTAAAATTTGTGTGAGAATTGCTCATAGTAAGGGCTCTGATGATGATCAAGTGTGGGCCACCATATCCTACACTTGCCTTGTATTATTACAACCCATTTAAAAATTGAATAAAAAATTAAAATTAAAATAACAATGGGCCTCACTACAATTTTTAATCCTAATATAGGAAAGTAATAAAAACCTAATATATGTTGATGAAGTCGTGTCCCACAGGATTGTAGCCGCCCCTTGGTCGATTTTCCTCGCACAAAAAATCAAATAAATTGGTCAATATGAGAAAATTAGCAAACAAATGCAAAAATAATCAAAACATAAACTAATTCACCCTAAACCTAAACTAGAGGAAAACAATCTAAGGTATGGTCACTAAACTTTGTGACTCCCCATCAACGATGCCAAAAACTTGTTGTGAATTTTAAAGTTAAACTCGTAGGCGCATGAATCAGTTGTAGTTTTCTCATGCAAGAAAGTCAATCCTACTCTCAATCATAAGCTAGCATGCATATATCCAAATGAGATCCAAGGGAAACAATAGAGAAAAGATGGGATAGAAAGCAAGATATGGCAAAGTTTTCAAATAGAAAGATGGTAAGGATTTGATCTAAACACTACATTATATAGCCTATCACTCTAAGAGAGTTATAGTTATTAGAACTAAGGATGTAAGATGCTTCAACAAGTTAACAAGGAACTAGAACAAACAAAACAACAATCAAGTAACAAGGAAAGAACAAGAGAATGGAGAAGAACCAACCTGGAATTCAATGTGTAAAACTCAATGAAATCATGTAAGAGGGAGGCGTTGAATGGTTTTGGAATGCAATCCTTAGGAAACAATAACAATCACCCAAGTAGAAGCGAACTTCATGGAAAAAAGATTAACAAAAAGATAGTAGGAAAAAGACGTCGTCTCCTTGGTAGAGGAGATGTCTTTTTCTTCCTTGAGAATGGATCCCCAACCCTTGATGTTTTATGGCTTTTTATAAATTTTCTCCTATGTTTCTAGGATAATCTAAGATGGATGTATGGTGGAGATGAAAAGTGGGTAATTGTGTGGTTAAGATGAGTGGGGATCTAGGGTTTTTAAAAAGGAAACAAGTTAGGATAGGTGGCTGCCCTTTTGGTGCAAGTAGGCTGGGAGACTCCTTATTTTTAGGAGGAGGTGTCTCCCCCCTTTGAAAATCATTGAGGACTCTTCAATTATGGAATGTGAGTGGATGGGATAAGATAGGAAAGGTATGGAAAGGTGAGGGGAAAGAGAGAGCTAGGAAAATTTAGGAAAGTGATGTGAGATGGGGGAATTTGATTGGCTAAGTGATTTCCTAAGAAATTAGGATTGGTTGGGTGGTTTGAATTGGAGTTTAGGACGGTGGAGGGGTCTTAGAAAGGTAGGATTCTTGAATGGAAAGTGAAATTCGTGATGCATCTTAAGGATAAGGTGAAAAGTGAGAAAAAACATGAAAAATAAAAGGGTATCTTATTGTTAGTCCATGTGCTACCTTATTCTAATGAATATTTCTTTAATTCTCTTCAAAATATCCCTTAGAATCACATGAATAATCCTCTTGATTTTTATCCAATCCTAGCCTTCCATGTAGCTTGATGGATTAGCTTGAAAGCTCCATTGGCTTGGCTTAGATGGTTCCATTCCTTGGCTTTGGTTGTTGGCTTAGCTTCTTGGCTTATCATCTTCTTCATGACTTAATTTTGGCTAAGTGGCTTAAGTGCAACCCATACAAAGGTGGTGGACTTTGCGTGGCTTATGCATGGTCTCACTTTGACTCCTCTAATTGCATCCATTACTTGTTCTAAAGGTGATCTTCATCCTTGATCTCATGTTAGACTTAAGATTTTTTAGTCTTGGACTCAATCTTTCAATCTTGATCTTCCATTTTCATCTTGATCAATCTCAACTATTAAATCACCACCTCAACTCCTACAAAAAGTTAAAAAAATCTAATTAAATTATAAAAATATAATTAATCACATATTTACCTTGAATTAGCCTCTGGAACTACAAAATATCAAAAGTTTGAGTTATTAGGTAAAAAATGCATGTGTTAAGGGTCAAAAATCCTAATTTACCCCTATACACGAGTAACTAATTGGGTGGTTTTTAAGGAAAATTAAACACTCGTCAACCATGCTCTAGGATTAGAGTGTTAGGCAGTTAAGGAACAACAAGTACATATGATGAGCATAGCAAAAAGATGCTAACATGGATGAGTGGCAAGATAAGAAAGGATAGTATTAGAAATGAAAACATTAGTGAAAACTTAGGAGTAGCACCAATAGGTAATAAGATAATGGATAGTAGACTTAGATGGACTAGACATGTCCTACAGAGATCGAAGACAGTACCTACTAGAAGAAGTGAGCCAATCTAAGTCGAAGGCTTTAAAAGAGTAAGGGAGAAGTACCCAAAACAAAATGAATGGAGGCTATGAGAAAAGATTTAAAACTTTTGGACTACATGAAGTCATAACACTTGATAGAGGTGAATGAAGGAATAAGATACATGTAGCAGACCCCTAATGGGGATAAGGCTTTGACGATGATGATATTGACTTTCATATTTTTAGTGATCCAACCCACTTATTGAATTTGGTCTTCCCCTGAAAGCTTAGGTACTATCTACTTAATGCTTCTAAGACTTGTTACTTGGACCTTCTATGGTTGTAAAATAGGCATTTGAAGTTGACTTTGTGTCATACCATTTATTTTCAAATCACAAATGACTAAATAAGGCCTTACTTGCATGTAAAAGATAAAATGTTTGGCCTCGATATGTAGGCCACATAAAATGAGCCAAATAAGATTAATGCCTTCAATTATTAAAAAAAATTAAAGTAGTTGACCCTACATGCATATTTTATTTAGTGCAAAACTTTGCATGCTAGAAATTCTAGAGAGAGGAGGAGGAATTATAGGATATAAACAGTTATATCATAGACGTTCTTAGAAACACACATCGTGTTCATTCTTTTTTTATCTTTTGGTTGATTCAATCTATTCATTTGATTTGCTTAACCTTAAATGGCTTACGTACCAAATCTAACATCTATAGAGTATTTTTAGTTCTTCATATATATTTTTAAATCTTTTTGAAGAAAAATACATAGTAAATTGTGTTTTAGATCTTTTCAATGTTATATTGTCTATATTTTAAGCTTCAAAAGGTCCAAAAATAAAGAAAATAAAGATGCTTGGTACATGTCAGATTTTGCTATGAAGCTATCTAAGATGGGGTGAAGTAGTGAACAATTTGGAGATTTGGATTACTGAAAGAAAGAAAAATAGTGAGCTCTCTATCCACCTTTGAGATTACCTATGATAAAACCATCATACAATGGATTGTATGGTATAATTCCTATAGAGGGAGCTCTAGATCAAACTTTGTCTATGCTACGATCTTTTAAAACATATTAATACACTAAATGAGGGTTGTAGGTTGTATCATGTCTAATCTACATGCAATAATCCTTCCATTCTTGGGTAGAACTCCTAAATTTATTCTATGGCCAAAGAGTGAAAATAAAGGTTCAAATTTGTGACCGAGCATATTCCAAAGAGATTGCTAGTTGGTTGCAACCAGCTGTGCTTGACGTTCTTGGTGGCAAGTTGGATTACAAGAAGCCTCCTAAGGGTTAGAAATCACACAAAATCCCCTGTTTATCTAATCAACTATAGACACACTTCATGTTGTAGGTTTTATCATGAGTAAAACATTACAATAGTAGTATCACTTAAACAATCTCAATTTAATCCTAAATATAGTGCTAGCAAGATCTTTGGTCTCAAGCATCATACTGGAGAGCTTACACTTTTGGCACCAAGTTCCAACCATGCTGCAAGATGCTAATAAGTTGATTTAACCAGACACAACTAGCCTAGTCCATAGACATTAGGCATGTGCTATAAACATATACCAATTAGAGGAATGTGCTAGAAAGTTAAATAATTTATCTTTGCTTTTATATTGACATGTAACTAATGATCTTAAAGCTTAGAGATAGATACTCACTTTCATTTGGTTAATAAAAATCCTATTTGAGGAAAAATTTGCATTCATTTCCTTTGTACTTTAGCCTTTGCAAATATATGGAGAGAGTAGCTTTACTCTATATAGCTGACTTTTTGTTGCATACTAGACTAAGATATAGAGATTTTACAAGTTATATTAAGGGTTACAACAATAAGTGGTACTATTGATGGAACATTTTGGCATGATTAATCTAATAGATGGAGACCTACTGTTGACTATATGAACCAGTAATTAAATAGGTAATAATACTTGCTTGGCTTGGCTTCAGACTCATTCTATTGACAATAAGGGTGTGATATAAGTCATCATATATAAGATAAGATTTGAGGTCCTAAGTAGGGGGTGAAATGGGCTCAACAATAAAATTGAAAATGTTTGAGGTTAGTGAGTACCTTTAGAAGGTACATGTGGACATAGCAAGCAAGAGGATGGATGTTAATGTCATCCTACACAAAATGGTTGATTATGATGTCATTCTAAGGATGGATTGGAAGTCTACTTACTCAACATAGTTGATTATGGTAAGAGAAGGATATTGTTAGTGTACTTGGGAAAAAGCAATGATCGCGTCCTAGTGTAGGAAGAGTGTCACTGAGGTTTCCGATTATCTCTGCTATAAAGGCAGGTGGTACTTATTCAGACGTGCTAAGTTTTCTTTGTTTGTACTACAGTGGAGAACAATATGTGACCCTAGTCATGACTAATCTACATAGAACAATAATCCTTCCATTCTCATGCATGGACTCCTAAATTTATTCCATGGACAAAGAGTGAAAATAATGGTTCAAACTTGGTACTAAGCATATTCCAAAGAGGTTGCTAGTTGGCTGCAACCAACTGTGCTTGACGTTCTTGGTAGCTAGT
Source organism: Warburgia ugandensis (assembly GCA_035236585.1). Lineage (NCBI taxonomy): Eukaryota > Viridiplantae > Streptophyta > Magnoliopsida > Canellales > Canellaceae > Warburgia > Warburgia ugandensis. Next base: position 27,477,221 of record CP141135.1, read on the forward strand.
TTGATTACAAGAAGCTTCTTGAGGATTAGAAATCAAACAATAAGTGGTACTATTGATGGAACATTTTGGCATGATTAATCTAATAGATAGAGACCTACTATTGACTATAAGAACTAGTAAGCAAATAGGTAATAATACTCGCTTGGCTCGGCTTCAGACTCATTCTATTGAAAATAAGGCTATGATATAAGTCATTAGAAATAAAATAAGATTTGAGATCCTAAGTAGGGGGTGAAATGGGCTCAACAATAAAATTGAAAACCTTTTGAGGTTAGTGAGTACCTTCAAGAGGTACTTGTGGACATAGCGAGCGAGAGAATGGATGTGATGTCATCCTACTCAATATGGTTGATTATAATGTCATCCAAAGTACTTACTAAACACCAGCTAATTATTTGGAAGAGAGAGATATTGTTAGTGTACTTGGAAAAAACTAGTGATCTCATCCCATTGTAGGAAGAGTATCACTGAGGTTTGTAATTATCTCTGCTATAAAGGTAGGCTATACATTTTCAAAGGGTGCCGAGTCTTCTTTGACTATATGACAGTGAAGAACAATGTGCAACCCTAGATTGAGGACATTGACATTATGTGAGATTTCATAGATTTCTTTGCTTAGGAACTTCTAGGGTTACCACCTTGGACCACAATAGATTTTCCTATTGTTTAGCATAGATTGCCTATTGGTGAGCTAAGATTCTCAATTTTTGATTGATATAAAATTGCCTATTACGACAAGTGATGTAATATTAAATCACTTCATCATTGATTCATGCATACTAATGTATGGTTAATCTTTAAGTGGACATATGGTGGTTTTACCTATACTAATGTTGTACATAAATGAATTAAATCCTTGGAGAATTTAATATACTAGTTGTGTCATGCATATTTATAACATGTTGTGATTTGACTTGGCATGGATTTGCCTACCTGAAGAACTAGTTTGGTTGGAGATGATTGGCATGATTATTCAGCTTTATAAGATGATGATGTTTTTAGAATTGTTTGGAAGATAACATGAAAAGAATTTTGATGACAAAATTCCTATAAGAGGGGGAAGAATGTAACAACACTCAATTTTTAGTTAATTTTGTGTAATTAAATTATATTTTAATGAGGATAAAAATTAGGACCTGAATTATGTGAAAATGGAATTATAAAGATATGACCATTTTGAAAACTTAAAATTTAAACTTGAAACTATAAAAAATAAAATGTACATAACGAGACAATTCCAACGGCACTAATTTTGCATGAATTAGAGGTTGAGGTAGAAAAACCCCAAAATTTTATTGGGAGGGGGCTAAAGTTGATAACATCACCACTCATTTTTATTTGTTTGTGATTGCAAGTGGCACACCTTGTGAGGCACAACAGCGGCATGTGGATAGCCAATTGCCACATGTTGGCTCGTCTCTCATGCGATGGGTTGCGGCAGCCAAAAATGCAACAAAACAGGGGAGGTTGAAGAGAAGGTGGAGAACTCAGCGTCTACTTGCCTATCCCCTGCTTGGATCTCCTCACTGGTGATCCCCTTAGCTCCCTTTTTTTCTTCCTTTTCAAGCACTGGTGGCCCATGATACAAACCAATGCCATAAAGAAACCCTTAAGCTATTTTCCCTCCTGTGGTGCCAACATCCCCTTTTCCTCCTCATCCTTTCCCCTCGATTGGGTTTTCACAGTAGCGTAGCTAGCCTAACACAATCATGCAAATAGGCTAACTGTACCGATGCCATTCTCTCCCCCTGTTTTTCCCTTCTCTTTCAGTGACGCACAAAAGGGTTTCCCCTCCCTTTCTCTTTCCCCTCTTTCTTGCTTGCATTGCCAGCAATGATTAGTAGGGCTATGCACCTACTTTCTTCTCCGTCCTGACATGTGCTAGATTTCTATCTCACTTCCTCCAATTTTCTTCACCCTTCGACTTAGAAGACCAGCACATTAGAACCTCCTTCCCCTCTCTTTCTCTGGTTGGCTTCCGGACAATGACAATGACAAAGCCAAAGCCACCAACCACTACTGGCCCTTCTTTCTTCCCATCCTTTAGCCTTAGACTTTGACCTCCTCTATTGGCCAATCCAGGTGGGATTTTGCATATCTGAGATAGCCATCATGATCCTCGCAATGCGAGGAACAAAACCATCTTTTCCTTCATTGATCGGGGATGATTTGACCATCGATCATGATTAGACCCTTGATCGAACATCAAATCATTAGATCTGCGACTAATCAGAGCATTCATCACTATTTGAATTGCTCATTGTGATTCTTGTAATGTGTGCATCAAGATCTATAGTAGGGATCTTTGATCTGTAGTGTGGTAGAGGTGATCTAGCCAATCTTGATTAGTGGTTGAGATCAATCAAGATATACACATCACTCAATTGACTTCTTAAGATAATCTAACCAAATTTACTAATGTATTCTTTGATCTGGGATGATCAGGTGGAGTATTATGGCTAGATCATTATGGATAGTCTAGATAGGAAACCTTCAAGATGATTAGCTGATGATTTGACAGCACAGATAGTTGGATATCCTTTAGATTGACCTTTACAAGGTAGGATCAACATCTTAAACACTTAATTTGAGTATGATTTACATATAAACATACCTAATTAGTTGGTTAAATGAGAAACTATTGGAAATTGACCTGATATGAGCATGATAACTCTGGAATTCATTATGATATGATTAATAAATGAATTTTATAGTTATTTGTGGACTTAGTCTAGCATGATCTGGGTAATTAGCCAACCGGGGTAGGCCTCAACTTGAGATCCCATGATTGTGAACCATTAAATCATATTGAAACACAGTAAATTAAGATATGAAATATATAATAATTATTTTATGACTAAGAATCCAGCTTAGATAGATAACTTGGATCCTAAGTCAAGCTTGGATGCAAAGTGTATCTAGATAGTGAGACTGAGGTGGACTAGTTTAGGGTGGAGTCCAATTGTGATTTGAGAGGTATAGACGAGGGGTTCTTCATTTGAGGTAGGTGATGAAAATAAATAATGGGCATGTTTCTATTTTAAAATTTTAGATTTTTGTTGCATCATCTCAATATTTATGAATGAATTCTATGTATATATAATCATGTCGTGATTCTTATTGAGAAATTTACCTTATTTGTGACTGATGCACTTATGTACTTATGCATGATTGCATTGATTGTTATTTTTCCATAGATGCATGACTTGATCATGATGAGTTATATTTTATAAGAGACAATGAAAGCACATGATTTTTGCTACATTTCCATGACTTGATGATGTTATTAAATGGTGATTGTATTGCTATTGCATATTATGGCACATGGATGCACTATTTTATTGCATATTTATCCATGGACTTGATTGAGGAGGCTTGGTGGTTAGTCCTTAAGAGATTAACCCTAGGATGAGGGGTAGTACCTTGGGATGCTGAGCCAGAAGCGGTCCTAAATTTTATTATTTTACTAGAAGATTTTATTATATTTCTTCAACCGTCTAGTGATTCTCATGATTTGTAGATTTTTTTACAAGTGTTTCTACTTAGTGGACGCTATTCTAGGAGGAATGTAGGGTTGGCCACCCACCCTCTGACTTTAGACACCTACGCCATAAGAGGCCAAATACATAGGGAGTGATATCATGTGTAGTCAACACTACTTTTTTTATCCCTTACTAGTCTCCCATCTTGGTGTCAATGGGGAGTGGCAATTGGTAGACCTGGAAGTTGGTTATCACTGCAACATGGCTATCCATGTGTTTGATCTATGTTTTCATGTAGCATTATAAGCATACTTGGATTGATATATCTTGATGTACTCATAGCATGATGACACATGGAGGATTGGTATGAGTACTCATGACTTGATTTAGTGCATTTTTAGACATGTAGGTGGCTTGAGTCGCATCGATTTGAGATTTGCATTTTTACGTGCTTGAGAGGGTTTATATACTCAACATGTTTTTGGAGACATGTAGATGACATGATTAGTATTGCCATATTTTTGCTGTTTTATGAGTTCTAATACCTTGATTTTTACATGACATTTGATTGCTTTTGCATACTATTTATGCTCTACACTATCACTATCTATTCTCATTATCAAGATTATATTAGAGTTTTTTTCATGAGAAAGTTTATATTGCATGCCCTAAGATTTGATATTTAAATTGTTCTTTTTATATTATATTAAATATTCATGAAATTAGTATTATTGTCATCACCTACACAAGCATAGCTTGTCGAGGAATTGTGATGTTTTGCAATACCTTAGATATTGAGAGAACCAATAGGAAAGACAGATATCCAAGAGCAAGTGAAGATGCTGGCAGCTTTTGGCCATGTACAAAGGAGATTTTAATGGCATTTGTGTTTTGTTAAAACTCTACCTTTGGATATTATCTAAGGATTGTACATGTTTATGGTTTATAATTTTATGACTTGGATGTATGGATAGTTTATGTTGGATGTGATGGCTGTGTATGGATAGACCTTGGGCTATGTCATTATTTTAAATTTATCTTTCACCAATGAGGTATATGTTTTGGTCGAAACTTGTGAATGACTAGGATGGATGGGTTGGAGACTAAGTCTCCTAGTTATGTATTTATGTGTTATTATATTTATCATGTACTTGTCGTACCGCTAATGCATTGGCCAAAAAATACAAAGGAGACTGTTGAATTTTTGGTAGAAATGGGAAGATCATTTCACCATTAAATTTGTGGTTTTGTGAGTTGTATGACTCCTAGGGTTTTGAAATGAGTGTTTTTCATTTGAAATGCTTGTTTTTAGTCTATTTTAAAAATATAAATTTCAATAAAGGATCCTAACTTTTGAAAAACTTGTGTATATGTGATGCGTAAAACCTAAGGTGTCACCCACACAAAAATCTAGACATAAAGCATTTTATAGTGGTACAGTTAGTGAATTCTAGGCACCTATTTCCACTCTCTCAAAGTAAACTCTATTTTGAGTTTTACTAAATCCCTGTAAGATTTTACAACCACTAGTTGATACTGTGTTGGTTGCAAATAAAGAATAGAGCACTTACAAAAGCTCGTCATTTTATAATCCTTTGGAATAATCTCAAAGAACAAGTGAGCTTTACCTCTCTCTCAAATACACTGACAGTGTGAAGAAGAAATGAATCTCTCTCTCAGAAGTCTTGAAACATTAGACTTGAAGAACTTCTACTAATATAGAAGCTTAAAATAATCTTCTGATTCTTAATCCATCTTTCTATCTCATTGACTCTTCTTCAATGAAGCTTCATTATGTAGTATTTGATCCTTTGGAGACATTGGAGTTGAGTTTCTAGCTATTGGGAGCAACATATGTCCATTGCAAAAAGACAACTAGCAACAAATTTGTTAGAGCAACCAGCTAGTTTGTTAGATTAGTTAGCTGGTACCTCATGTTCCTAAAACAACTTCTTCCATATTCATTGATCAATGAACCATATGAGTTGGTTGATTCACACTTGGAACATCAAACCCATTTTGATTATCCTCCATTAGTTAGTCAGTTGGAAATGACAATTCTTTCATCAACTCAGGTTCTTTTCTTCATTTGCTAGTTGGTAGGTCTTGGATACAATCAACTTTTGAAAGGTAAAGCCTCTTTTTAATGAGCCAATAGGTGAGCTGGGTGAGTTAGTTGGATCATGACCTAAACATTTTCTTCATGAAAGTCTTCATTGTCAACTAGCTAGAAACCATGTGAGTCAGTTTGTGACTCCAGTACCACTTGAGACTTTTGTCCTATACTAAGTAAGTCAATTGGTTTTTCATTCTAACAGGCTAGCTCAACTTGTTGCTACATTTATCCAAGTTCCTTTCCTTTGTTAGTCAATTGGCAAGATACATTGACCAACTAGAATTACTATAAATGATTTTGAGCTCAAAAGTTTTGTTGATTAATAGATTGGCAAGCCTTGTGACTTGGTTGGTAGGTGCGAACTTTTGTTCCTTTGAAACACAAGTTTCAATCTTTTGGAGATGAGATGAAATGATTGAAACCTTGAATAATTGATCAATTTATTTACTTATGCTGTGAAAACATGCCCAAACATCACATAATACTTCATTTGATCTGGGCCAAAAAGATTCATCCTTGCACATGTACAAACATGGTTAGATCTTACAATTTAAAGTTTTGATATGATTAAAATCAAATAGGGTTTGGGCTAATAGCAAGCACCCTTAATTTTTTCATAGGTTTCAAGGAAACTTTGTTATCAAAATAAAAATATTTATTTTATAGGATTTTATACGATATCAGATAACTTAATCCCTTTTCTTTTAAGAAAATAACTACAATATTACAATTTGATGGTAACATTTCTTACTTTCTTTGTTCATCATTGTTGAACCTAGAAATTTCTAGTGTAAATATGGAAGCATCATTTTGCACCACATTAGTAGATGGTGGTATATTGTTGGCCAAATAGTGGAACCTAGGAAGTTACTTGCTCGAATGACATCTTGTTTGCTTAACTAATGCTTGTGAGTGCTCCTAGATGAGCTCATGTAGCCCCCCTCTTCCCTTATTGTCTGATCTAATTGAATCTATAGAATGAATGATCTTGATCACAAAAATTGGCTTGCCTATAGTGGAGTTTTGAAGGTTAAAAGAGTGACTTTATTGAAGGAAGCTACTAGTGTACATGGTATAAGAAAAAGAAAGATTCTAGTATGATAAAAAAAAAAGATATTAGTGAAAAAGGGTGCTACTACGTGCAAGTAGATACAAAATGGCTTTTTGAAAAGGGTTGAAGAATAGACTAAAAATTTATCTTGTAATAACACTAAGTATAGACATCTAAAGTAGAGAGTTATGTTATCTTAAATAAAAGAAAATGTGGTTAGAAAAATAAAAGGATAAAGAACTATCTTTCATTGTATTTACGTATACTTGTGGGCAATTTTCCAATTAGACTTAAGTGCTTGACTTGCATTTAACTTAAAAAGTAAGAAGGTGCATATATTGAAATATGCATTTACTTTCTTATTACCCTATAAACTCTTTGAACTAAGTGGTTCTTTAGAACTTGTGAGCTCTACTTACACGTTCTAACTCAAAATTAATGTGTTTTGTCTATTGTTTTAGAACTTGTGAGTTCTTAATATGATAATTGGTGAGTTCTATGATGCCATTAATTTATTGTATGATATTACATTATAGAATTTGTGATATGAATATATTAGTAAATTGTGGAGAAAACTTTGAAAAGGATCCCATTATAAGATCCACGTGAGTCTCATAACAATAACAAAGTAGACTTTCATATTTTGTAGGCCCAAAAATGTAGAAAATCCATTAGAAACCATGTATAAAAAATGTGGCCCAAAAGATGAATGGTTTAGGTTCCAAAACCATCTAGTTCCCATTTTTCATTAATTTACTAAATTCTTGGCAATCCATGTGATCTAAAATCTGTCCCAAAATAATGGTTTAGATACCAATCATTTGCAACCCACATTGAAATTTTTTTTGTATGGAATGACCATGAATTGAGTTGTCTCACTTGCTACCACTTTATTATATGCTTTATTATTGATGATATTCTTTGCTTTTTAGTGCTATTCATTAGTTATCTTCATCTACATCCATTCGTCATAACCATAAAGTCGAAGTTACCCAAAGCCAAAAGACAACAACACACATTGCTCCAAAACATGCCCAAACCTCTCCTAACCAAATGTCACACACAACTTAGTAGAAAACAAATTGAGAACTAGATACAACCAAAGAAAAGGAAAGAAACTCCAAAACATGCTCCACATATTCAAACTAAAGATCACATGTACAACAAAATAGAAAATTAATCAAGAACTAGGGAAAAGCAAACAAAGAGGAAGAAATATTTCACTTTTCTTGGGTCCCATCTTGAAGCAAAGCAATCCAAAAACCAAATCCACTATAAATTCCTACTTCTATTATCAAACAAAACTTGACCTCCTTGAAATAAACCAATTAAGAAAGCCAAACCCCCTAAAATGACAAATCATAATCAAAGCTAAAAGACAACAACCTATATTGCTTTAAAAGAAGCCCAATCTCTCCTAAGTAAATGGCATGTACAACATAGTAGAAAATAGATTGAGAAGCAAAGAAAAGGGAAGAAACTCCGAAAGAGACGCTACCTCTCCGAACTAGATATCACATGTACAATAAAGTAGAAAAACTAATCAAGAACTAGACAAAAGCAAAGAACGGTGAAGAATTATTTCACTTTTCTTGAGTCCCATCTCCAAGTAGAGTAACAGAAAATTGCATCCCAAAACCAAATCCATTCCAAACTCCTATTCTCAAACAAAACTTGACCTCCACGAAATAAATTGACTAAGAAATCCAAACCCCCTTAAAATGACAATCACAATCAAATCCAAAAGACACCAACCCACTTTGCTACAAAACAGGCCCAATCTCTCCTAACTAAATGCCACATACAACGTAGTAGAAAACAAAGTGAGAACCAGAGAAAGCCAAAGAAAAGGGAAGAAACTCCAAAATAGGCCCCATCTCTCCTAACTAAATGTCACATGTATAATAAAGTAAAAAATTAATCAAGAACTATAGAAAAGTAAGGAAAGCGAAAGAAATATTTCAGTTTTCTTAAGTCCCATCTCTAAGCAAAGAAACCCAAAAATTCATCCAAAAACCAAATTCATTCCAAATTCCTACTTCTATTCTCAAACAAAGCTTTACCTCTAAGAAATAAACCAACTAAGAAAGACAAAAACCCCTAAAATGACAATCACAACCTATGTCCTCAACTTAGAGCACCATAACGGTCTAGCCCAAAATTAATATCAACACTCTTCTTCCTCACTAGCCTTATTCAAATGCAGTTGTTGCTGACTCTTGTTACAAACCTTCCTCACCCCTTCTAGTCATTGTTGTCATAATAGTTATAGTCATTAACTCCTTTATCTATCTATCTATCTATCTATCTATCTATCTATCTATCTATCTATCTATCTATCTATCTATCTATCTATCTATCTATATATATATATATATATATATATATATATATATAGTAATTGACCCATTCGTACTCTTGAGAAATAATTAGTGTGGAGCAAATTTGGGCGAGAAATGGACTAAAACTAATTAGTTCCAAAAGAGAGGACTGTTGCTGTCGAGTTTGTAACTTAGAGAACTATTGAGTTCCCAATCTCTTCCTCATGAAGTTAGAACATGCTATTTCTATGATATATATATATATATATATACACACACACACACACATACATAGGATAAACTATATGATATTTATAGATCTTCTAATGGGCACGCATCCTCGATTGGCTAACCATTTATCTTTAGGTTCTTTTTTTATGGTCATTCCAAAGGATGAGATGGGACCCTCCTTCCCATTCCCCTTCCTCCACATCCAAGGTGGCCAATCATTTCATTCCACCTACATCACTTTCTAACCTTTATCTTTTTCCCACTTCTTTCTTTTCTAACCACCAAGAACTATATGTATTCTTCCTACTTTGCTATCTTATCCTTTTGGCTATCCTAGATCTAATCCTAACCCTTGCATTTTAACTGTAATTATCTACACCCTAGGATCATATCTTGGCAAAAGTGAAACGTAACCAACTTAAAAAAGCTCTTAGGGATCACTATGTATGGATCATCTTTTGGGGAGAGAAGGCACATAAAAAGTGGTGCCTCCTTCCTCCTTGGAAAGTCCTCTATGATTTTAGTTTTGGGGCAGCCATTCCTCCTTGAAGTTGTTACTATTTTCTCCTTTGGCGGTTCCACTCCAAGTCTTTCATGAACAGTTCTATCTTTCGGTCTTGATTCCTCCATTAAATGTTAGTTTTGTACCCCTTTTCATCTCCTTTTCATTGCTATTGAACCTCTCTTTTTGCTTAGTTTCATGCATAGGAAATTTTTGAGAGCCTTTCCATCTATTTAACTCTTCTTGCTTGTTGATGCAAAGTTCCAAAGTTATTTTCCCTTGAAGTGATAGCTATGGGAAAGGCACATTGAATCCATTGGTTATACTCTTCCTTTGTTTGCTTAGACTTCTTGATTGTACTTCCATTCCCATGCTTCCCTTTTGTGCTTATTCAATATTCTTCCCTTAGTGACACACACACATGATTCACTAGAGAGTGGGATAGTGATTGAAGTGCATTGGAAATTATTTTTGGGTTACATGATTAAGTATGGTGCGTCTATTTCATGAATAGTGAGCACCATCCTTGTAATCTTCCATTTGAATGAATGATATTTTGATGATTATCAAGTCTATTTTCTGTTGATAAATGCTCCTTTTAAGTTGTGTACATGTTTATTATTTAGATGTTTCTAGTTCCATAGTTTATCATTCAAGCTACTTTAATAGTGCATCTTAAACAAGCCTCCAAATCAACCAAAACCATCTTTGTCCCATGCTCACAACCCATGGGTTGGAAGCATGGTTTCAAGGGGTTTAAGTTGATGTTTGTGGAAGTTTGGTGAGTGTTGATTAATTCATGCAATCTTAGGTTTAGTTTATTTCAATTAGTTGATTGAATCTATATTTAATTGTTTACATGTTTTTACATCATTACTTGTTATGATTTGGATTCCATTACGTGACATGCACATGGTTCTAGATGTATTTTCCTTAGATTTGTTACTTAATCATGTTCTTGAATTCATTGCATAGTGAGTGGTTAAATTAGTCTTGTATATTAGTTTCCATTAGTTTGTTTGCATTATTTAGAAAGTTTCATATTTCCATGTTTAGAAAGTTTAATTTAGGAAATTAATTGATGTGTTCCTTAGTTCCTTATATTAGTTCCCATTAGTTAAAATTGCATGATTTAGAAAGTTGTTATATTCCATCTTTATGAAGTTTTAATTATTAAAGTGTCTAAATTTGGCTTATTTTTCCATCCTTACATATCCTACATTTATGTTAAGTTCCCTTTCTTAGTTTAGGGCAAAAATTCTCATTATCTTGTCTAGGTTAAATTCTCTCTCTCTCTCTCTCTCTCTCTCTCTCTCTCCTTTCCTTAGTTTAGTTTCTTTTTTTCTCCTCCATGATTTGTCCTTTCTTTCCTATCTTTCCCACTATGTTCCATATAGGTAGACATCTTGGCTTGTTTCCATACATGGCTAGGGTCCTCCTTCCATGTTACCTTGGGTGCATATCATGGTCTCCCTCACCTAATCTATTACACCATTTTGTATTTGTTTCCTTGGACTCATTTTTATAAATTAGTGACAACCTAATTTGCTCTAAATTTCATATCTATAAGAATGCCTATTTCAAGATACTCTTTGACTTAATTCAATTTTTTGTCCTAAAAGTTTGATAACTTACAATTATGGTGACTTGACCTAACGAAAGCATTCATACTTACTCTATAACCATTAGAGATAACTTGCTTCTGTTATCAACACTTTGTAAAATAATTATTTACATTGAGAAAATTCTGGTTGTTACATGGGGAGTATTAGGATTTTCTAATGGGTTATGACATTATCACCACTATTTTTTATACATTAGCCCCTTACTAAATGGTAGGAATTAGTGTAAATCTTAGTAGGCCCTGATTTATTAAGATCAAATTCATTAATAATGTAGCCCTTGACTTACATGGGCTCTACTTTGAAATTCTCATCCATCCTATGATCTTAGCCATTGCTAATTAAGTTATAGAATGGACAATGAAACTTTTGATATTTCATTTTACAACATAAAAAACAATGGCTAGGATTATACTAGGGATGGAAATACTGGAACATGGAACAATTGTTAAGGGTAACATTGTGAACTATTTGGATCTTTGTATATCTAAGCCACCTAGAGTTATAACCATCCATAGCATTAATAAGGAGACAATGAATAAAATATAGGGGCCTGTTTTATAAATTCCCTTTTTTGATGCATGAAATTTCTAAATAAGATGGGACTTAGCAGAGAAGAGTTAGAATGCTAAGCTAGGGTCTATTTATAATTGAACTTTTAGTTGCAAATGTATCCCCTTGGTGGTGGTTGAGTAACAATAAAAAAAGAAACATATTGTGATTGACCTTTTTTGAGTGCTTAATTTTGTATCAAACACCCTAAGTTTTACATTGTTTTAGTGCATTTTATTGTTCATTTTCATACTTATATGATAGATTTTCACTAACTTGCTTATTTGTCATTTATGTATTTTTAGGGTTACATAGGTGTTTAGATGTATGTACGCATTAAACTATATAAAATAATACTAATTAGGTCCTTTTCTGCATTTTGTAGATCACTGATCAATTTCAAATAAAAAAGATGGTGCAGATCAAGCTAGGATGAATTTTGAATGACCTTATGCTCTAACAGTCTTCAAGTGTAGAGAGGGTGTCCATATCATTTTTAAAGTAGTTAGAATCCCATACTTGCAACCACCTTTTAAGCTGCCACTATTACATACAAAGGTGGCAAATTATCCACGCATGAAGGTATCATTCACTACCCCACCAAACTTCCATTTGAGGCTATGCAAGCACAACAATATAAGATGTCTCATGCTAGCACAAGAGAGTCACATGTTTTACACTTAATCTAAGTTTAGAAAAATTCATGCACAAAGGGCTCATATGCAAGCTCACTTATTCTATCTTTCTTTCCAAGTTAACCTAAGAGTCGACCTACAAAGAAAACACATTTTTCTCCATTGATTCTAACTAGGAGAAAATGTGTAACCATGAAGGAAAAATATGAGCTCAAAAATGTCTACTTTGGAGTTTGAAACAATAGAAAATCTATGGCTAAAATCAATAAGTTTTGAGATGAATCTATGACCAAGATTTATGCACACTTAGGGCTCTAGTAAGCTACTAGAATTAGACATTTTTTAATGAAAAATTATTGGCTAATAGTGAAGATTCTTAAGAGAAGCTAGAGGGTGAAGGAACGAGAGAAAGGGGGATGAATCTAGATAGGTTGGAGAAGATTTGGAGAGATATTTTAGGATCTAAGGTAGCTACCTAGGCAGACCAATGGGTTGATGACACAATTGAAAAGAGGAGGAAATTATCTAAGAAAAGAGGGAAGAGAGGGCAGAGATAGTTCTAAGAAGGGAGAGATGTTGCCTAGGAGGGCTATTCTCTCCTTGGGAGAGTGAGATTTCTTGCATAGGGGAGTCTGGTTTCATGGAGGAAGACATTTTTCCTCTAAAAGAGAACCATTTTGGGAGGCTTGGAATGTGTTTTGCTAGGGAGTTCTCTTAGGCTTGTGGACACTTTTTCTCTTATAAGTAGGCTTTGCTTAGACGGACTTGGGTCTTCTCTTGATGTTTTTCTGGTTTTGAGTCTCTTCTCTTTTGGTCATTGACACATCAAGAGAGATAGAGAGAGATCTTCACTTGGAGAGGAGTAGCTCTTAAAGGTTGCTTTGGTGTATTGCACATTAAGGGACTGAGAGGGATCCATCTTCTATCTAGGGAAGTTTGTTTAATTTTTCTTTATTTCTCTCATGTATTTGTATTGATCAAGGATTAAGTTAAATGAAATTTTATTTTCCTTTAGTTCATCTTGAATGTTTAGTTAATGTTTCATTACTTAAAATTCATGTTTGGATGTTAGATTTCATAGGTTTTTATTCTAGTTGCTGATGTGGATTTAGATTTCATAGGTTCTTATTCTAGTTGTTGATGTGGATTTATGTTTATGTTTTAGCATTTGTCTGTGTTTTATTCTAGCTTATTGGTGATGATTTATATTCATGTTTTAACATAGCTTATTTATTTTGTTCTATAACACCTCTGGTTTTTATAACATTTTTATATAATAATAGGGATCCTTGAGTCAAAAAGTTCTATTTACTAATATATTAAAAACATTCATTAAAAAACCCTCAGGTGTTATACCACTTCCAAAAAACATCATCAAAATGATTGCAAAATTAACATACATATGTTGCAATAAAATTTAACGTAAAAAGCCAAAGGCGCCTTTATTTTAAACAATATGTATCTAGAAAACATAATAATATGGCTCATGGTCTATCCATCATAACATTCCACCATACTCAATAACATGTCCATAGTATATAAGTGTCATAATCAAACTCAATTATGAGTGTATACAATCTATAAGATAAATCTGAAATGGAGTTTATCTAATCACTCACGTCGAACTATATATTAGCAAGATAAAGATGGTCCCCACTGCTATCACTGTCCTTCCACGCTTTTGCCTTTCCTGCTGTCGCGCTCAATGTCTGAGGCATTGCAAAACAAAGCAATGCATTCCCAAGCTATTGCTTATGTAGGTACATAGACATTTAATGTAATAATAAATGTGGCCTAAGAATAATCGAATAGCAGATGATGATATAAGTGGAGGTTACAATATCCATGAAATACAAATGTCATAAATCATGTCAATGTGGTAGCAAAACATCATGTGCAATAACACATGGATTTCATGGATGTAATGCATGATATGGTAAAATCTCATATGAGCACAATGTCAATAGGCAGGGCACCCAAAATAAGTGGGTCCCATGAGTGTCCCATACACTTGCACAATAGGTCATGAGTACTCATACCAATCCTCTAAGTGTTGTCACACCCAGGTACATAATAATATCTCAATGCTCATCATGCACGCATATAGAACAAGAGTATGGATCGTCATACTACAATGATGATTGTACATCCCTGGTCTACCACCTGCCACTCTCTGTCGACACCATAACGGGAGACTTGTCGTTCGTCCTCATGGGTGGGCCTAGACCGTTAATGTGGACTACCCATGTGACACCCCGGGTTTTCTAAAATCTTATATATATATATTAATAGTAAAAATTTTATTATTTCAAATCAACAGGATACCTGAAATAAAACTCAAATATTTAGACCCAATAAGGAAAACCCCAAGGGTCATTTACACCCCAAAACTACAATGTTGAACCAAATCACTTTCAAACACACTGAACATGCTCAAATACAAAACCACGAGAAATTATGCAAACTGCAATGAGACAATGAGAATAAAAGTCCCAAAACTCCAGGGTCTATCCAAAATCACCACATCATCCATAAGTAAGCATATGCACACTATACAGTGGTATTGGTCTAATATATCAAATACACAAATATCTAGGTAGAGCACCAAAAGTTTGATACCAGTCTAAAGGTGTACACTACTATGTCTCCGAATACAAAAAGTATAGGGTCCTCTGGTCCTTGTCCAGATTCGCGCTATTCCACCTGCTTCCCTCTCTAACTGTCGCACTCCAACTCTGAGGCATTCCCAAACAAAGCAATTCCTCAGCAAGCTATGCTTGTGTAGGTGATTTACGTTCAATATGAAACGATAAGAAATAACATGCTACAAAACCTCAAATTCATTTGATGAAGAATATACCCAATCCATGATATAACTAAGGCAACATAAGTCATGGTGTTAGGTCATGCAAAATCTAAAAAGATGTGCATATACAAGTAAGCCATAACCACGTGAGTCTATACCCAGAGAACGACATGAATGCATATCAAAAGCATCGAAACATCATATATGGTCAAGCCCTATGAGTGTCTTCGGTACACTCACGGCAACGTGGGGTCAACCCTCAAGACCATCTGCTTTCACCCTTTCACCCACAACGGGGCACTCAAGCACTCATGAAAAGGCGCATTTCAGTTCCGCTTTCACCTTTCACCCACAAGGGGCACTCAGGCACTCATGGGGGAAGGGGGATGCATCCTATCCCAAGCTCAATAGTCTCAATCGTTAAGGCATAGAGACTCCCACGTATCAAACATCTCAAGAGTCAGTCAATGAAATTGAAATATGCCAAAAACAATGCATAAAACATATACAAGGGAAGTAGTAAGCATCTCCGCAATACATACTGAAAATGATCTCATGCAGCATGATAGGGCATTCAAACCTATGCCTCAAAGTTTCAATCTCTAAGTCATGATTTGAGAAATCAAGGAAAATTGCAAATGAAATCACTTACCTCGATAATGCTGTACTCCAATCAGGCGCGTAAGCGATATCAAGTCGTAAACCCTAACGTACCTGACACATCATAAGTCATCATTGATTGTTAAGCCTCTCATTTTCATCATGACCCCTAAAATTTCTATTTGTCTAGTGTGTCACATGTATCTTTATGATCATGCATCGATCTGACGGTCAAATCACTCTTGATCAGCACATCCTAGGGTAGTTGCTCAGATCGATCTTCAGGATCAATTTTTTCTTGGCAATTCCATGAGACCTGCCTTCAAATCTCCTAGACCATCTCATGTTTGATGTGTACAACCAAAGTCTAAGGCATGATCATCTATTGATCGGTTTGATCTAAATCATCTAATAGTATTTAGTAGTTTGGCTATTAAAAAGTTACTCTAATCTAGATTTTTATCCTAAATCTAGGTCCTCCTAGTTGAGATGATCACAATGCCTCTTACGGATTATGATTTGAACCTCTATAGCTCCTAGAATCACCTTTTTTTTTATGAATGGATGGTTAGAAACCCTCAAAATTGGGAAAAAGGGCCCGCCGCACGTGCGACGCGTGTGCTGCGCTCATGTGCGCTACGCGTGTGTTGCACACACGTAGTACCGCGTGTGGCGCTAGTGGGCTGCACCGTGTGGTGCGCGTGCATCACACCACGCGTCCCCAGCATGTAGCGCATGCTGCACCACGTGGCGTGTGCGTGTCGCACCACGTGTCGTGCCTGACCGTGACGCGTGTCAATGAGTGGTGCGCTATTGTCACGTGTGCACTCGCCGCCCTGTCGCGGGTCGCTGTTGTTGGGGACGGTGACCGAACTAGTTCACCATCGCCGAAATCTGGTCACCAACGACCCTAGATGCTCCATTTTTTGCGATTTTTACACCTATTTGTCTAGTTTTTCACATACATTCCATTTCCACCCTCCATTTCCACAAATTCCTTCATTATCTCTCATTTTTTTCATGATTTTTACCACATTTCTAAAATGCCATCCTACTGTTTTTGTGGTTTTTTGGCGTCCTTAGCTGTCCGATCACCCTAGAATTTTATGGGTTTATCCCTTGCATTATCATGTTTAAGATGAACGGTCCAAATCCTCATATGACATTGTTTCATCGACTTATTTCGAGGGCAACAATAACTCATTTTACTCACTAAAAAACAGCAGTCCACGCCATTTTCTAGCGCTAACAAGGGAGGCACAGGGAAGGAGGGATATAGACGGCCTACCTTAGTCATTCCGTCACCAATGCATGCAGGGGTCCAGCGTCATTGTAGCGGATGGTTGCCGGGGATGAAATTTTCGATGGCCAGTCATTGGGGGGGCAAGAGAAGGGGGAGGGAAATTCATTTAAGGCACTCCCCCCTCTTAATTACATATATATCATTATTTTATTTTATTTTTATTACATATATATATTTGATGACTAGCATTATTGCTGAAATCATCACCTACTAAGATGGGCGGCGGGGATGATTTCTATGGGCCCCACATGTGCAATGACGATTTTGCCTTTCTAATTAATTTCATTTAAATACTAAATTTAAAATAATTCAGCATTTTTACTCTGATCTTCGATTTTAGCATTTTTAGTGGCGTTGGACTCCATTTTTCGAGCACATCTCAAATATTGAGGTTTTAACTCAAGATTCAATCTCTAAATTTCTTAAATTCTTAAATTTCCAAAATTCATAAAAATTAACTATTCTAGAATTTAAAATAGCGACTGTTACATCCTACCCACCCTATAGAAAATTTCATCCTCGAAATTTAAAATATACGTACCTCACGAGAAGAGCTCTGAATGGTACGCCTCATCTCGTCCTCCAACTCCTAAGTAGCCTCCTGCGCAGAGTGATGCTGCCAGAGGACTTTGACCAGAGGAATGGTCTTAGTCCTCAACTCCTGGATCTTATTATCCAAGATCCGTATAGGGCATTCCTTGAATGTCAAGTCAGGCTGTACCTCCAGTGGGGATATGCTCTAACACGTGGGATGGGTTCGATATGTACTTCCTCAGCATGGAGATGTTAAAAACGTCGTGTACTCTACTAGCTGTGGGGGTAAGGCAAACTGATATGTGACTGGTCTAACTCTATGTAGGATCTCAAAAGGACCAATGTATCTAGGACTGAGTTTCCCCTTTATGCCAAATTTCATCAACCCCTTCATAGGGGAAACTCTAAAAAAGACATGCTATCCGACCTCAAACTCTAAGTCCTTCCGCCTCCTATCCGCATAGCTCTTATGGCGGCTGTGAGCTGCAAGTAATCATCTTTGAATGAGTCGGACTTTCTCCGCACACTGCTCAATCAACTTTGACTTCACTACCCGTCTCTCTCCAACGTCACTCCAGCACAAGGGAGACCTGCAAGGTCTGCCGTAGAGCGCCTCATAAGGTGCCATGCTGATACTAGCATGGTAGCTATTATTATACGCAAACTCTACGAGAGGCAAATGCTCATCCCAACTACCTCTCCAATCCATGACACAAGCCCTCAACATATCCTCCACGGTCTAGATGGTCCTCTCAGTCTGGCCGTTTGTCTGGGGGTGGAATATCGTACTGAATCTCAACCTCGACCCCAAGGCCTCCTGTACACTCTGGCAATACTTCGAGGTAAACCATGTGTCTCAATCTGAGATGATTGTCAATAGCACTCTATGAAGGCTCATGATCTCCCTAACATACAGCTTTGCTAAGCTATCCACGGTCTGAGTTTGTCTAATAGGGAGGAAATGGGCTGATTTCGTCAATCTGTCGACTATGACCCATATCATGTCATGCCCACTAGCAATC
This sequence comes from Warburgia ugandensis, assembly GCA_035236585.1. Taxonomy (NCBI): domain Eukaryota; kingdom Viridiplantae; phylum Streptophyta; class Magnoliopsida; order Canellales; family Canellaceae; genus Warburgia; species Warburgia ugandensis. The sequence goes on from CP141135.1 coordinate 27,495,998, forward strand.
CTTGGCAGGCCCACTATAAAATCCATAGTGAGGTGGTCCCACTTCCACTCTAGAAGGTCTAAAGTCTGTAATAACCTAACTAGTCCCTGACGCTTCTCCTTGACCTGCTAATAGGTCAAACATCGTGCTACACACTCACTAATATCCCTCTTCATCTCATTCCACCAAAAGTGTCATCTCAGGTCCTGGTACATCTTCGTACCTCCAGGATGAATAGAATATGGGGACTAGTGTGCCTCCTAGAGTAAGTCATGTCTCAATTGATCATCTACAGGTATCACCAATCTACCCCCATACCTGGCACCTCCATTGGGACCTCTAGAAAAATTGGCCTTATTAGCCATGTTTTGTGTCTCTGTATCACCCATCTATGCCTGAAGGACCCTATCAAGAAACCTAGATTGAGTTGAGAGGTTAGCAAGCATCACTCTTGACTTCCTACTCAAGGTATCAGCTACAATGTTAGCTTTTCCCGGGTGGTACTGTATGGTAAAGTCAAAGTCCTTGAGGTACTCCATCCATCTCTACTGCCTCATGTTCAGATCGCTCTGTGTGAAGAAATACTTGAGGCTCTTGTGGTCAGTGTATACCTCAAATTTCTTGCCATATAAATAGTGTCTCCAGGACTTCAATGCGAACACCATTGCCGCCAACTCTAAATCATAGGTTGGATAGTTCACCTCATGCGTTTCAGCTGTCTCGACGCATAGGCGATGACCCTCCCATGCTACATTAGCATCGCTCCTAAACCTCTGCCTGGTGCATCACAAAACACCACGTAACCACCCGATCTTAAAGGTAGGGCCAGTACTAGTGCAGTGGTCAACCTCCTCTTGAGCTCTTGAAAGCTCTCCTCACACGCATCCGTCCAAACGAACTTGGTGTCCTTCCTAGTCAAGGTGGTCATGGGTAAGGCGATCCTGGAGAACCCCTCAATGAACCTTCGATAGTAACCAACCAAACCGAGAAAACTACGAACCTCTATCACCGTCGTAGGCCTCTCCCAATGTAAGACTGCCTCCACCTTGGCCGGGTCTACAGCCACACCATCCTTGGACACCACATGTCCCAAAAACTGCACCTGTCCTAATCAAAAGTCGCACTTGCTGAGCTTCGCATACAAGCGATGACGGCGAAGCGTGTCCAGCACAATGCGAAGATGTTCCCTATGGGCCTCACGGCTAGGCGAGTAGATCAGGATGTCATCCATGAACACAATCACGAACTGGTCTAAATAGGCTCAGAATACCCTATTCATCAAATCCATGAACACTGTCAGTGCATACGTTAGCCCAAAGGGCATCACCAAAAACTCAGAATGGCCATATCGACTCCTAAATGCAATCTTGGGGATATCCTCCTCCCTAACCCTCAACTGGTGGTAGCCTAATCTCAAGTCAATCTTAGAGAATACATGTGCTGATTGCAACTGGGCAAACAAGTCATCGATACAAGGCAGGGGGTACTAGTTCTTCACAGTAACACTATTCAATAACCGGTAGTCTATGCATAGCCTTAGTGATCCATCCTTCTTCTTAATGAAGAGGATTGGTGCTCCCCAAGGAGATCCAATTGGCTTGATGAAACCCTTATCCAGAAGCTCCTGCAACTGTACCTAAAGCTCCCTCAACTCTGCAGGGGTCATCCTATAGGGCGCCTTAAATATAGGCACTATATCTGGCACCAAGTCTATGGTAAAATCAATCTCCCTGCATGGAGGTAGTCTTGGCAGCTCATCTGGGAATACATCAGCAAAATCTCGCACCACATCTATATCCTCAATCTGTAGCTGCTCCTGGTCAGTCATGGTGACGCAAACCAAAAACACTTGACAACCTCGAGTGTAACATCGAGCTGCTCTCATGGTTAAGATAATACAAGGGCCACTAACACTCCTCCTACCCTGGACTACAACCACTGGTTGACCCAGTACAGTACACATAATCTGCTTCTTACAGCAATCTATGGTGACCTAGAATGTTGCTCGCCAATCCATCCCTAAGATAACATCAAAATCCATTGTATCTAATAGAACGAGGTCGGCATCCATCCTAACACTTGACATCTCCACTGGTACCCTCTCCAGATACTCAGTAGCCTCCACCATCTCTCCTGATGGCATCTACACATCTAACCCGAATGCTAGCTTGCACGTGTGCAAGTCAAGGCATGATGCAAATGTGCATGCAATAAATGAGTGGGTAGACCCCGAATCAAAAAGAACTATAACATGCCTATTAGCTACCAAAAAAGTACCTTCCACTACCTGGTTCGTGGCCTGTGCCTGCCCCGAAGTGATGGCGAAGATGCTACCCTGATTGCGTGGTGCTGCCTCCACGGTGGCATCGGTCCTCTGTGGCCTGTCTCTCGGACCTTTTGAGCACTCTCTCCTCATATGCCCTATCTCGCCGCAGCCATAACACCTAAATGGCTCACTCGACTAAAAAGGTTGCTACTGCTGCTGGGCCCTAATGCTGGCAGCCCTGTCCTAGGCATAATCGCCCCAAGTGTTGGCCCTTACAACATGGGCACACTCTCCTGCCCTAACCTCTCCTCTGCCTAGGAGGGTACTACTGGTCAAGGGCTCCCTGAGGCTGTGTAGATGCGAAGGGCCTCTTGCCCTTAAGGGCTGACTCATCTCTCCTCTGCTCCGTAACAAATCTCTCTCAAGCACTAAAGCCCTGTCTGCAGCCTGCCTCACTGTAGTCGGGTGTGCAATAAGTACTTCATGCCTCAACTGTGGCACCAACCCGTTAATGAATCTATCTACCGCCTCCTAATCTGAGGCAAAAGGGGTAGCCACGAACCTCTGTAGTCTAGTGAACTAGTTCAGATATTGTTGAACCGTCATACTCTCCTGAGATAACGTGGTAACCTCCCTCTTCATAGCATACAGGGCATGAAGAGGGAAGTACTACTCATCGAAGATCCTTCGAAAGTCCTCCCATGATAATGGTGCTGAGGATGGGGGGCTCAGCAGCTGCTGAGTCTTCCACCAAAAACCAGCCTCTCCAACCAATAGGTATGTCGCCAACATGACCTGATCCTCAAGTGGAATCTCCATCCCCTCGAAGGCCTTCTCCACCTCAAACAGTCATCTCTCTGCCAATGCTGTATCTCCTTCCCCATGGAAGGTGGCCACCATCCTCTGAAACCTCTTGAGCTGTTCAGCTGGTGAAACACGTGTGCTCGAGGATCCCCCCTCTATAGCTCCTTGCATAGGAATTGCCGGTACTGGACTAGACGACTGTACTGCTGTGTCCCCCTAGACTATTGCAGTCATTGTCGGGTGGACAGAGTGCATAGCCTGCATCTCTCTCCGAACCTGCTGCGTAATATGCTCGGTGAGGCATGGCATGAGGCTTTGAACTATGCGAGCCACTACGCCTGCCTCCTGCTCCCCTTGCTCTGATGTCGAGGCAAGGGTGGCAATTGGTGGAGCGGGGGTGGACTTAGTCCTCCGCCGAGGAGCCATCTATTAACAACCCAATAACACATTGTATAAGTATTTCTCCTCTCTTAGTCTAAGTCATGCCCTATGGATGTAACACTAATTAGACCCTTAAAGTGGTGATGATGGAATAAACCTGGGCTTGATACCAATTGTGACACCCTAAGTGTTCTAAAATCTTTTTTTTAATATATATATTAATAGTAAAAAAATTATTATTTCAAAATAGGCAGGATCCCTGAAATAAAACTCAAATATTTAGAAATTTTGCACAGTGTCACTGAAAAATACGTATATAAGGAAAACCCCAAGGGTCATTTACACCCCAAAACTACAATGTTGAACCAAATCGCTATCAGACACACTCAGCATGCTCAAATACAAAACCACGAGAAATTATGCAAACAGCAAAGAGACAATGAGAAGAAAAGTCCCAAAGCTCCAAGGTCCATCCAAAATCACCACATCATCCATAAGTAAGCATATGCACACTATATAGTGGTATGGGTCTAATATATCAAATACACAAATATCTAGGTAGAGCACCAAAAGTCCGATACCAGTCTAAAGGCATACACTACTATGTCTCCGAATACAAAAAGTCTAGGGTCCTGAGGTCCTCCCCTAGATCTGCGCTATTCCACCTGCTTCCCTCTCTGACTTTCGCGCTCCAACTCTGAGGCATTGCAAAACAAAGCAATGCCTCAGCAAGCTATGCTTGTGTAGATGATTTACGTTCAATATGAAACGATAAGAAATAACATGGTACAAAACCTCAAATTCATATGATGAAGAATATACCCAATCCATGATATAACTAAGGCAACATAAGTCATGGTGTTAGGTCATGCAAAATCTGAAAAGATGTGCATATACAAGTAAGCCATAACCAAGTGAGTCTATACCCAGAGAACGACATGAATGCATATCAAAAGCATCGAAACATCATATATGGTCAAGCCCTATGAGTGTCTTCGGTACACTCACGGCAACGTGGGGTCAACCCTCAAGACCATCTGCTTTCACTCTTTCACCCACAACGGGGCACTCAGGCTGTGACGACCCGGGTTTTCTCATGCATTTTTAAAGGCAATGTCTAATTTCCTAAGGCGGGATGCATCCCTATTTGAAAACCATTTTATAAAAACCATGCAATGCAGCGGAAAACCTTTAGTTTTAAACTCATTTTTGAAAACCCCGAGTGTCATTTGCTTTCACAACAACTAAGGTAGTTTTTGAAAAACTTCAGAAATCATAAATGTTTTTCCCTAGGTCTTCCCAGTCACAACGCACAGCCCAACTGTAACTAAGTACAAACACACGTCCAAAGGGTTGAGAGTTTACATACATGTGTATTTGTTTCCTTTTGGATTCACTTGCTCATAGATCTAACATAGATGTCCTCTTTTTGTGAGTGAAGCTGTCCTGAACCATGATATATACGGACATATCCTGTCGTTGAGTACTTACTGATGTCTGAAAAATGTTAAGGATTGGGTGAGTATATAATATACTCAGTAGGAGCCTATCACTACTAGTTTTATAAATGTATGAGAAGTTTTTAAAATCATATGCTCATTCAAAACATGCGTATGTTTGAATACTCGAGTTTAATATCAGTATAAGAATCCATAATCAACTGAAATTCAAAATATGCGTATGTTTGAAATACTCGAGTTCAATATCAGTATAAGAATCCATAATCAACTGAAATTCAAAATATGCGTATGTTTGAAATACTCGAGTTCAATATCAGTATAAGAATCCATAATCAACTGAAATTCTCATGACTTAAAAAAATCACATAATCCAAAACTGAAAGTATCATATATATATGATGACATCATGATATGCAATAGATGCTTCATGGAGTCCAACTCATGGACCTCTAGTATGGTATGGTCGACCAACCTCATATCATGCTATATGAAATGCACATCAAACCATAGGGTCCACTATGCCCACGACCTCCTCGCCGTGTGGTCCTCGGGTACCTAAGGATACTCGGTCATAGCCTCCACGGGGCCTATGACACGTCGACCCAATGCCGTGATACCAGTGGTAGCCCCCTGTACCACATGCAGTCGACGTAGGGACTTGCCTCTTTTTGGGCATGGTACCCATCCACCTATTAGTGGTAGAGGCCGAGTGGCCAACCCAGACCCCTCGGCATAGCACCCACAGGCTTACTTGCCCAAATCACATAAGATAAATCAAAACCTTCTGTTAAAACTTGTCCTCTTTTGGGTCCCTCACAACTGCCTGGCCCTCGGCACTCCAGCGTCTTTTGGCAACCCTCAAGGACATGCAATCTTTGCAAGTATTTAAATCATGCAATGCATGCACTTGTTTGCAAAACATATATGTGCATAACGTATATGCAATCATTTCAAAACATAGCTATGTACAAAGCATTTATCATGCATGCTGAATTAAGTCATGCAAATCAAGTCATATATTTAAAACATATGTTCTCAAAATAATAATATTTCTTTTAAAAGAATCTAATAGTGATAGAGCACCTACCTGGCTAGGTCGCTTTAACCCTTTTGTCCTCGTACGCTCCTGAACATGGTTTGGGGACTCAAGGTTAGTTTAACCTATCTTTTATGGGTTTAGAGCAGTTGGGTCTTATTACTTAGGCATTAGGGGTCCATCCCTATGCCTATGGGTGTCCTAAGGTCCTAATTGAGCCTTGGTATTCTCAGTTTTCCAAAGTTCTAGTGGTCACGCGCCACCATCCTCATCTAAGGGTCATGCCCTCCTTTAATTGGGCCTTGATCAGGGATTTTATAATTTGGATGTATTCGCGTCGTCAATACAGACACAACGCCTTTTGCGGCGCCTCAATCGGAGCTCTAGATCTCAAGTTATAAGCGTTTTAGTATTGTATGTACATAGTCTTAAAGACAAAAAAACGGAATGCTAGGGCGCAGCGCGTCTGCGACGTGCGCCCTGCTTCCTTAAGTAACAAAAAAATTCGACGTGCGCTAGCACACTGCGTGTCTGCTGCGTGCGCCTCAGCAGGCGCGTCTGCATACGCGTGCGACATCTCCGCCCGTCTGTCTCTTTAGCGGGCGCGTCCCCGGACGCGCCCGTTGGTTTCCTTCCGACGCGTCACGTTCCGTCTGGAACGTCTGCGTCGACTAGGGACCCGGGCATCCTCAGGATACCCTGGTTCGACCCTGTCGAACTAGTGCGGCCCTGGGGACGTCCTAGGGTCCTTGGTGGCTCTCCCAGGCTCCGTTTTGTGTGGTTTTTCATGCAAAAACTTAGGGGAATTGAGCCTAGGACTATGGGTGAGATGGGTTTGGGGAGTTTTTGAGCGTACCTACTTCGTGACTGGTTTTCTCTCCACGTTTTCCCCTTTTGGTCACTGCTCCGCGATGGGTTTTCTCCAAGTTTTGGGCTGCTATTAGAGGCACCAAAGAGCTCTATTTATAGGGCCTTTAAAGATGGTTCTGGAGGGGTTCTAACCACCTTTGAATGGCGGTGGAGAAACCTCCAGAATGGCGGTGGTTCCTCCTTGAAACACAGCCATTCCAGAAGCCTTTAGGAGGTTGAAGACGACGGGGTGCCCGTATCAAAACGGGCACCTGTGTTTTTCAGGTTAAGTCGTTTTTGTGAAATTTACAATTTTGCCCCTGAACTTCAAAGGGCAATATCTTGCTCATTTTAACTCCGTTTTGGGTTATTTTGGTCTCGTTGGATTCCTTTTTCTGAGACGCATCTAATGGCACCACTTTTAGGACCAAATTCCTAGGTTTAGTCAAGGAAACTAGTGAAATAACCAAAATGCCCTTATCTTTAAAACTGAACTTTTTATGGGCTTTTAATATTACAAAAATTGGGGTCATTACACAGGCACTCACGGAATGGCACATTGCAGTTCTGCTTTCACCTTTCACCCTTTCACCCACACGAGCACTTAGGCACTCATGGAAAGACGTGTTTCATGCTAGCTTTCACCCTTTCACCCACAAGGGGCACTCAGGCACTCACCGGGGAAGGGGGATGCATCCTATCCCAAGCTTAATAGTCTTAATCGTCAAGGTATAGAGAATCCCACGTATCAAACATCTCAAGAGTCAGTCAATGAAATTGAAATATGCAAAAACAATGCATAAAACATATACAAGGGAAGTAGTAAGCATCTCCGCAATACATACTAAAAATGATCTCATGCAGCATGATAGGGCATACAAACCTATGCCTCAAAGTTTCAATCACTAAGTCATGATTTGAGAAATCATGGAAAATCGCAAATGAAATCACATACCTCGATAATGTTGTACTCCAATCAGGCGCGTAAGCAATATCAAGTCGTACGCGCCTGACGTACCTATCACATCATAAGTCATCATTGATTGTTAAGCCTCTCATTTTTGTCATGATCCCTAAAATTTCTAGTTGTCTAGTGTGTCACATGTATCTTTATGATCATGCATCGATCTGACGGTCAAATCACTCTTGATCAGCACATCTTAAGGTAGTTGCTCAGATTGATCATCAGGATCATTTTTTCTTGGCAATTCCATGAGATCTGCCCTTCAAATCTCCTAGATCATCTCATGGTTGATGTTTATGACCAAAGTCTAAGGCCTGATCATCTATTGATCTGCTTGATCTAAATCATCTAATAGTATTTAGTAGTTTGGCTATTAAAAAGTTACTCTAAACTAAACTTTTATCTTAAATATAGGTCTGCCTCATTAAGACGATCACAACACCTCTTTCAGATCGTGATTTGAACCTCTATAGCTCCTAGAATCGCATTTTTTTATGAATGGATAATCAGAAACCCTCAAAATCAGGAAAAAGGGCCCGCCATGCTTCTCCCGCTTGGCACTTGCATGCGACACGCGCCCCCCGTGTGCACGCTCGCATGTCGCACCACATGGTGCCGCTTGTTGCACCACGCCTGGTCGGGATGTGCGCATGTCGCACCACGCGTCGCGCCTGGTCGGGACGAGTGTCTGCTCATGGCGTGTTGTTGTTGTGCCGAGTGTAGCGATGCAATTGCGACGCGTGTCGCGCGCGCTCCCTGCCCGGCGAGCTTGTTGCCCTGTCGCAAGTTGCCGTTGCCGAGGATGGTGACTGGACTGGTTCATTGTCGCCAAAATTCGATCACCGGCGACCCCAAGGTCTCCATTTTTTGTGATTTTTACACCTATTTGTTTAGTTTTTCGCGTACATTCCATTTTCACCCTCCATTTCCACAAATTCCTTCATTATCTATCATTTTTTTCACTATTTTTACCACTTTTCTAAAACCCTCATCCTACTATTTTTGTGGTTTTTCGGCGTCCCTAGCCATCTGATCACCTTGGAATTTTATGGGTTTGTCCCTTGCATTATCACGTTCATGATGAACGGTCCAGATCCTCATCAAACACCGTTTCATCGACTTATTCTGAGGGCAATAGTAACTCATTTTACTCACCGAAAAAAGGTAGTCCACGCCATTTTTCGGCACTAACAAGGGAGGAATAGGGAAGGAGGGATAAAGAAGGCCTACCTTAGTCGTTCCGTCACCAATGCACGCAGGGGTCCAGCGTCCTCGTCATGGATTGTCATCGGGGATGAAATTTTTGGTGGCCGATCATGGGGGGGGGGGGGTGGGGGGCGAGAGAAGGGGGAGGGAAGTGCATTTAAGGCACTCCCCCCTCTTAATTACATATATATATCATTATTTTAATTTATTTTTATTACATATATATATTTGATGACCAGCATTAATTGCTGAAATCATCACCTACTAAGATGGGCGGCGAGGATGATTTCTGTGGGCCCCACATGTGCAATGACGATTTTTCCCTTCTAATTAATTTCATTTGAATACTAAATTTAAAATAATTGAGCATTTTTACTCCGATCTCCGATTTTAGCGTTTTTAGTGGCGTTGGACTTCATTTTTCGAGCACATCTCAAATATTGAGGTTTTAACTCGAGATTCCATCTCTAAATTTCTTAAAGTCTCAATTTTCCAAAATTCATAAAAATTAACTATTCTAGAATTTTAAATAGTGACTATTACAATCCATGATACCAACCCCTGTCGTATGCTATCTGTGGGTAGGTGTCTATCATTTCATAAATTCAGAGTGTGGGTGGCCAGCCCTAATCCTTCCTAGCATGACATCCAATGGGTGAGAGCACCTATCATAAATCATAAAAACACAAAAATCATATATCTCATAAAACCAAGAGCACTTGTGGCTTACCATCCCAAGGCACCCCCCTCATCCCGGGGTCAGCCTCTCAAGGACTAGCCACCAAGCCTTCACAATCAATTCTTTGGAAATCATCAAATCTCAGTGATGCAATATAGAAGAGATATTTACAATTCATCTATAAGATCCACAGTATCAATACCATAAAATAGATCAATCATAAAATCCATTCAATGCACTATCAGAATCTCATATCAAATCATAGCATCGAAATTTATAAATCAAAAGTACGCATAATAAAGAAACCATATTACAAACAATGCCAGTCAATCAAGATGCTATAATAATGCGAGATTTTGGAAAACAAAATGCACATTAAATGTCGTCACCTACCTCAATGAAGGAACAACCAAATCAAGCGCCTAATCCCCTCAGCTCACATGGTCTAACGTACCTGTCAGTACCACAATACTATTTCACGTCATTTAATTCTCTCAATGAAATCTATTATAAGTTTTTCTCTTAAGTTGTGTCCATTTATATATCAATTTGTATAATGATCCCCTAATCTAGCTTTTGATCTAGATCAAGAGTTTAGCTCATCTGATTGATCTTCATTAAATTAGTTTCCATAACATTCAATACTCATATTCTACATCTGATCATTGATTAGAGTTGTATTAATGTCTCCTGATCATAAAAGGTTTAATTCATTCTATCTCCAAGGAATTTGTGGAGATCCAACCATTGGATCGTTCTTTAAAGCCTCCATTTATGATTAATTCATTAATTCTAACTTTAGTTATCACAAATCAGTTTGATTTCATGTTCATCTACCCATTATAGAGTTTATCCATAATTTATGTCTTGATTTGATGGTCAAATCACACTCTTATCAACAAATTCCAAAATCCTAGGTTAGATCAATGGTCCAGATGAATTTCTAAGGTGAATGCACATGGACTGGTCCTTAGATCCCTCAATTCATCTCTTGGATCATCTAATTGTCTAAGTTCTAGGGCCTGATCGCCCCGATCTAAGTTATTGGATGAAAATTTTAAGATTTGATCAAATCAAGATTCTAATGTTAATTTCATGTATGTATCGTTGAGATGATCCCAACAGACATCTTGGAAAAAAAATCGGGCTTATGTAGCTCCCAAAATTGCAAAATGAATATTTCAGTTCATTCATGGACGGTTCAAATCAAAATTTGGATCGGATGTCCTTTACACTAGACTACACTAGTGGGAACCCTTTCCACCACATTACACTGGCGAGCCTTTTACACTAGAATACATCAGCAGAATGCCTTTACACCAAATTACACCAACGGCCATTTACACTGAACTACATTAATGAAAATCCTTTACATTGAATTACACCAACAACCATCAGGGATGATGCACTCTGACCGTCCATACTATTTTTGATCGATCAATGTCTCAGATGATTCGATTTTTTATTTGTTTTCACCATTTTTAAGGTTTTGAGGGTCCCTAAATCCAATGGACGGTTCAAATCATCCATTTGAGGTGTCTTTGAGATAGGTTTTCCACTATATCACTATTTTTCCTAGATTTAAACCCTAACCTCATGAAATCTTCGATTTAAGTGTTAGAAATGATAAAAACTTGTGAAGGAAAGCCAATGGAAGGAAAAAATAAGAAGAAAATCAAGTCATACCTTGGTGAAAAATAAGACCTTGATAGTTTTACCCGAGAATGAGAGATGAAGGAAAAAGGCACGATCGCGATGCTCTTTAGGTGATCCATCACCGCAACTACATGGAAGAAGATGAGATCTGTTTATGGTGTAGAACTTGGCTAGATCTGGTCACGATTGATTAAGGAAAACAAGAAAAATTGGAGGAGAAGATGGAGTTAAATAGTGTTTAGGAAAGAGGGGTTTTTGCCTTAAATATGATTAAGGTGAGATAATCTCGATTACTAAAGTAATTAGCAGGTTTCCTAATCTCTTTTTATTTGTCCAAACCCTAGGACCTGCATTAGTGTTTGTGGGCCCACATGTCAAATGACAATTTTGCCCTTTATCAAATAATTGGGTAAACTTTTTGCCCAAACTCCAATTTGGGCATTCTTAGTGTCGTTGGATTCCATTTTTTGAGTACATTCCAATTCTTAATGTTTCAATCCTCCATTCAATTTACAAAATTTATAATTTTTTAATTTTACTTTATTATTAATAATTGGATATAAAAATTAAGGATATTACATCCTTCCCACCTTATAAAAATTTCGTCCTTGAAATTTCTGTACATACATACCGCTATGCAAATAGCTCTGGGTGGGTCCACCTCATCTCATCCTCTGTCTCCCTTGTTGCTTCCTGCATCGAGTGGGGTTGCTAGAAGACCTTGATCAATGGAATGATCTTAGTCCTTAACTCTTTGACCTTACTATCTAGGATACCTATAGGTCTCTCCTCAAGTGTCAAATCATGTTGTAACTCTCAAGGGATCTGCTCAAGTACGTGAGACAGGTTTGGCACGTACTTTCTCATTATGGACACATGGAAGACGTCGTGTACACCGTCCATTTGCAGTGGTAAGGCTAGCTCATATGCCACCAGTCCAACTCTGCGTAAGATTTCAAAAGGACCAATGTTCCTGGGACTAAGTTTTCCCTTGTTTCTAAATCTCATCACTCCCTTTATGGGATAAACCTTTAGGAATACATGTTCACCCATGGCAAATTCTAAGTCCTTTCGCTTCTTATTAGCATAACTCTTCTGGTGGCTGTGGGCTATCAATAGTCATTTTTGAATAAGCCAAACTTTCTCAACACAATGTTCCACCAACTCGGACTTCACTTTGCATCTCTCCCCCACATCGCTCCACCATAAAGGTGACCAACAAGGTTTATAATAAAGTGCCTCGTATGGAGCCATGCCGATACTCGCGTGGTAGCTATTATTATATGCAAACTCAATAAGTGGTAGATGATCCTCCCAACTACCCTTCCAGTCCATGATGTAGGCCGTCAACCTATCCTCGATCATTTGGATGGTCCTCTCTATCTGGCCATCTGTCTAGGGGTGGAACGTTGTGCTAAAACTCAGCCTCAATCCCAAGGCCTCCTGCACACTATACCAGTACTTCAAGGTAAATCGAGTGTCTCGATCTGAAATGATCATCAAGGGGACCCCATGTAAGTTGATGATCTCCTTGACATGCAGCTTTGCTAAGTTGTCCACATTCTAATTCTGTCTAATACTGAGAAAATGAGCGGACTTGGTCAATTTGTCAACAATGACCTATATCATGTCATGTCCGCTAGTAGTCCTCGGAAGACACACAATGAAATCCATAGTAAGGTGATCCCACTTCCACTCAGGGAGATCCAAAGTCTGAAGCAACCTAGATAGTCGCTGATGCTTTGCCTTAACTTATTGATATGTCAAACATCGTGCCACGCACTCCCCAACATCCTTCTTCATCCCATTCCACCAAAAGTGTCGCCTAAGGTCTTGGTACATCTTTGTACCTCTGGGATGAATTGTATATTGGGATTGGTGTGCTTCCTGAAGTAACTTGCCCCTCAAATCATCTTGTTGGCACTACTAACCTGCCCTTGAACCTAACACCACCATACAGTCCTTTAGTAAAATCGGCCTTGTCTACCAGGTTCTAAGTATTCGTATCCCTGATCTATGCCTATAGAATCTTGTTAAGACATCTAGACCGAGTCAACAGGTCAGCAATCATCACTCTCGACTTCCTGCTCAAGGCATCTATGATGACTTAGCCCTCCCTAGGTGACATTATATGGTGAAGTCGAAGTCCTAGAGATATTCCATCCATCTACGCTACCTTATGTTCAAATCACTCTGAGTAAATAAGTACTTGAGGCTCTTATGATCAGTGAATACCTCAAACCTCTCACCATATAAATAGTGTCTCTAGGACTTTAGTGCAAATGCCACTGATGCTAATTCCAGATCATGCATTTGGTAATTCACCTCATGTGTCTTAAGCTGCCTCGACGCATAGGCGATTACCTTCCCATGCTGCATCAACACTGCTCCTAGGCTCTTACCTAAAGCATAGCAATAAACCACATAACCGCCCAAACCTGAGGGTAAGGCCAACACTGGTGCAGTAGTAAGCCTTCTCTTAAGCTCTTGGAAGCTCTCCTCACAGGCATTGGTCCAGACAAACTTGGTGTCTTTCTTAGTCAGAGTAGTTAAAGGCAACACAATCCTCAAGAACCCATCAATGAACCAACGATAACCCCCTACTAAACTAAGGAAACTACGTATCTCAATCACCATCGTGGGTCTCTCCCAGTGTAACACTGCCTCCACCTTGGTAGGGTCTACAACCACTCCATCCTTTGAAACCACGTGGCCTAAAAACTACATCTGCTCCAGCCAAAAATCACATTTATTGAATTCCCATGCGAGCAATGTTGACAAAGTGTGTCTAGTACTCTGTAGAGGTGCTCCCTATGTGTCTCGTGGCTAAGCAAGTAAACTAGGATGTCATCGACAAAGACGATCATGAACTTATCCAAATAAGCTCGGAATACCCAATTCATCAGGTCCATGAACATTGCCGATGCGTTGGTCAACTTGAAAGGCATTACTAAAAACTCATAGTGGCCATAGCGACTCTTAAATGTAGTCTTTGAGATATCCTCCTCTCTAACCTCAATTGGTGGTATCCTGATCTCAGGTCTATCTTAAAGAATACTTGCGTCGATTGGAGCTAATCAAATAAATCATCAATGCAAGGCAAGGGATATCGATTCTTCACAGTGCCATTGTTTAGCAACTAATAGTCAATGCACAGCCTCAACGATCCATCCTTTTTCTTCACAAAGAGTACTGACACTCCCTAAGGAGACCCACTTGGCCTGATGAAACCCTTATCAAATATCTCCTGCAACTGCACCTTAAGCTCTCTCAACTCTACTAGAGCCATCCTGTATGGTGCCTTAGAGATGGGCGATGCACCTGGCACTAAATCAATGGTAAAGTCAATCTATACTCAGTGACAATCTCAGTAACTCCTCGGGAAAGACATATGCAAACTCTCACACAACATCAATATCCTCCATCTGAGGCTGCCTGCTGTCCTCAACAATCACATAAGCGAGGAATGCTCTGCACCCTCGTGCATAACACCGTGCCGCCCTCATATCAAAGATGATGCATACACTAGCCATGCTCTTTCTACCATGAAACATAATCACTAGTTGCCCAGGTACATTAAAAACAATATGTTTCTTATGGCAATCCACGGTAGCCCAATATGTAGCTAACTAATCCATCCCTAATATGACATCATAGTCAACCATATCTAATAGAATGAGATTTGAATCTATCTTCACACCTGATATCTCTACTGGTATCCCTTGAAGATACTTAATAGCCTCTACAGTCTCGCCTACCGAAGTCAAAATATCCAACCCAAATGCCAATTTATGCACGCATACATCAAGGCAAGATGCAAAAACACATGAAATAAAAGAATGAGTGAACCTTATATCAAAAAGGGCCCTAACATGTCTATATATACCTTCAATAACCTGATTCAAGGCCTTTGCTTGCCCTTATGTGATGGCAAAAACTAGCCCTTGACTATGTGGCACAGTCACCGTTTTTGCACCCATCTTGGCCTACTTTTCCTTTTGTCCCTTAGGATACTCTCTAATAAAATGTCCTACCTCCCCACAGTCATAACACCTAAATGGTTGTCTCTGAAAAGGTGGCTGCTGATGGGGTTGTTCATGGCATTGCTATCTCTCAGGTCTATTATACACTCGCCCAGGGTGCTAACCCTTGCATTTATCACATTTCTTCTTATCTACATCCCTCCCAAGCTTAGTCAAATGTGATGAACTGGAGCTCTCTGTGACTGTATAGCATGAAAAGGTCTTTTGCCCTTATTGGGCTGATACGAGCTTCCCTTAGTCTGAAGAGGATCCTTCTCAAGCATGGAGGCTATGTTAGTAGCATCCCATACAGTCATAAGTCATGAAGGAATCACTCGTGTCCTCAGCCAGGTGTCAACCCATCCACAAATCGGTTTGTAGCTTCCTTATCCGAGGAAAGAGCATCAGGACCAAATCTCCTTAGTCTAGTGAATCGGTTCTAATACTACTAAATTGTCATATCTCGCTACTCTAAGGTGGTGAACTCTTTCTTCAATCACTGCAATGCATGCGGCAGGAAATACTGGTCATTGAAAGCCCGCTTAAAGGTTTCCCAGGTGATTGTCTCTATAGAGGATGAATTGTATGCATAAAAGTTTGCCACTAGAAACCTGCCTCACCCTTTAGTAGGTAGGCAGTTACTCGGACCTGATCCTTAGCTGGAACCTTCATAGCATTGAATGTTCTCTCTACCTTGAACAACCATCTCCCTGTCTCCTTAGTGTCACTATCTACATAGAAGGGTGGTAACATCTTTTGAAATCGCTCTGACAATTTATCTATCTTGTTAGAGTTCCATGAGGCATCACCCTCAGTAGTCTTAGGTGCTAGTGGTGTTTGCACCTGGTGAGTTGACTGTACAAATGAATCTACTGGTGCCACTAAAGGCATTGACGTGGGTGCTATGTTTGTAGTTTGCATTGTAGCCTGCTACTGCATAAGTGGTATCAACCCTTGCATCACTCTATTCACCAACTTAGTTTCACAATCCCCTTGCCGAGGGGACTAACCAAGAGGGTCAACTGGTGTAGCAGGGTTGGACATTGTCCTTCTTCGAGGAGCCATCTGTCAAGAATTCAAGTATCATTGGGCATAAGGTCTTCCCTCTTAGTTCTCCTTCAACTATGATTCATGGACTATCATATACATATAAGTGGACCTTTGCAATGATTATGATGGAATATACTGGGCTCTGATACCAACTTGTAACACCTCAGGTTTTTATAACATTTTTATAGAATAATAAAAGTAACAATAATAAATATGGTAGGGATTCCTGAGTTAAAAAAGTTCTATTTACTAATATATTAAAAACATTCATTTAAACCCCCTAGGTGTTATACCACTTCTAAAAAATATCATCAAAACGATTGCAAAATTAACATACATATGTTGCAATAAATTTTAACCAATACTAGTATAAAATCTAACGTAAAAAACCAAAGACGCCTTTATTTTAAACAATATTTATCTAGAAAACAAAATAATGTGGCCTAGGGTCTATCCATCATAACATTCCACCATACTCAATAGCATGTCCATAGTATATAAGTTTCATAACCAAACTCAATTATGAGTGTATACAATCCATAAGATAAATCTGAAATAGAGTCTATCTAATCACTCACGTCGAACTATCTAACAGCAAGTTAAAGATGGTCCTCACTGCATCATTGTCCTTCCACACTTTTGCCTTTTTTGCTGTCGCACTCAATATATGAGGCATTGCAAGTCATTTCTTGTGTAGGTACATAGACATTTAATGTAATAATAAATGTGGCATAAAAAGAATAATCGAATAGCATATGTTGATATAAGTGAAGGTTATAATATCCATGAAATACAAATGTCATAAATCATGTCAATGTGGTAACAAAACATCATGTGCAATAAAACAAGGATTTCATAGATGTAAAGCATGACATGGTAAAATCTCATATGAACACAATGTCAATAGGTAGGGTCCCCAAAATAAGTGGGTCCCATGAGTGTGCCATACACTTGCACGATAGGGCATGAGTACTGATACCAATCCTCTAAGTGTTGTCACACCCAGGTACATAATAATATCTCAATGCTCATCATGCACGCATACAGAACAAAAGTATGGATTGTCATGTTATAGTAATAATCGTACGTCCCTAGTCTACAGCCTGCCGCTCCCCGTCGGCACCGTAATAGGAGACTCGCCGTCCATCCTCATAGGTAGGCCCAGACTGGTAGTGTGGACTACCTATGATATGAACCCATACTGAATGCCATTTGTGGGCAAGTGTCTATTATCTCATAAATTTAGAGGGTTGGTGGCCGGCCCTAATCCCTCATAGCATGACATCTACCGGGTGAGAGCACCCGTCATAAATCATTAAAACACGAAAATCATGTATCTCGTAAAACCAAGAGCACTTGTGGCTCACCATCCCAAAGCACCCCCCTCATCCTAGTGTTAGCCTCTCAAGGACTAGCCACCACCATCAATTCTTTGGAAATCATTAAATCTCAGTGATACAATAAAGAAGAGATATTTACAATTCATCCATAATATCCACAGTGTCAATACCATAAAACAAATCGATCATAAAATCCATTAAATGCAGTATTAGAATATCATATTAAATCATAGCATAGAAATTTATAAATCACAAGTATGCATAATAAATAAATCATGTTACAAACAATGCTAGTTAATCAAGATGCTATGACAATGCAAAATTTTGGAATACAAAATGCAACATTAAATGTCATCTCCTATCTCAATAAAGGAATAACCAAATCAGACGCGTAATCCCCTCAGCTCGTGCACTTTAACGTACCTGCTAGTACTACAATACTATTTCACGTCATTTATTTCCCTCAATGAAATCTATTATAAGTTTGTCTCTTAAATTGTGTCCATTTATATATCAATTTGTATAATGATACCATGATCTAGCTTTTGATCTAGATCAACAGTTTAAATTGTCTGATTTATCTTTATTAAATTAGTTTCTGTATCATTCAATACTCATCTGCTACATCTGATCATTGATTAGAGTTGTAATTTACTAATTTAATGTCTCTTGATCACAAAAGGTTTAATTCATTCCATCTCCATGGAATTCGTGACAATCCAATTGTTAGATCATTCTTTAAAGCCTTTATTTATGATTAATTCATTAATTCTAACAAATTAGTTTATTTTTATGTTCATCTACCCATTCTAGTGTATATCCATAATTTATGTCTTGATTTGATGGTTAGATCATTCTTTGATCAATAAATTCCAATATCCTAGGTCATATCAATGGTCCAAATCAATTTCTAAGGTGAATGCACATGATTTGGTCCTTAGTTCTCTCAATTCATCTCTTGGATCATCTAATTGCCCAAGTTCTACGGCCTAATTGCCGTCTGATCGCCTCGATCTAAGTTATTAGATGACAATTTTAAGATTTGATCTCATTAGATTTGATCATTTGAGATTCTATTGTTAATTTCATGTCCGCATCGTCGAGATGATTTCAACGGATATCTCGGATAAAAAATTGGGCTTATGTAGCTTCCAAAATTGCAAAATGAATATTTCAATTCATTCTTAGACGCTCCATATCAAAATCTGGACTGGATGTCCTTTACACCATACTACACTAGCAGGAACCCTTTACACCAGATTACATCGGCAGGCCTTTTACACCGAACTACACTGGCAAAAATCCTTTACACTGGATTACATCGATGGTCGTCGGGGACGATGTGCCTGCACCATCCATACTGTTTTTGCTCAATAGAGTCTCATATGATTTGATTTTTTATATGTTTTCATCATTTTTATGGTTTTGAGGGTCCCTAAATCTAATGAACGGTTCATATCATCCATTTGAAGTGTCTTTGAGATGAGTTTTTCACTATATCATGAATTTTCCTAGATTTTAACCCCAATCTCATGAAATCTTCAATTTAAGTGTTGAAAATGATAAAAACCAGTGAAGGAAAGCCAATGGAAGGGAAAAACAAGAAGAAAACTGAGTTATACCTCTTAGAACTATGAAAATTTTGATCTTGATAGTCTTACCCGAGAATGAGAGATTGAAGAAAAAAGCACGATTGCGACGCTCTTCAGGTGATTCGTCACTGCACCTCAGTGAAATAAGATGAGCGCCATTTATGGTGTTAAACTTAGCTAAATCTGGTCACGATTATTAAAGGAAAATAGGAAAAATCAGAGGAGAAGATAGAGTTGAATAGTATTGAGGAAAGAGGAATTTAGGCATTAAATATGATTAAGGTGAGATAATCTAGATTACTAACGTAATTAGCAAGTTTCCTAATATCTTTTTATCTGTCTAAATCCTAAGACCTGTATTAGTGTATTGTGGGTCTCACTTGTCAAATGACAATTTTGCCTTTTATGAAATAATTAGGTAAATTTTTCGCCTAAACTCTGATTTGGACGTTCTTAGTGCTGTTGGACTCCATTTTTCGTGTACAATCCAATTCTTAATGTTTCGGTCCCCGATTCAATTTACAAAATTTACTTTATTATTAAAAATTAAATATAAAAATTGAGGATATTACATATTCTAACATAGCTTGGAAAGCTATTTTTGTACTTAGATTAGCTTAGGATTAAGTAGAGTATTTTTAATAACCCTAATTTTTAAAAATTTATTTTATATAATTTTTATTGCAAAGAATGGATAAAATAAAATTTTAGTTTGAAATTCTAATAAATAAGCTTTTTATAAAATTAAAATAAAGTGTTAAACGTTTAATAATTGAATTATACTCCAAAAAATGAATTTAACCGTACTAAAAACGCTGCAAACGGAATTCAAACGAGAAACTTACAGAATTTTTAATAGTAAAAATATTTTAGCAAATTTACCTACGAATCTCATTAATATTTTAAATATATAAAATATCTAAAATGGGGGGGCTGTTTTTGATATGTCCCATCTCAGGTTTCTCGTCGGCGCGGCGGCCAATTAATGCCCACCGCTGCACACACGCCCCCGCCAAGTAGTCTGGACGACGTAAGCGCCGGAGCAGCCGGCATTAAGAGCGGCCCTCTTCTCCCCCCTCCTGTCCTGGGCGATCTCTCTCCTATCCGGCTCAGCGACGGCGATAGCATGATAGCTAGCCACCACGATTGCCTATCACACCGGAGACCCACCTCTTTCCCTCGCCAATTCCCTTTCCTCGTCGGCACTGCGCAGGGCAGTCTGCCGGCGACGCCAACCGCCTCTCTTTGTCCCCTTTCTCTCCATTTTCCCCTCCGGTGCTACGCAGGGCAGCCAGCCGGTGATGCCAGCCACCTCTCTCTCTCTCTCTCTGGCAATCGGCGGGATAGCCAAGCCGGCCGTGCCCGCACTCGCACCAGCCCTCTTTTCCCTCTTCCCTGCTCTCCTGTTCTCCATCGACCGGCGTATAGCCAAGCCAGCCGCACCCGAACCAGCCCCTCGGTTTCCCTCTCTCTTCCGCATTTTCTTCATTCCGCACCGACCGGCGCAGCCCCCTTCTTCCTCCTCTTGGATTTTCTCCGATCAACGATGGCCACAAAACCCCTCTTTCCCTTATATATTTCCCGGCAACCAGAAAACAGCAAAACCCTTTGTCCTCCCCTCCGATCCTTCTTCGAGTGCCCTCCTCTGGGGCTCATTTTCTCTGATCCTTCGTCGGCGCACCCACTGATCTGATTTCTACCCGCGGTGCACCCACACGGTCACCCCTCCTTTCCCCATGCGGGCATCGCTCGGGGCAAGCCAGCCGGTGATGCCCCTCGGAACCCTCTCCCTCTCCCTAACCCTCTCTCCCTCTCACCTCTCGCTCTCCTCTGGCCGGCGCACCCGACCAAGCGCTCTCGATAGATCTGGCCGGGCGCCGTGCTCTCTCTCTCTCTCTCTCTCTCTCTCTCTCTCTCTCTCTCTCTCTCTCTCTCTCTCTCTCTGGCCACCGCCAGCCCCTTGCCCTCTTCTTTTTTCCTCTCCCCCGGTGCCGGGCTGGTAGTTTCCTCCCTGGCAGCATCACTCCGCCCCTCTCATGCTAGCCTTCACGGGTGGGACCGTTACCATCATCCATCATGAGCCCTTGATTCCATTCTCTGTCTGATCTGTGGAAACACCCACAGATCCGACCATTGAACTGAATCTGATCATGGAATCGGTTGCTGATAACTTGATCCATGACTGATATAGTCCTTGATCAGCCACCTAAAACCTAAATCAACAACCGATTTGAGCTTTCACGTAGATCTTACATTGGACCATGTGATTTGTTACCGATCCAAGCTTATGTTAGAATTTAATCATTCACTGCGATCCTCATGACGTGAGAAACCAAACCCATCATCCAATTCAGCCATCTAGGAAGATCCGGTGGTGATCCACAACTATGTACGGTCATGATCGTGTTGATCCATGATTGATTAGACAATCCATCATCATCTAGCCTTTGATCTAACTATAAATATTGGATCCATAATCAAATACACAAGCCCTTACACAATCCAACCATTATCAGTCACTAGCACCCAAATCTATTATTGATTTGACCTCTTATCATGATCCAACCATTGATTGGCCACTAGATTAGATCTACGATTGATCTGTCCCTTTAAGATAATCCAACCTTTGATGAGCTACTTAGGATCTAGATCTATGATCAATTGGAGCTTCCAAGTAGATCTGACCATAGATTGAATATCAGAGCATCCGATCTACAAATGATCCGACCCAACACCTTGATTTGATTGTAGGTTAATGATATAACACTAAGATTCATGATTGATTTGAGTATTCACCCTAGTCTATCCATAGATCCATCATTGAAACCCTAAAGCAATGATTTCTATGGCCCTTTTTCCACAATTTGATTGTTGATTAATGATTAGGTGCTTAAATTGTAAGATCGAGCATTGATCTAACACTAAAGATTTGGTACAACCTTGATCAACTTGATCACAAACAATTATAATTGATCAGATCACATCAAACACTACATCATACTTGGATTTTTGCAGGTCGAGGTAAGATTATCATGAAAATGTATTTAAATTAATTAATTAAATTTTTTTTACTTATATTATGCTAGTAAATTGTAGAAAACTTAGAAAATAGGTATGATGAAGATGGATTGGTCCCCAAGAAGAGTAATTAGCCTATTTGAACTATTAATAAGAGTGAATCTAACGGTTTAGTCACTCTAATGACCTTGGATTAAAAAATAGGATGCGAAAATAATTAGGAACCATTAATTTGATCAATCAAAATTCAATTTGACTGTCAGATCAATAGATCAAACATTAAGATATGAAATAGACTATCTGTAAGTTAGAGATTAATACAAATTGAGGATAATTAGATGACCAACACATTTTCAAATAGTAAATTTTGCTGCATTGTTTTTACAAAATTGTTTTCAACTAGAGATCAATCCTGCATTAAGAATTAGTTTTGCATTTAAAAATGCATATGAAAACCTAAATGGTCACAGTATCTATAACCATCCTAGGATGATTTTTCACCAATCCTATGCATAGCTAGAAAACACATTAATCATAGATAGTTTAGGATTCATTTTATAATTTCATTCATGATAGTTCTAGGCTAGGTTTATATTAAAATTTAGACATGTTTTTCCACAATTTTAGTATGCCAATTTTCCATAGTTTTTATCTATATTTTATAAAGATGTTAGGCTAGATTTCACTTAGGATTAGAGTGAACCTAGCCTACTATTAGGAAATCTATTCTTTTATTATCTTCTATTGGCTTAAAAGTTCTTTAAAATTGATTTTAAAATTATTTTCAATTTGAAATAGGTAGTCTTATCCTTAGTATAATATTTTGATTTTATGTAATTATCTTTCATAGTAGATCTTGGAACTAAATCCTTGCTATATTATAGTATGATGTAACATAGAATTCTTAAGATTTGAATTTTTAATTTTATGTCATTATCTTTCATATTAGATTCTTAGATTAATGATTTCTAAAATTAACTTTCAAAGAACACATTTTTAAAAAAAAGAATCATATGGTTTTTTTAATTGTTGAGTTATACAAAGAAATAGTATGTGGTGGATCCTAATTTTTAGCCTAGTTGATCTTTAATCTTAATTCATTTTTATAAGTCAGTTCATTCTCATCCATTTGATTTGATATCATCAATTTCCTTAATTTAGGATCATCCATGCATCATTTTAGATTTAATAGATTAGAATAAATTTGGTACTTAATTTTTTATTTTTTATTTTCCTTGTGGATTCGACACTGCAATTATACTATACTGATCAACTGTACACTTGTAGGAATTAAACATCAAACAACTTTATATTTTCTTTCTATTTTTTTTATTTTGAAAGACAATGTTAAATATGTTTTTTTTTTGCTTGTAGAGAATAAGTGTATGGCTGACACGAGCTTATGTGCTTCTTTTTATGAATTTGAATTTTTATGAGCAAGTAAAGTCCAACAAACATGGTTAAGAATCAGTTCCATTGTAAAATAGGAAAGTCTTAGAAATAGGTTCTTCTCTTTGACTTGAATATATCTTGAAATGGTCATGTTTCAAGTCAATTTTCCCTCTCACAAGAGTGGAGTTAAGACATGTTTGCCAAAGTGAATGAAAATTGGCCTTGTGGGGAATGGACTTCATCTTTTTGGTACAAATTTTAGCTAAAATTGCATTATATGCAGAGTGCTATTTATTCACCATAGATTCTTTCATGGCGTGGAGTAAGATATGGCATACAA
The DNA here is from genome assembly GCA_035236585.1 of Warburgia ugandensis. Lineage (NCBI taxonomy): Eukaryota > Viridiplantae > Streptophyta > Magnoliopsida > Canellales > Canellaceae > Warburgia > Warburgia ugandensis. The sequence goes on from CP141135.1 coordinate 27,520,032, forward strand.
TCAATTTCTGTAATGCTACTTTTTTATTACAGTAAAGAAGTCATCAAACTTTTTTTTCCATTATTATTCATTTCATTTTTTTATCTGCCCTTGATCATTTTTCAATTTTCTATCTCAAGCTTTTTTGGCTTGCTATCATTCGAGTCTTTCTAGGCTTGCTATCACTTAAGCTTTTTTGTCTTGCAATTGTTCAAGTCTTTTCAAGTCTTCTTAGACTTGCTATCACTTCAAGCCTTTTGGCTTGCTACGACTCAAGTCTCTATTGGCTTGCCATAAGTCAAATCATTCTAGACTTACTATCTCTTAATCCTTTTTCACTTGCAATCACTTCAAGTGTTTTATCTTACAACCATTTCAAGCCTTTTGGTTTGCTATTATTCAAGCCTTTTTAGACTTGCCATCACTCAAGCCTTTTTGTCTTTTAGTCATTCCAGCCTTTTGATGTACTATCATTTAAGTCTTTTTAAGACTTATTATCACTTAACCTTTTACTCATTTCAAAACTTTTTGCTTGTTTTTGTCCCATATTTTGGTTAAACTCTTCAAAATTATTAAATTACAATTTATAATCATTTCCCTAGTTAGCATCTCCCTATCTCTATTCCATCATTCACATTTTAGCTTCACATTTTCATGATATACCCTTTTGTTGCATTTTCTTCCATTTTCCCCATCAATTTTAGGGCCTCCAATTGTTTGGCCTCAAATATTTCTTTCTTAATGTTTTCACCAAAACAAGGGGCATTCCAAGCCCTCATTTGAGTGTTTTTTCTTATATGTGGTCTATTACTTTGATTTTTGGGCTTTTTGAATTCAACAACACTCAAAGTGGAGCATATGTAGGCACCCAAATTTGCCTAAGGAACAACTAAGCAATTGCCAACTTTGTTTTATTTTTAGTTTTTTACAACCTTGTTGACAATGCTTTAACAATGTTTTACATTGTTTCTTAATCTTTGACTTTGTTTAAACATTTTTCCCAATGATGAATATACTCTAAGTATTATCATCTAATGAAGGACTTGAAAAGAAGTCAAATACCCAACTCTACACACCTAAGTACATAAATAATTATGCACATGTTTCAGGATGGATTCATACCTTAGTGCAATTTCATAAACCAAATCTTAGCTCTGTGCATTACTTTACCTAGTGATGTCAGCAAAACAAATTGTTCTCATCTGCATGCTTTCATGCCTTGGAAATTTAGTCTCACTTCGACTTAATAGTCTAAACTTCCTAAATTTCATCAATAAGAAAGGCGAGTACCTGACAACAATAAGGATAATAAGTAATGGTACGATGATACTTGAGAGGAAGTACATGTAACTCAAAACTTCAACGCAATTACTTTATAGAAGGAAGCTAACTTCTTATTTAAGTTTTAATTTGCTGGAAAAGTACTTTGAAATTTGGAAAATCTTGGAGTTTATTTTCAAGTAAGGGTAGAGGCTCACTACAATATTTAAGGTAGCTTTTTAAACTAGATTAGACTAGACTTAGTTAGTTTATTTTTGTGATAACCCTAATTTTATTTATTTATTTTATGTCTTTTATCACTTATTTTATTAGAAATGGAATAAGAAAATGAATTCTATCAAAAAGTTATTTTCATGGAATTGAAGTCTTCAAAATCAGCCTTCAAAACTTAAAATTTTGGAATGCACATGACAAGACATTCTAGAGACATTAAAGTTTGTGCAAAATAGGGAATGGGAACAAAAACCCCAAATTTTTACAAATTTAAGTGGTTCAAAATTTGTAATAACAACCCTTTCATTTGTCGCATTTACTTATGAATATAATAGATAATTTGTTGAAATAGACCAAAGAGGAAAACCAAGGAGGAAAAGAAAGAAGAGAGAGAGAGAGAGAGAGAGAGAGAGAGAGAGAGAGAGAGAGAGAGAGAGAGAGAGAGAGAGAGAGAGAGAGAGAGAGAGAGAGAGAGAGAGAGAGAGAGAGAGAGAGAGCAAAGGAAATCCAGTGATGAAAATAGTGAAAAACCAACGAAGAAGATGACCCACAAAGGAGAAAATGAAAGAGAGAGTGGAAGATCCAATCCATTCATCTTCTCCACCATCATGAAATGATCAAAAACCCTTTGAAACAAAGTTGATTGGGGGTTTCTTTTCCATTAGATCAAAAGTGTTAAGCAGTATGTAGAATGGTTTTGAATCAAAGATAACCATTCACTTTCTTCATTATTCTGCGAGTAAAAGGCCTATACTTGCACAAACATCAGGCAGAGACAATGCTGAATGGAAGAAAAAATAGTAGATTACGTTTTCCACTATAGTTGTTCAAAATTCATTCAATGATTCTATAAATTAGACGAGTAAGGGAGATTTTTTTTTTTTTGGGGGGGGGATGGGGGCGACACGAGGACAAAGGCATGACACAAACAATGACTACTTGACACTAAAAATCAAGTCAAAATCTATTCTTCGGTGACTGTTTTGAGTGTAAAATGCATGGTTCATGTAGGTTTCGTGACTGTTTCCTCTTTGGTTTCACTTTCCATGCAATTTTATGTATTATTTCTTAGTTTTTAAATCTTGAATTGTTTGAACAAGACTAAAATTCACAGATTGATGACTAGAAGATTAATATGAGAATCTCAATCATCCATTATACACGGATTTAATCATGGGATGGTTCAATTAGTCACTTTAAACATCTAATTAGTAAAATTCAAACAACTATTAATACTTTAGCGAATTGGCCAGCTATTGAGGATATATGATTCGTCAAATCTGACCATCCATGATCAGATTAGTGGTCAAATTAGTATCAAATTTGATAAAAAATAGTCTGTAATGATGATCAATTGATGGTTGACCATTAGATCATTGTCAGATGTTTTGATTTAGGTGAATGGTATTGTTTTACAACTCTAAGTAGATCCTAATTGTAGGATTGCAACTAGAATGTAATTCTGAAACATAAAACTCTATTTTATGAAAATATGATATGATTTGACCATTGTATTGCATTCAGATGTGTAAACCTAAAACTAGATATGATGTTTCACATAGCAAGATAGAATCCAACCATTGGATGGTCAAAAAATTAGAAATCAAATCACCATGCAATGACAATGATGTAATCAAAATGATCTAATCATCCAAATTTGTGAATCAGACCATTAATTAGCATTTGTGATTCCTGGTTCACAAAAATAGTTGTATAAAAAATGTATATCAACAAATGTAGGTATGATTAAAATTATTTAGACTGTGGATCAATAATCAATGGCTCGAATCATATGATTCGAGGCCTGATGGACTTCTGATCAATGATCCATGATCCATGATTGGTAATGTAGACCAGCAGTCTAAATGACTGAGATCACTAGATATAAACATATATTTAAGATGGAATTATGGAAATCTCATTATTTTTAGATCATACTAGATTTAAAAATATGTATATGTATATTAAAAACATAACTTTTGAGCTATATAGATTTAAACATAGTTGGTCCGACTTTAAATTGAGTCTTTGGCCAAAGCCATTGGAAAAGCTTGTGGGAATAGATAAATTTGCCTACTGAGATAGGCATTTGAAACCCACTATGTTTTCTGCATAATCTAATCTAATTTTGGAAGAATCTTGGTTCATTAAGATGAAACTCAAATTTGATTCATGAGGATCATCAAATTAAGTGTTATGCCAATGAATCATTGTTATTAAATTAATGATATCTAATTTGTTAATAATTTTGGTTTAACCCACTATATATTATGATTATGAAATCTAACCAAGTGGCATGATTACAATGATGTATGTATGATTACTTTACATAGCATCAATTTATATTCCATGGTTTTAATTCACGTATGATTAGCACGCAACAGATGAATTGCATTAAGTGTAGAGGTACCAGATTTATTGCCTTGTTTTCTGAGGATTTATTTTAGACAGGCACTTTCACTGTAATGACCCCAATTTTTGTAACATTAAAAGCCCATAAAAAGTTCAGTTTTAAAGATAAGGGCATTTTGGTCATTTCACTAGTCACCTTGACTAAACCTAGGAATTTGGTCCTAAAAGTGGTTCCATTAGATGCGTCTCGGAAAAAGGAATCCAACGAGACCAAAATCACCCAAAATGGAGTTAAAATGAGCAAGCAAGATATGGCCCTTTGAAGTTCATGGGCAAAACTATAAATTTCACAAAATGACTTAACTTGAAAAACACAGGTGCCCTGTTTTGATACGGGCACCCCGTCGTCTTCAAGCTCCTAGAGGCTTCTGGAACGGCGGTGTTTCAAGGAGAAACCACCGCCATTCTGGAGGTTTCTCCACCGCCATTCAAAGGCGGTTAGAACCCCTCCAGAACCCTCTTTAAAAGCTCTATAAATAGAGCTCTTGGGTGCCTCTAATGGTAGCCCAAAACCTTGGAGAAAACCCATCGCGGAGTAGTGACCAAGAGGGAAAAACGTGGAGAGAAAACCAGCCACGAAGCAGGTATGCTCAAAAACTCCCCAAACCCATCTCACCCATAGTCCTAGGCTCAAATCCCCTAAGTTTTTGCATAAAAAACCATGCAAAACAGAGCCTGGGAGAGCCACCAAGGACCCTGGGACGTCCCCAGGGCCGCCCTAGTTCGACAGGGTCTAACCAGGGTGACCTGAGGACGACCCTGGTCTCCAACGGGCGGGACGATCCAATAGGAACGTCCCACGTCGACGCAGGTCAACGTCCGTTTGAAAAACCAAACGGGTGCGTCCAGGGACGCGCCCGCTAAAGAGAGAGACGGGCGGAGAAGTCTCGCGCGTCTGCAGACGTGCCTGCTGAGGCGCGCTAGCGTGCGTCATTTTTTTTTGGTTACTTAAGGAAGTTGGGCGCACGTCGTAGACGCACAATGCCCTAGCATTCCTCCTTTTTTTGTCTTTAAGACTCTATGTACATATAATACTAAAACGCTTATAACTTGAGATCTAGAGCTCCGATTGAGGTGTCGCAAAATGTGTGGTGTCTGTATCGACGACGCAGACACATCCAAACCATAAAATCCCTGATCAAGGCCCAATAAAAGGAGGGCATGACCCTTAGAATAGGATGGTGGTGCGTGACCACTAGAACTTTGGAAAACTGAGAATACCAAGGCCCAATTAGGACCTTAGGACACCCATAGGCATAGAGATGGACCCCTAATGCCTAAGTAATAAGACCCAACTACTCTAAACCCATAAGAGATAGGTTAAACTAACCTTGAGTCCCCAAACCATGTTCAGGAGCGTACGAGGACAAGAGGGTTAACACGACCTAGTTAGGTAGGTGCTCTATCACTATTAGATTCTTTTAAAAAGAACTATTGTTATTTTGAGAACATATGTTTTAGATATATGACTTGATTTGCATGTGATTTGCATGAATTAATTCAGCATGCATGTTAAATGCTTTGTACATAGCCATGTTTTGAAATGACTGCATATACATTATGCACATATATGTGTTGCAAACAAGTGCATGCATTGCATGATTTAAGTACATGCAAAGATTGCATGTTCTTGAGGGTTGCCAAAAGACGCTGGAGTGCCGAGGGCCAGGCAGTTGTGAGAGACCCAAAAGAGGACAAGTTTTAACAAAAGGTTTTGACTTATCTTATGTGATTTGGGCAAGTAAGCCCGTGGGTGCTATGCCGAGGGGTCTGGGTTGGCCACCCGGCCTCTACCACTAATAGGTGGATGGGTACCACGCCCAAAAAGAGGCAAGTCCCTACGTTGACTACATGTGGTACAGGGGGCTACCATTGGTGTCACGGCACTGGGTCGACGTGTCATAGGCCCCGTGGAGGCTATGACCAAGTGTCCTCAGGTACCCGGGGACCACACGGCGAGGAGGTCGTGGGCATAGTGGACCCTATGGTTTGATGTGCATTTCATATAGCATGATATGAGGTTGGTCGACCGTACCATACTAGAGGTCCATGAGTTGGACTCCATGAAGCATCTATTGCATATCATGATGTCATCATATATATATGATACTTTCAGTTTTGGATTATGTGATCTTTTAAGTCATGAGAATTTCTGTTGATTATGGATTCTTATACTGATATTGAACTCGAGTATTCAAACATATGCATATTTTGAATTTCAGTTGATTATGGATTCTTATACTGATATTGAACTCGAGTATTCAAACATACGCATATTTTGAATTTCAGTTGATTATGGATTCTTATACTGATATTAAACTCGAGTATTCAAACATACGCATGTTTTGAATGAGCATATGATTTTAAACTCTCAACCCTTTGGACATGTGTTTGTACTTAGTTACAGTTGGGCTGTGCATTGTGACTGGAAAGACCTGGGGAAAAACATTTATGATTTCTGAAGTTTTTCAAAAACTACCTTAGTTGTTGTGAAAGCAAATGACACTTGGGGTTTTCAAAAATGAGTTTAAAAATAAAGGTTTTCCGCTGCATTGCATGGTTTTTATAGAATGGTTTTCAAATAGGGATGCATCCCGCCTTAGGAAATTAGACATTGCATTAAAAAATGCATGAGAAAACCCGGGTCATCACATTCACTCAGTGGACACTATGCTAGGAGGGCAGTAGGGTTGACCACGCAACCTTAAAATTTTAGATACCAGTGTAGCCATGATAGGCTTTTTTTAGTTTGGACATCATAGGAAGGCCTACATGGAATGTTGTCCCACACATCCACATGCATTGTGGATCATAGTCTCCTTGGTACAGAATTGACAACTAAGCACACAAATAGCTGGGTTTAGGTTGTGGTTGCATAGTGGTCCATGTGTTACTTTTTATATTTGTGGATGTGACATTATGCTATGGGCACAATAGGGTGATGATTCCCTTTACTAATATTTCATGACAGTGCCTATATGTTGGTATGAGTACTCATGGCCAAAGTATGAGTGTTGAGACACTCTTGGGAACCCGTGAGATATGGTAATCCCCTAATGATGACATTTTATACTTATGTAAGTATTTTGTGAGTTTATGACTTCTTGGTTGCATAGTTACTTTTTAAAAATGATTTCTCAAAGAGCATGGATTGCATTGGATGGTGCTGTTGAAATCTTGAACTTAAATTGTATTTGGATAGTTTTGCACCTTCACAATATTTGAGTGTGTTATCATGCTTGAATGATAATGATTATTTAAAATCCTCTTACTCTAAGGGAATGGATTCATAAATAATTCATGACTTTATTTCGGCATCCTTGCATAAAATTTCATTTGTATTTGGAATTGTGAAATTGTTCAAAACATTGGGAACAATCTTTAGTTCATGTTGGGGGGTGTGGACATATATAAGATTTTTGTGTTTTTCATGTTAAAAAAATTCAAAATTTTATAAGTTTTAAAAAGATTTAAAGTAAAGTTCCTTTACTATGATGAGAATTGGATTTTTGAAGCTCAGTATTTCTCCTACTTTAACTTCTTAATAGAAATACATATGATTAATTCTTCATTATTCATGTCTTGAAGAGTTTTATAAAAGATAAATCTCGAAACACACTTACATGTAGTGCATAATTTTAGATAAAATAAAAGGTTATGGCTTAGAGACCTAAGAAAATCAGTGGAGACCTATATACCCAAGTGAGCTTTAAAGACTACCATTTTTCTGACATTACTATATATATACTTTGAGAGACCCCAATATCTTTATTTTGGTCAAAATGCCAAGAACTAAAAGGAGTACTAACTTTCTTTCCTGAGCATTTAGGCTTTAAGAAACCTAGGAAATGATACAGGTCATCTTTGTTTTATCCCAAAGACATAAAGCCTACCCAGCATATTATATCACTAGTTAGAGCCTTTGATCCTCTTGGTAAGACTATTCTTTTTAAAATCCCATTTACCTTGACCCAGAAACCTAATTAGAATATCCATTACCTATCTTTCAAAAACATGAGTAGAGATGGTAGAAAAAGTTAGAAGAAGACAAAAGTAAAATAAGTGAAAAATATTAAAGTGCTTACATAGAAAAAGCTTTTACTAAAAAAAATACAAAGAAGAGTCAGAAGAATAGAAATATCAAGAAAAGAAAAATGAAGACAAGGAAAATATAGAAGAGATATTCACCTTAATATAGTCAAAGTAGAAAAACTATCCTACATCAATTGAAGATCCCTCCTTAAATTTGAACTTTGAATCCTCATACCCTTCCTTTCAAAACCTAGGTCTTAGTAATGGCATCTCTTCTAAGGGATCATATTCTTCCATCTCATTTATGCTTGAAAGATTATGTGACCATCAATCTTATTGGATTAGGTAACATAAAGGGCAGTCCCAGTGCACGAAGCTCCCGCCTATGCAGGGTCTGGGAAAGGGGCGAGCCACAGTGGCCTAAAGTAGGTAGCCTTACCTTGCATTTTTGCAAGAGGCTGATTCCACGCCTTGAACCCGTGACCTCAAGGTCACATGACTACAACTTTTACCGTTGCGCCAAGGGTCCCCTTCTCTGAGAGCTTTATTTTTTAGTAACATATTGAGTGAAATTTTTTTGACCCCTTTCTCTAAGAGCTTTATTTTTTAGTGTATACCAATGAGAAATGGAGGTAAAGACAATTTCCAATGGAGCAATGAGCGTATCTATTTAGAAGTTCTAAGTTATGTAACATGTACACACACATGCACTCCAAGATATAACTATAATAAAAAGGCATTTGTATGTGGATGACATGTCAAAATTTTCATTCATCTTTATTAAGTTGTTAAAGTTATTAGAGTGCTAATGGAAGAGACTTCTTTGAGTTAGATAAAAAGGACTTAGCCTTATAGAATTTTGTGGGAGTATTCACAAAAAACACTCATGAGGCTTAACTCGTCCCTTGGAGATTACCTATGGGTTTAAGGGCTTGTTGCATATTGTTAACTCGTCCCATTATTTCATTTAAACTTCGAAAGGTGAGTGTGTGCTATAGCTGATATATAATTATAGTTTTCGAGACAAATATAACCTAAATTACCGTCCAAATGTATGCTTTAACTTAAATTCTCACGGGAAATTTCTTGTTACTCATAAAGAAGTCACTTAGAAAGGTGTACTCTCATTAATATATGAGTAGAATGTTTTTTATCAAGTCCAAAAGTCTCACGTATTTTCTACAAAAGAACAATAACTTAGAAAGAATGGTAATGCCCTCATGAAGAGATATCACTATTAAGAATGTTATATTCAACCCAACTCCTTATTCATTTATAATCATATTCAAGCTATATTTCTCCTAAGATCAAGTTAGGACTCCTATTAGGACGAAATGTAGGCTTAGGTGAGGTTATCAAAAGGATGGATACAAAGGTAAGCAAAGGATGTCTGAAAAATATGTAAAGATCTTTTATTGATGTATTCACAATTCTTCCATTTTTGGTGGTAGTAATGAACCTTCTTCTTTTTCATTGGCTAATTATTTTTTTTGTATATAGCCTTTTTGAACTTTTTCTTCCTTTTCCCCTCTTTAATGTTCATATCTTCAATTGTATTATTCATACTTTGTCTCAAGATGTTCTTCAATCTTCTTTATATATTTCCAAAACAAATGGGTAATGGATATTCTTATAGGGGTTTAATATAGGTAAAAGTTGTTTGGCTAATAAAGAAAAGGCTGATATTAAAAAGGCACAAGGGGCTAACTAGTGGAAAATAATATAGGGAAGGCTAAAGGCTCTGGGTTTTATCAAGGATGGCCTCTATAATTTCCTAGGTTTCATATGACTTACAGATGATCTTAAACTTATAAGGTTTAGTCTTTTATATTTCTCAATAGTCAACAAAGATGAAGAATAATGAAACCAACTAAGAAATAATGTACACTAAAGAAAGTTTTGAACTCATGTATAACCCTCAAAAAAGGAAGAATGGCTCAAAACTCACTTGGGTTATAAGTCTCTACAAATCTTCTTCAGGATCTCTAAGTTATATTCTCTCTTCAACTTAGCTATATATAGCCATTTTTTGCAGTTAATATTTTGAGTTTATTTTTATTTTTTTTCATGAGATACTTTAGAAAAAGAATAAAAAAGTGAGCTAATTGTATACAACTTTATCAATATATTGAAGTTCAAAAATTTTGCTGAATATTCAAAAAATCTAAATTTTGATCTTAATGAAGGAACTTATCAATCAATTATTATTTTTTCAAAAAAAGATGAAAGAAAAATTTTAAATCTCATGATTATCTACACCCCCCAACTTGAACTAAACATTGTCCTTAATGTTTGAAAATATAGGATGCCTAAATGATGAATGGAAGATGTAAAAGACTAAGATTTGAAAAACTTCTGGGTTACCTCCCAAGGAGCGCTAAGTTTAACGTCTTTAACTAGACATAATGATGAGTACACTAATGGTAATTGGCAAGGCTCATGGAGTGGTAATCTAAAGTGGGTCATGATATTGAGGTGCCTCTAAAAGTGTCTCTTCAATTTCAAGGTCAAGCATTTCTAAGAAAGGTTTTAACCTTTGACCATTGGATTTTTGGATCTCCCCATCCCTCTCAATGGTCCCATGAGGATAGATTGCATGTACTATATAAGGTCCAGTCCATCTAGATCTAAGTTTTCCTGGGAATAGATGCAATCTAGAGTTATACAGTAAAACCTTTTTACCAGGTGTGAAGGATTTCCTTAAAATATGTCTGTTGTGTACAGCCTTCATTTGATCTTTGTACTAAAAATTGTTGGGTTTTTGGTAAGTGCACAGCTATTGTAGAATATCTAGTGCAAGTTTGGGTCAAATCCATGAAGACTCGACTTGAAAATGGAGTTTACATAAACTTTACTAATCTAAAGTTTAAAAAAAATAACATTGCATAAATAAACTAACAAAAAGATAATAAAAAATACATATTTAATGAGATGGTGCAAATTATAGAATTTTGAATTCCAAAAGTCAGAATATTAAAACTAAATTACATTATTGGAGTACACTATCCTTAGATAAACAAAACATGGATAAAATAGAATCGAAATAAGAACGAGATACAACTGTCATTACATTAGGGATACAAATGTACTTATCTTTAAAGATTGAAGGTTAAAAGTGGAATCTTTACAATTTTCTATTTTTAATCGAGCAAAAAATGAGATGCGACAGAGAAAACAAAGCAAGGGAGAAGAAGAAAATGGGAAAAAGAGAAGGAGAGGGAGAAGATGGGGGAGAAGGGAAGAGGAAAAGGAAAAGGAAAAGGAGAGGGGAGAGAGAAGAGAAGAGAAGAAACAGAGGGAAACCCATTTTGGGTTTCCTCTCCTGAGATGGCCAAACACAGTAGAAGCCGATGCTGGTTTTCAAAGAAGGTGAGGTAGGTAACTGGACGAAGCAATGACTGGAGCAGGGATCAGAGATGAGCAAGGTGGTCTGGGCATCGACTAGTGGAGGGGGAGAGGTGCAAATAGGAGTTTGGTATGGTTGGAGACGCATGCGGCTTGGTGTTGTGTAGTGAAGAATTGAGTTCACCGATGCTAGGCTCTACTAGGCAGAGAAGTTGGTTCACCGTACAGTCTAGCCTGGGCAGAGGAGATGGGTTGGGTAGTCTGAGCACTGATGGTTTGGTGTGAACCTAAGGGAGCCAGGCTCTACCAGGTAGAGCAGTGGAGATTCGGGGTGTTGATGTCAGAGATGGGATAGAGAATGGAGAGAAGAAGATGGAGATGCGGGAGAATAGAAGGTTTGGTGTGGTTGACGATTTGGTGTGGCCGGTGATGAAGGATTCATTAGTGGACTGAAAGAAAAGGAACAGAGAGATGAAGGAAGTCTGGGTTTGGTCTAAGGAGGGAGATTTAGATGACGCCGGCGAGGAGATGAGGAAATGGTAGAAGCCTGGGTTGGTGATCGATGGAGTAGTGAAGCAAGGGAGACCTAGAGTTGGGTTGCCAGTGTTGAGTGGGGCAAAGAAAAGAGAGAGAGAATGGGAAGATGAGAGAAGGAGGAAACAAGGTGGAGATGTGGGTGGCTTGGTCTTAGTGCGGCTGATAGGAACAAGGTGGTGAATCAGGAGAAGGAGATGGAAGGGGACTGGTTCAGAGGCTGGTGACAATGCTCGAAGAGAGTGGGAGCCAGTGTGTAGAGATGCAAACACAAGGTGGGACGGTTGGCTAGAGGTAAACCATGGAGTGACAAAAAGAATAGAGGTAGAATAGGATGGAGAAGAGGGATAAAGAGATAGGGGAGACTCGGGCTATGCCAGAGCGTAGACACAGATACAGATCTGGTTTGTATCGGTGTGTCACTCACCGGTGCTATCTTATGGGGGATGGGAGGCTATAAGAGGTGTCGCAAAGAGGGGAGGAGAGCATGAGAGAGATTGAAGAGGAAGAGTCCTCTCTCTCTCTCTCTCTCTCTCTCTCTCTCTCTCTCTCTCTCTCTCTCTCTCTCTCTCTCTCTCTCTCTCTCTCTCTCTCTCTCTCTCGTTAAATGGAAGAGAACTCCACGCCCAACCCAACCCAACAACTTCTTTTTGTCAAAATAATTTATTCTTTTTTTTTTATTATTGGCTTGCTCCTTGCTTCTCCCATCATGAATTTCAACCTACCCATGCCTCTCCATCATCTCGTGCATTCTACCCATGATGTGCTATCTTTGCATGGACAACTATGTAAATTATTCAAAACCACAATCTCCATCGTAGATTACTGGGCTTATGATCATAGCCTCTTGATGAACTCAATCTACATCATCCACAGTTGTATTGTTTGATCTACAAAACAATAGACTGTTTTAGAATCATCTAAGCATCAATTTATCCATCTAATTAACTCTAATGGTCATCTGACCATTAAATCTTTAAATTAATGGTTGGATGATCAATTAGAGCAAAAAATTATTTTAAAATTACAAAATGTCCTAATTAGATGATATAAGCAAATGATAATTACGGGTTTTTTAAAGAAAAATTGAACACTTAACACTAAATGCAGTCGTGAGTACCTACAAAAACAACAACCATTATGTTTTCATGATTTTTTGCATGTTTTGATTGAGACTAACAAAATGCTAGTTGGGGGTGTCATAAGTGTTCAATTTTGTATAAAAAGTACCTAATTAGTAGCCCATGTGATATAACTATGGAGTTATTTCTAAGGTTTTTGTGAAAATTTGTAATACATGTATTTCTAACCTAATAATTCAAAAGTTTGATATTTTGCAGGTTCAGGAGCTAATCCAGAGTAAGTGTGTAAACAATCATATTTTTTTAAGATTTAATTTGTGTTTTTCATCTTTTGTTGGTATTAAGAAGATGATCCAAAGGCCATGATCGATCAAGATCAAAATTGAAGATTAAGAGCAAAAGATCAAACCAAAGCTTAAATGGCATCAATCCAAAGTATAATCAAGGGTTAAGACCATCTTAAGCTAAGCAAGAAGGCAATGGGAAGCACCAAAGGTGACTAAAATGTTCCTTGCAAAAAGCCATGCAAATCCACCACTTTGCATGAGAATTGGAGCCATTCATGAGGTTTCCTAGTCTAACTAGGGAACCTAATAAACCTAAGTAAGTGAAGCCATCCAAGTTTTTGAGCCAAGGAGTTAGTCATTCAAGCCACCAAGAATGAGCCATCTAGCCACATGAGGCGATACTATTGGAGGACTATTTCAAGCAATTATCCTAGTTTATAAGTACGATTTTAAAGGATAATTAGAAGGTTTTTAGAGATATTTGCAAAAGGTAAGATGATTGTGCATAGATGGACTAATCAAGAGAGAATTTCCACTTTCCATCTTTTCCTCCACCTAAACTAGGGTTCCACATTTTTGGCTTGAGGGAGCCATGTTCTTAAGAAGACAACGCCTTCCCCTTGCTTAGTTGGAAATTTATGTCGTTTCCTAAATAGGAAACCCTAGATCTTTCTCAATCTTTTTTACCATTTTCCTTTCTATTTGTCTTTCTTTTCAACAACCAAAATACCATATATTTAGAAGGGAAGGAGCTGCATGCCACCTTCCTAAGAGGAGGATGCCTCCTCCCTTTCTAAATACATGGTAGCCAACCATGATGTCATCTTATGGCCTCACTTGCTTACCTAACTTTCCCTCATTGAAATCCTATATCTACATCCACTGTCCCATCTTAATTAAGCCCTCATCAAAGTGGAAACCTGAAATTGTATGAATTCCCATGGATTCCATGTTTTTACCAAGTAGAGGTTTTGTGAGAAAACCTTGAAATTTGCACTCTTACTTGGGATCTTTTGGAGCTTTGGACTTTAGAATTCTTTGGAATATTTTTCCTTTGGATTCTTAAGCATTTTCCTTTACTTTTACACTTCAAATCTAGGTTAGTACTTTGTTTTCATTCCTTAGTTGTTATTTATTTGTTTCTTTAGCTCTAGACCATAGAGCTTCCTTGTTTTCCCTTAAACCTTTCCTTCCATCTTCTTAGTTTTTCTTGCTTATTCATCAAATATCCAAGTTAATTCTTCTCTAGTGGTGATTTCCAAGAGAGCAAGTAGCTTGAATCCTTGAGTTCCATCCTTGAATTTTACATTTTCTTGCTAGAATTTGGAATTAGTTCTAGGCTTTTTTGCCTTAATTAGTTCCATTCGTCCAGCCATCCTTTCTCTTGAATTCTCTTTTGGATTTCACTTACATGTCATCTTAACTTAGTTTGATAGCATTGGAATGTGTTGGATGCTTCATTTGAATCAAGTTTCAAGTGTGGGAAAAGTGCATACTTTTCATGTTGTAATCTATGTAATATGTGCACTCCTTTGGATGTAATTTGTTGCTTAATCAATAAAGTTTTTTGAGAATTATTGTTCATGTTTAATTCCTATAGCTACGTACCTTAGATGTTGAATTTTTTCTTTCATAAAAAGTGTTAGTTAAGTTGCTTTCCATGCTTGGATTGATTTGAGTTTCTTAAGTGCTTGAAATATAGAATTTTTCCCTTCAATTTTCATGTTTAAATTCTAGCACCTTTTTCATCTTATTTGCTTGATTCCTTAGGAACCATTTAGATTTCTAGGTTATTTAGTTATTTCATTGATAGATTACATGTTCTTAAGCTTCTAATTTTAGAATTTTGATCATTTTCTAACTCATGAACCATGCACAACATCTCACCTATCATGCTCATGATATGTGGGTAAAACTCCTTTAAGTGGTTGATTAATCTTGGTTGAGATAGTTTTAAATTTGGTTTTTGGAAGTGTTAGATTTAGTAAGGGGATTTATTTAACGGCATATGTTTGGCATTTCTGTGGGCACATCTCTTGCAATTGTTCTATGATATCTTGTGTGATATCTAAGATATGTGACATTTATTTTGTGATATCTCTGGTGATATCTTTGGTAATATATGAAATACGACATGTAGAAATATTTTATTATTTTTTAATAAAAACTAATGCATCAACCAATCAAAGAGCAATGACCACCAACCAATTTTCTCATTTATATTTTGGCAGTTCCATCCTTTGATTGCCAATTTTTGGAGTTCTTCGTCGAGTCACATTTCTTCCTCTGTAGCAATCAAAGAACTATTTTCATTTTGCTAGACACCTGCATTTCTCAACCCACCTTTTTATCAGCATTGATTCTAAATCTTGCATAGATAGTTTTTTGCCCTGGATAATCTTTGACCATTTCCACTTCGATCCAATCTAAACATTTCACCATTTTTGAGATTCAATAGTTTTTCTTTTGATTCCCCTTGAGCAAGTCCACCACCCCTTGCTACCATGAATATGATGAATGGTTCAAGTTTACCATAAAGGTTCCTCATGCATGAGCAAGGTGCATGGTTTGTTCCACGTGCAAGAGTGTCGACTCTACCAAGATTATAGATGAGCATCCAGAGAATGTATCTTAGAAAGTGAATGATCCGAGCCGTCTAATTAGGGGCATGCAAATGCTTGAAAAACAACCATCATTTAATTTTGGTAGTAAAATTCACACTTGGATGAAAAGTTCAATCAATACTAGGTACCTACTTTAAGTTACATATAGGGAATACCAAACTTGATAACCTACAATTACACTGTCATTGAAATTTTGGCCTATAGTGCCACTGTTGATGAGCATCAACACAATATCTCATTAATTGATTTATCCTAGCCATCTAATTATGAGCTAGATTTCATGGATACATTCCTTAGCCAACAAAGAAATGGCTAGACAGGATGCACTTTCATTGAATATAAGTCTCAAATCTAGTTACAACTTTGATGGGATCCCATATAGGGGAATGGAGATCCACTAGATGAAAGTCTAATCACCACCTTAAGTACTAGAATAATGCAAGTTCTCTGCTAGTTATAGCATGTATTGCATCAAAAAAATCATTACTTAATAAAATCCTTGCACAAAAATTAGAAAAATCCAATTATATGGTGTAGTTTAATAATTTCTTATTAATTTAGGTAAGCCTAGTATCCCAGTGTACCACATCAACCACCATCTAAACTATTGGTTAGGTTGGCTACTTTATGGATTGGTATGACTTTATAGGCAATATCTTTGTCTTTAAGCTATGCATCATAGTCCCCTAGTGCTAACATGGGTCATCAGAAATCTGGCATGTGCTACGCTAGAGAGAATCCCATTCATTGTCAATGGTAGCATGCAGGGATGGAAAGAGAGGGACACAATGCCTATTTCTCTCTCTAAAAAAACATCTGTTTAATTTGATTTTTCTCTCTCTAGAAAGAAGCACATTTTACACTAGAAAGAGGATTTGGCATATCTTCAATGTCACCAAACATATCAAGCATGACAAAGTTAAATAAACCTGATATTTAACATATGCCGAAGATATCGCCATTAAATAAACCTGATATCTCATATATGCCGAAGATATCAATGTTAAATAAACTTGATATCTTACATATGTCGAAGATATCGCATTTAAATAAGCCTAATAGTTCACATATGCCGAAGATATCGTGGTTAAATAAGTTGCAGTTCTGAGATATGCAATGATATCTCAAAAATGCCTAACATATGCTGTCAAAATAAACCCCCCCTAAATTTCCTTAATTATTGTTTCCATTTATATGCATGTTTCTAATTCTCATTAAATCTAGTTATATTTTATTGATTACTTGTTTTTCCATGTTAGTTTAGTTTTAAAAAGCTTCCTAAATTGGTTTCAGAAAGTCTCTAATTCTAGTTTAAGGAAATGTTAATTTAGGAAAGTCTCACTTTTAGCAAGTTTCCTTTGGTTTAATTTTTTTAGTTTCATTCATTCTAGTTTTTTTCCTTCATTGTATAGCTTTAATTTTAGAAAGTTTCTTTTAATTGTAGTTTCTAGTTTCATGCATATTTCCTTTCTTTTATCATTTACTTTCCTAGTTTAAATTCAAATCTAATTCAATCTATGTTTGGCTGAAGTTGAGCACCTTAAATAAGATTCATGCAACATACATATGTGAGATTCCTCGTGGGATCGGCCTCGCTTACATTTAATTACTACTTTGCTTTCTGCGCTTGAAAGTAATTTTAAAGTTACACTAAGTTTTTGGCACCCTTGTTGTCGGAGAATTACAATAGATTTGTATTTAGATCTTTATTTAGATTGTTTATCTTTAGTCATAGTTTTAGGTTGCATTAGATTAGGATTTTTTTATTATCATTCTTGCATATTTTCCTAATTCCTCACAAATTGATCATTATTCTTGTTTTGTGTGAGGGAAATTTGGCAAAAGGAGCAGCGATGATCTGTAGGTCAAAGCTTCATCATATTTTATTACTTTTCTAGATTAGGTTTTTTCTTTTGAGTGAACGTGTAGTGACACCCCATTGTAATTTGCAATTTATTTATTCAATTTTAAATGGGTTGTATTAATATAGGGCAAGTACGGGATGTGGTGGCCCACACTTGATTTACATAAACAACCCTACTGTAAGTATCCCTCACTCTCTTTTTATAGTTGCATTTTATGTAAATTGCATCTAAATGGTTCGCTTTGTTGGATAGCATATAGGCAAGCATTAGTTTCCTTTTTTTGTTTTACAAATTACACTTTTTATGTTTTATAATATGAACCCTCATAAATGAGGATTGGATTTCATCACCATATCCTTGAGCCACCTAGGTAACCAAATTAATTTGTTGTATGTTTGTGATCCCAACCCTTGAAGCTTAATTTAAAATCAAGTACCAAGAGACTTATGGGTTTCAAGCTTATAGGACTCTTTTAGAAAGATGAGATCTATTGTCACTCTAGTGGCTTCTATGCATCATGGTTATAGTGGGTATATAAAATCTAAGTGATTTTTTCAACTCTTTTTTTGGCCATTGTTAATGTCTAAATGCCTCCTTTCATGAGAATTATATTAACCACTTTAGAGCAGGATGCAATTGATAAGCAATAATCGAGCCTAGATAAAAGGATGAGCTATTTAGATCTAGGTCTAAAAAGCTACCATCCTACATATTATAAAAGATTATCAAAATAGCTCACTAGTGAACCATTGGGATTGGTTATACATCATTTAGAGTTAGGAGTTGCATTTAGGTTGCACCATATGGCCAGGGTTTTTCTTAGTCACATAAAAACATAAAAAATAAAAAATAAAAGAAGAAGAAGAAGAAGAAAGTTCTCATTCCTTGTATACGATGATTTACTTCATTATATGTAAAGTTGAGTGCAATGGCCTACCAAGTAGGGGATAGTCTATCTCCAATGTCATCTTATTTCACTCCTAAGCTATTAAATTATGAGGATATGCATGAGATTGATATAAGAGATACTCTTGATATGTCGAAACATTTGATAGAATGGCTACTACAATGGAGAGGATGGAAACCCTAATGAATAGGTTCAATGCTTTTAGGTAAGATACTAAGTCATATCAACAACCTTAGTATGACAACCTACCCCTATTCTAACACATAATGGTCATTATCAGAAGCACATGAATGCACCTCATGCATTCACTAACCCTAGCAATCACTATTATCCTAAGACAGACTATCAAGACTATAATGGATGGGCTAGGCATCATGAACAACCACGGACTCAAAATTATCTAGATGAACCATCATGATCCCAACATGATCATCCCTATGAAGAATATCAAACATATCAGGGAGAACAATCATCATTCAATCCTATTCAAAACATTCCCAGTACCCTAATGCCATAGCATTACGAGATGTACAAGTCTAAAGAATCATTAGAAGAGACCAATATTAGAGAAAGTATGGAGCCAATATAATTGAAAATGGATCAAGTGCATACTGACATTATAGAGCTTACTGAGGAAATGAAACAAATTAGGGAGGAGAGTGAGAAAACCCTTGAAAGACCTACAAGGATAGAAATACCATGTGTTCCTTCTAAGCTACAAGATTTCCAACCATCCTTGCAATCCTCCAACTTATATCCACTCGAGTCATGTCCTACTACTTTTTATGATTATGAAGATGAGACATCCATTGATGAAGAGAATGAGGTTTTAAACACTAAGACATTAGTGGACACTTCTTAATGGCAAGACTAAATAGAAACCCCAATAATTTTTGAAATTCAAATTGAGCCTTGTAATATAAAAGAAGTACCCAATAGGGACCTATAGATTTTATTTAATCAAACATCAGATAGTAAAGTAAGCCCAATTGAATCATACCTGTGCTTGATGAACAAGAAGAAGAACTGCCAATTGATGTTTTGGATCAACATCAACCAACTCTATGGTATGCACTTGAAACTAATAAGGATTTAAGCCCCTCTATTACTCTGCCTCTAGAAAAACAAGAACAACTTTTTAGGAAAATATAAAGTCAACTTAATCCCCAATTTTAGGAAAATGTAAGGAAGAATGAGGAAAAAGATGAATTGAGTATAATGGTCACTATTATCCCTATATTTGGTAAAAAAAAAAATAGGACAACTCATCTAGAATTGGTCCTAAGAAATTTAAATGCACGGTAGTCTTTCATGTTGTAATGTTAGCACCACCAAAAATTTCAAGGTGGAGGAATTATATTGACTACCATGAAATTCTAAAAATGAGGGATCAAGGTGGTCCCACAAATTTTAAAATTGCAATGGTCTACTGTATCCTAATGTTATCACCACCAAAAATTTCAAGGTGGAGAATGTACATAAACTATTGCGAGATTCTGAAGTGGCATGACTTATTTTCGTATTTCATTGTTAGAGTTAGGGGAAATGAGGTTAACCAGTTAGGTCTAGGACTAGGGTAGAGTAGAGTACTTATAGAATATGTCTAGCTGAAGATGTTAAACTTAGTGCTACTAGGAGGCAACCCTAGATTTTTTGAGTTTCATTGTTCTACATCACTCATTTATCATATAGATGTCCTATATTTCAAAAGATTGGAGATAATGTTTAGTTCAAGTTGGGGGGTATAGACATATATGAGATTTTTTGAGTTTTTTTGTGCTTTTCATGTAAAAAAAAAATTCAATTTTTTTTTAGTTTTTCAAAGGTTTAAAGCAAAGTTCTTTTACTATAATGAGAATTGGATTTTTAGAAGCTCAATAATTCTCCTACTTTAACTTCTTAATAAAAATGCATATGATTAATTCTGTATCTTATTCATGTCTTGAAGAGTTTTATAAAGGTTAAATCTGGGAACACACTCACACACAATGCATAAGTTTAGATAAATAGATTATTATGACTTAGAGACCCTGAGGAAATAAGTTGTGGCCTATATACCCAAGTGAGTTTTAAAGACTACCATTCTTTTGAGGGTTATATATATATATATATATAATTCCATACTTTCTTCATCATACATAAACTTTGAGAGATCTAGGTATCTTTGTTTTGTTCAAAATTCCAAGAACTAAAAGAAGTACTAACTTTCTTTCCTAAAATTTAGGCTTTAAGAAACCTAGGAAATGATAAAGACCATCCTTGTTTTAGCCCAGAGATATAAAACCTACCCAATGTATTATACAACTAGTTAGACCCTTTAAGCCTCTTGGTAAGACTTTTCTTTTTAAAATCTCATTTACCTTGACTCAGAAATACATTTAAAATATCCATTGCCTATCTTTCAAAAATGAGTAGAGACGGTAGAAAAAGTTGGAAGAAGGCAAAAGTAAAATAAGTGAAAAATATCAAAGTGCTTACAAAGAAAAAGCCTTTCCTTAAAAAAGAAAAAAAGAAATACAAAGAAGAGCAAAAAAAATAGAAAAATAAAGATGCAGAGAAGGAAAATACAAAAGAGATATTCACTTCAATATAGAAATACAATGAAGAGTTGGAACAATAGAAATATCAAGAAAAAAAATAAAGAGAAGGAAAATATAAAAGAGATATTCACTTCGATATAGTTAAAGTAGAAAAATTATCCTACATCAATTGAAAACCTCTACTCATATTTGAACTTTGAATCCTAATACCCTTTCTTTCAAAACCTGTCCTAAGCCTACTTTTTGTCCTATTTAAAGACTTGTTGATCTTAAGGTGAAAAATAGCCGTGCTGAGGATACCAACTGTAACAACCTGGGGTTTTTATAATATAATTTTGTAATTCTTTCTAAAATGTTGGGCCCTTAGTTTGCAAAAGTATTTAGAAAACAAACAACAAAAAATATTTCTCATAAAAAGACCCTTTTAAAAATCCCAGGTGTTTTTTTTTTTTTTTTTCTCAAAAAGGATTATTGGTGAAATGAGCGCTACATTTCTACCAAAAATTCAACAGAGTTTCTTCTGTTTTTTGGACATTAGACATTTAATGCATGCCATTGCAAAGTACTTAATAAATACAATTTTTATAAATAAAAGAATAAGAGAGACTCTGTCTCCATCCCATCACATTTATAAACATGACTGAGTATTTTGAAAATCAAAATAAATGAAAACCAAAGAAACATCCACAACTTAAAATATACATGCCAGGATCAATCTAGTCACAGCCACGAAACCTCGACTTCCAATTTCAGGTCTACTCATCTATAAAGCAAAGTCATACTAAATCAAAGTATTACTTCAATTTACTAGTTCAGCAATCACATTACAATGCTGTTTGATATACCTGTTTAGTCATCTTAAAAGCTCTAACACAATCTTCTACTTCCTTTTCCTTGTCTTATTTCTTCAAACCTGAGACATTGTAAACAATTTACAATGTCTCAGCATGCTTGCACTTATGTAGGCGGTTTCACATCTATTTTACCAAGTTTGTAATTCAATTCTAAACAACATCTCAAATCATTTTTCTTGTAGTTTCTAAAGAATATAATAATCAAAGATAAGATAAGAAACATGATTGAAGCTGTATTTCAATCTCAGTTCTATAGTGTCATGCTAAAATGTTTCAAATAGTATGAATATAAAATGTGAATGACTTTAAATACATATTTTCGAAATGATTGAATCATCATAGTAATCTCAAGGAAGTTGCAACATAGTACATATCCCAAAATCATAGGTAAGTGTAACTTGAGAACTATGTGAAAGATACACATCTAACTTGATAAATGAAACGCCATAAGATCCTCATAGTATTAAAGTAGTTATTGGTTAAACCACGAACATCGGCAATCCCAAATTAACAACATCATCACATGTACATATGCACCCCGGCGAACACATTAGCTAGTTGGTCATGAGTACTCATCTAAGACCAACAAGCCCATCTACGTGGGGTCACAAAATAGAAATCCTATGGTACACTATGCTCATGACCAAATCAGTTAATTGTATCTCTCTATGTGACGACCAGGGTTTTTCAATACTTTTTTTTTATAAAACTTTTCGAAAGGTGGGGCCCCAATTTTATAAAAACCAAAACGGTGAAAAATAATTTCAATTGAATTTCATTTTTTGAAAAATCCTGAGGTCAGCCATTGACACAAAACAAGATTATTATTTTTTTCCAAGTAAACATGTTTAAAATAGATTTACTATTCCAGGACTCATCCAGTCATCAACCCCATTCCCATAACAGTATAATCAAGTCCAACAACATATATATATATATACATACACAGTCCATGTGAAACCAGAACATACCTCTCAATGAGACTTCTCGATCACTATTCTTCCAACTCCTTATATGTCCTGTCTTTCTTTAATATCTGAGGCATTGCAATAATAACGCAATGCCTCAGCAAGCAATGCTTGGTAGGTACATAGGCATTTAATGTATATCAATGGAACAAAATCGAATAATCATATTGTTACAATAAGTAAAGCAATTTTCTACAAGAATATAATTATTTTCAGCAATGCTAATAAAATCTCAAAACATCATATACAATAAAACATGCATCTCATGGTTATAAAACATGATATGATCTCATGTAAATGAGCATACAATAATAATAGGGTACCCCCAAGGTACGTGGGTCCCACGATTGTCCCATACACTCGCATCACAGATCATGAGTACTCATATCAAATCTCTGAGTGTCGTCACACCCAGGCATACCATCACATCTCCATTCTCATCATGCAAGCACACACAGTGGCAACCCTTCAAGGTCTTAACCACCACTGCTCCCCATCAACACCATAATAGGAGACTTAACGTCCGTCCCCATCGAAAGGCCCGGACCAGTAGTGTAGACTATTCATGTTACCAAACCCCTATCAAAAGCCATCTGCGGCAGGTGTCTATCATATCACATCACAAATCTCAGAGGGTGGGTAGTCGGCCCTCTCCCTCTTAGCATGACATCCATGGGGTGAGAGCACCCGTCATAAAACACAAAGCACGAAAATCATGTATGTCTAAAAACCAAGAGCACTCATGGCTCGCAATCCCTAAAGCACGCCCCTCATCCTAGGGTTAACCTCTAAAAGCCCAGCCACCAAGCCTCCACTTTCCTTTCTCATGAAAACCCATCAGTTTCAGTGATGCAATAAGGAAGATCATTTCTATTTATGCATAATTAAGTAATATCAATCTCATAAAACCATCGGTCATAAATACATTCAATACATGATTGAAATCAAAGAGCGATCATAGCATAAAACTCTAAATCTCACAACGTCATCAACTAATAATAAGTGCAATTTAAATCACAATCACTCATGATGCTATGATAATGCAAGGTTTTAAAATCAAAACAAAACATTAAATGTCGTCACCTACCTCAATGTGAGATCACCCAACTCAAGCATATAATCTTCTTAGCTTATACGTTCAGATGTACTTGTCAGTACCACAATACTATTTTGTGTTATTTATTATATTATAATGGAATCTATGATGATCCAACCATTGGATCATCCTCTAAGATCTCTAATTATGATTTGGTTCTTAATTTAGTCTCATCTCATGTCCATCTATTTGTTTTTGTGTTTATCTAACGTTTATACCTTAATCTGATAGTCAGATCATCCTTAAATCAATAATTTCCCAAGATCTGGTTTAGACCAATGGTCTAGATCAATTTCTAAGTTATTAATTAATATTTCATAATTTAACTAATTTAAAAATAGACAAATATAGGTTTTCAAGCTAAATCTAGGTCCGCATCATCAATACGATCGCAACGGATGTTTCTGCTTGTGATTTGGACCTTTGTAGCTCCCAAAATCAAGTTTTTTTGTGAAAAGACTTCATAAATTAATTAATTTATAGGGGTAGGTACGCGTGCACCAACTTACACGGGCGGTGTGGTTTGCACTAGCTTACACCAGCGCATTGCACGCCCAGGATGCTTAGTGCGTTTTAGACGTCCGGGACAATGCGCAAGAGCGTCCCGCACGCGCGTACAATGGAGCACCAGCATGCGTGCTTCCCCGTTTGTGCGTCCCGGTGGGAGTCTTGGGCTCATCTCCATCGGGGACGATGAACCCAAGCCGTCCACCTTGTTTTGGCTTGATCGGAGCCCAGAAGCTTTGATTTTTTATCTGTTTTTGCCGTTCCTAGGGTTTTTGGGTCCAAAGATCACAATGAACGGCATAGATTTCTCATTTGAGGTGTCCTTAACATGGGTCTAACCATGCTCCACAAATTTGAATCCATAGGCCATCCAACGGCCATTCTGATCAAATATAGCCCGGATCTGTGAGGGGAAAGTTGGAAAACAAGGTAAATAACAAGTTAAAATGTGTAAATTACCTTATTAGAGCCAGAGATGGGAGATCAGAGTCCTCTAGTGCGTGCAAACTTCAACTTGTTTTCGCGGTGTGCATAGGGCAAAACAAAGGTTCTCCCCTGATTGTTTGGCATGAGAATGGAAGGGGAAATTTGTATTTAATAGGCTAAGTCCCAATTTTTTCGAATGGAAGGTAGATCAGTGCCTTCCTCCATTAGAACTCTAATGGAAGTGGAAAAGGGGTGTCATTATCAAAATGACTCCCTTTAATTAATGTCCCTGGCAATTTACCAATTTACTTTTACACTTAAAATGGTCATAACTCCCTCATCCGAACTCCATTTTTGATGTTCTTTATACCGTTCAATTTCTATCGACGTGTACTTTTTTGTTTTTGAGTTTTTAGGACCAATTTCTATACATAAAATTTTAATTTTAATTTATTTAATTTATTATTTAAAATTTGAGGATATTACATCCTTCCCTTCTTATTAAAATTTCGTCCTCGAAATTTTGATATATGCCTCTATGTGCTCTAGGTGGGTCCTCTGCATCTCTTTTATTGTCTCCCATGTGGCCCCCCAACTATGAATGACATTCTCTATGGACTTTGCCTTATGAAATAGTTTTAGTCCTCAACTCCTTAACTTTATTATCTAGTATACACACAGGTCTCTCTTCAATTATCATGTCAGGCTGTAACTCTCCTGGGATTAGCTCAATTTTGTGAGACAGATTTGACATATACTTCCTTTGAACAATTGTAAAGTCATCCTCACATCACAATATATGATAAACGTGATAATAATTCCAAAGTTAACATCAATAAGTGATTCCACGACATGTCACACCTTCTTATCTCAATCCATCATGTAAATCGATGCCTATCAATCCTCTCTTGATATAATCAAGCACATCATAACCACATATGACCCAATTTGCACAAACCAAACCTCCACCTAGAAGTTGATTACTTATGTACCACTTAGTACTAGTTATCTTACTACATTTGCTCGATTCAGAGTATCTCTGTTAACATATAGGAAGTCATTTACTAAATCAAAGTAGGAGCATATAGTTCACCAATAGGAATTCATATGCTAGCCACAACGACAACTTATCAACTCACCAACAAGAACTCTATGCCAATGAGAACTAATCTGCAACATTATCTTACTTGTAAGCACTTAGGAGCTTGCCACCTAAAAGTCTACCGGTGTGTTTAGCACCTACCCTCATTGGTTACTCACCAACATCAATTTTTAAATTGAATTTTGCTTAATTGTAAGGGAATAATTTCACATAATATTATATATCACTGATATCTTGGTGAAACTCAATTATACAATGCCCGTAGTTTATAAGATTAAGAAACTATGAACGCTAGTCAACAATTTGGCTAATCTTAGCCCATCACAGTCTCAATAAATAACTCCTATGTTATTCCAAGTGTTTCATAAAGGGAAGTTACTTCCTCTGACCATAACTCATGCTATAATGTTTGCAATAAATGATGAGCCCTTAGTCATTTTGGATTCATGCACAATGATTCCGTGTGCCCCTCTGTGTTCATGAAGTATTCAACAATACTATCTATTAATCCAATCATGTCCCATCAAAATAACATTTAAAGATTTGACCCATCATATCCATACATTCTGTCAGTGTATTGGTCCCACTGATTTGTACCATCCAGAATTAGTAACAATCATGATAAGTTTTAAAAATCATCTTAAAGACGTCATATATAGAATCCTAGGCTGGGTATAATCACGCATCTCTTTTATTAGTTTTCTACCGCAATATTATCAAACGAACGTAACTCTGTGCATAATAGTAAAGATCTAGCTCTCTTCTCATGAAGAAGACTAATGCACTTCATGAAGGCCCACTAGGCTTGTCAAAACTCTCATCAAAAGCTCATATAGTTGGAACTTTGTCAGCTCAATTAGGAACATCTCACATGGCCTTGAGAGTAAGTAATGCTATGTCTAATTAACTTCAATATCCACCCCTAATGGAAAAATCATGAAACTCCCTAGGCAAAATCATAAACTCTTGCACATCATCTTTGTGCTGATTCCATAGTCGTTCATGGTACCCTATAATCTTACAATTAAGAAATACTTAGTAACCTCTAAAAAGTATCGTACTACCTTTAAGATAGAAATAACACAACTCTTAAAGATGCCTCTTCTTACACAAGTGAGGCCAATAGTTGTCCAATTACACCAGAAGTAATCTTCTTATCATAGAAATCACTATCTCCATATTAGAGAATCCATTCTAAGGATTATATTGCAATCAATCATATCGAGTGGGATGAAATCAACATTCATCCTATTTCTCATTATCTCCACCACTTGTCCCTAGTCATACTTACAAGTTTCCATAACCCTTTCACTAGTATTCTTACATCTGATCCTAGATACTCCCATATATTCCCAATATATTCCTCAAAGCTCTAATACATAAAGTCCAAATCCATTGGATCCTTCGTCAATAAGTATTTGAGCATGTTTACTAGAAATTAAGAAAATATTTTCTATTGCCCAAATCGAGGTCTATACTTCCTTCCAAGTAATGACAGAGATTCATCACTGCTATTGTGGAGCCATTTCTGCCCCCATCTCCAATGTTAGTTAGTCTGACTCACAGTCTTATGAAATAGTCTCTATCAAATACTCTATCTCCCCACTGTCAAAACATTTAAAGGATTGTAACTGTAATGGATGTTGTGGCTGCTATTACCACTATTGCAATAATCTATTAACTCCAAGGCATGGCTATCTAGGTGTCTATTGTTTTACTAATGTACTTTCTCTCGTTCACATCCCAATCTTGTCTAATCAATGTTACTGGCTCAGTGGCCCCTATAATTATGTCAATGAAAAAAAAAAATCTCTTGCTCTTTCTAGGCTAACTCAAACTACTCATGTCCAAGTTTTTATGCTCAATTCAAGTCCCAACCAAGAGAATATCTTTTGATAACGTAAAGTCCAATTCTATTGCCTTTATCACTAATGTAGGATGCGCTACCATCCTTTGATTTCTCAATCCAAGTGTCAACATATCATAATCTATTGTAGCCTCCTTACCCAACATAAAAAAAGTTAGGGGCCTATCAATCAATTATATATTCTAGTTCAATACTGTTGACCCATTTAATTTCTTTTCCCTAAAGCAACAACTTTCACCTTATCGCCAAATGCTCATAAGAGAAGGATATTGGTCATCACTAGCCTTTCTAAGAGTCTTTCATATAAAAGTCTCAACAATGGAGGAACGTGATCTCTCAAACAATCATAATTAGAATTCTCGTAATCAAATTTTCACTGTTCTCACTTCTACTATTTCATTTCCTTTAACAAATCAAATATTCCATGGTCATATTTATCAAATCATTTACAATTGTCAACTTCACATCCAATGTGCTTAATATTTCATGATGACTTTCTTAGCCATTTTAGACTACATTATAATCAATACTTAACAATTATTCTCACAACACATTTATCACATCCTCCAAGGCCATGCACTTTCCATCATAATTAAAATCCCAATAAAATTTGTAACATTAACTTGTCACCAATGTCTAATTATCATTATTTTATTTTATTTTTTGTGCATATGGACTTATAAATTTCAACTTATAGAGCAAATAATTCATCTATGGAATATTAAATATTGTTCCACCAATTGTCAATGATTTTCATTCATACTATAATTTATTCCTCAGCTAAATCCACTTCAAGTTTAGATGAATACAATACTTCCTTAAAATTCTCAAGTTCTCATTTGTTCTAACCATCACTGATCTTGCTCAATTGTAGTTATAATAGCCTTTATACTCTTTTAAAATTTAGAAACATAGTCCAAGTTATAACTTGAATTCTTAAAAGTAATTTATATACACATATCTTCTATTATATAGTAAAGTTTTCACCCAAAGAACTGATTCACAATCTTTATTCTAAATCTTTACTCACCATTAACCATTGTACTCTCTAAAGTCTCATACCTACTATTCTCACATTAGATATTATATTCACAATACGTTTTCTCCATTAGCAATCATCTATCAACACTAATATTCTTAGCTAGACACACTAACTCATGCATTCCATGTAGTGATTTCTTACCCTTAAGAGCTTCACTATTCTCATAAGAATTAACTTTTCCTTTAGTTTATCGTTTTTCTTTTTCCATGACTATTCATGTCTCCCACTTGAATCATTGTCTATTAATGATATGATTCAACTCTATATATGATTTTCACTCTATCCTTCCACTTACTAATTCAACTCCCAGCATCATTAAATGGTGTTTATTCTAGTTTTGTAATTTACTAAATGATTTACTCATTTAGCTCCTACCAGTCCTAATTCTCACCTTGGACTGTCATCTTTCACATGGACTTTTGGGATTGGCTATGAGTGGATGAACCTGCTCTGATACCAACTGTGATGACCTGGGTCAACCATTGACGAATTTCATTTTTTGAAAAATCCCGAGGTCAACCATTGACACAAAATAAGATTATTATTTTTTTCCAAGTAAACATGTTTAAAATAGATTTACTATTCTAGGACTCATCCAATCATTAGCCCCATTCCCATAATAGTATAATCAAGTCCAATAACATATATATATATATATATACATACACAGTCCATGTGAAACCAGAACATACCTCTCAATGAGACTTCTCGATCACTATTTTTCTAACTCCTCATATGTCCTGTCTTTCTTTAATATCTGAGGCATTGCAACAATAACGCAATGCCTTAGCAAGCAATGCTTGGTAGGTACATAGACATTTAATGCATATCAATGGAACAAAATCGAATAATCATATTATTACAATAAGTAAAGCAATTTTATACAAGAATATAATTATTTTCAGCAATGCTAATAAAATCTCAAAACATCATATACGATAAAACATGCATCTCATGGATTTAAAACATGATATGATATCATGTAAATGAGCATACAATAATAACAGGGTACCCCCAAGGTACGTGGGTCCCACGAGTGTCCCATACACTCACACCACAGATCATGAGTACTCATATCAAATCTCTGAGTATCGTCACACCCAGGCATACCATCACATCTCCATTCTCATCATGCAAGCACATAGAATAAGAGTATGGATCATCATGCCACAGTGGCAACCCTCTAGGGTCTCAACCACCACTGCTCCTTGTCGACACCATAATGGGAGACTTAACGTCCGTCCCCATGGAAAGGCCCGGATTGGTAGTGTGGACTATCCATGTTACCAAATCTCTACCGAAAGCCATCTGCGATAGGTGTCTATCATATCACAATCATATCACATCACAAATCTCGGAGGTTGGGTGGCCGGCCCTCTCCCTCCTAAGTGATAGCACTAGTCATAAAACACAAAACATGAAAATCAGGTATGTCGAAAAACCAAGAGCACTCGTGGCTCACAATCCCTAGGGCACACCCCTCATCCTGAAGTTATCCTTTAAAAGGATCAGCCACCAAGCCTCAACTTTCCTTTCTCATGAAAACTCATCAGTTTCAGCGATGTAATAAGGAAGATCATTTCTATTTATGCATAATTAGGTAATATCAACCTCATGAAACCATCGATGATAAATACATTCAATGCATGATTGAAATCAAAGAGCGATCATAGCATAAAACTCTAAATCTCGCAACATCATAGACTAATAATAAGTGCAATTTAAATCACAATTCATGATGCTATGATAATGCAAGGTTTTAAAATCAAAACAAAACATTAAATGTCGTCACCTACCTCAATGTGAGATCACCCAACTCAATCATATAATCGTCTTAGCTTATACGTTCAGATGTACTTATCAGTACCACAATACTATTTTGTGTTATTTATTATATTATAATGGAATCTATGATGATCCAACCATTGGATCATCCTCTAAGATCTCTAATTATGATTTGGTTCTTAATTTAGTCTCATCTCATGTCCATCTGTTCGTTTTTGTATTTATCTAACGTTTATACTTTAATCTGATGGTCAGATCATCCTTAGATCAATAATTTCCCAAGATCTAGTTCAGACCAATGGTCTAGATCAATTTCTAGAGTAGTCATGCTAATAT
Organism: Warburgia ugandensis; assembly: GCA_035236585.1. Lineage (NCBI taxonomy): Eukaryota > Viridiplantae > Streptophyta > Magnoliopsida > Canellales > Canellaceae > Warburgia > Warburgia ugandensis. The sequence goes on from CP141135.1 coordinate 27,551,116, forward strand.
TCCCCTTAGAACCCTTATTTATTATCATACTTTATCTCATTGTTCAAGTCTTGAGGCATGATCACCCTTTGAACAGTCGGTTATAAGTTATTAATTAATATTTCATAATTTAACTAATATAAAAATAGACAAATATAGGTTTTCAAGCTAAATCTAGATCCACGTCATCAATACGATCGCAACGGATGTTTCTGCTTGTGATTTGGACCTTTGTAGCTCCCAAAATCAAGTTTTTTTGTGAAAAGACTTCATAAATTAATTAATTTATAAGGGTAGGTACGCGCGCACCAACTTACACGAGCGATGCAGTTTGCACCGGCTTACACCAGCGCATTGCACACCTAGGACGCCCAGTGCATTCCGAAAGTCTAAGACAACGGGCAAGAGCGTCCCGCGCACAAGTGCGACACACACATGTGACAGAGCACCCGATGTGTGTGTCCTCGTCTATGCGTCTCGGTGGGCGTCTTGGGATCACTGTCCATCGGGGACGATGGACCCAAGCCTTCCACCTTGTTTTGGCTTGATCGGAGCCCTAGAAGCTTTGATTTTTATATGTTTTCGCCATTCCTAAGGTTTTCAGGTCCAAAGATCACAATGAATGACTTAGATTTCTCATTTGAGGTGTCCTTAACATGGGTCTAACCATGCTCCACAGTTTTGAATCTATAGGCCATCCAACGGCCATTCTAATCAGATCTAGCCCGGACCTATGAGAGGAAAGTTGGAAAACAAGGTAAATAACAAGTTAAAATGTGTAACTTACCTTATTAGAGCCAGAGATGGGAGATCAAAGCCCTCTAGTGCGTGCAAACTTCAACTTGTTTTCACAGTGTGCACAAGGGAAAACAAAGGTTCTCCTCTGGTTGTTTGGCATGGGAATGGAAGGGGAAACTTGTATTTAATAGGCTAAGTCCTGATTTTTCTGGATGGAAGGTATATCAGTGCCTTCCTCCATTAGAACTCTAATGGAAGTGGAAAAGGGGTGTTGTTATCAAATGACTCCCTTTAATTAATGTCTCTGGCAATTTACCAATTTACCCTTACACTTAAAATGGTCATAACTCACTCATCTAAACTCTGTTTTCGACGTTCTTTATACTGTTCAATTCCTATCGACGTGTAATTTTTTATTTTTGAGTTTTTAGGACCAATTTCTATACATAAAAATTTTATTTTATTTTTTAATAATTTATTATTTAAAATTTGAGGATATTACACTTTGGTATCTAAAGGATAGCCACTGCAACCTCCACGACAACTACAGATACATCTCAAAAGGGTGCTGTAACCACCTCCAATGCTTGTTCCTACCACAACAGTTAAGAAAATAGATGCCTATTTGGGCATGGATACCTACCACCTTTGGTGGTTAGAGGCCGAGAGGCCAAACCCGTAAAACCTCTCAGCATAGTGACCACTAGGCTCATTAGCCTGAACAAAGACATCTCAATCCCAAATGATATTAAATCATATAATAATGTCATGCAAGATCATGCATTTCTTTAACTCAATCTCAAAACATGGGATTAATGCATTTCAAATATCATCATTTTTTTCAACAGCATTCAATTACATGTAATTAACAACATCATTTTCATTTTTCATACAAAACATGCATCATAGCTATGAAGATACATAAATATAATTCACATGCCTCATTTGCAAATATTACATTCTTTAAAAGCTAACACGATGTAACATGATGAAAATATAAGTTTCATAATAGTTAAGAAGCCTCAAATATGAAATATGATAACCAAATGATTTGATCATTTAAAATTCACATATCTTTACAAACTAATTGCATAGTTAAAATATCATTGGCAAATAGATGTTAAAACCACCTACCTCTTAGGCGTAATTCTTAGTTCAGCTATGTTCCTTCTTCAACTCGATTTATCGATCAACCTAGTCAACCTGTAGATATTCTGCATTTTCATGTCAATGTCGAGTTGTAAGTTAATAATTTTGAAGGAGTATTTTAACCATCATCTGACAATCTAGATTATCTGTTAATGGTGAAATCATTAGGTTTTAGTAATCCCTCACCAATCTACCATCAAGATCGCATGATCTCAGTCATTTAAGCTATTAATCTGTGTTTCCCTTCATGGTTCACCAATCTTACTTCTATCAAGTCATAGGTTATCAAATCCAAGCCATTGCTTATCATTCACTGATCTATATTTGTATTTTCAATCTCTAATCATTGAATGGTGACCTAATTGTCATTTTTAGATTACTGTTAGATGATGAAAACTCATCCCAAGCCATCAAAGTTTTGATAACTCATTTCCCAACTACTTATCAATGATCATATGCAAGAATACTATCAAATCACACCATGATCTGTTATTCACTCTCTAGTTGGTGATTCGAAGACCAAAATTAGTCGGATCTGGTTCTTAACATGTGGTTAGACATTTTTAACCAATGAATCAGTGAAATCTATCTCATACTATATCAATTTGGGCTTGGAATACAACGGTGGCATTTGATCACAAATCAGGCACCGCCAAGTCCCTCTTTGAATAGTGACAGGTTGAACGGCCTAGATCATCTAATCTGTTTCACTTCAAAATCTTAATTTTTTTACTCATCCTATCATTTTTAAAGATGGGGAACTCACTGGCAACATCTGATCATCGATCAAATATTGCTAGATAGTGTTTTATGTAGGAATAGATCAAATGGCTAAGATTGTCTAATCGATCTATCCTATTTCTTATAATTTTTTGTCACATCCCATATAATTGGAGGTTAACAATGTTATCTGTGATATCTGACCATCAATTAGACATCTCTAATTTACTATGTCAACAATACCCGATCGGACGGTTGAGATTGTCCGATTGGTTTATAACAAAAAATAATCTATTTATGCTAAATTGAGGATAATTTAGACCTGTATTATGCTTATCTAATCATAGATCAAAATTTAATGGTTAGACCATCACCAAATCTTAAATTTACCATAAAACGATACTGATCTAGCTAGAACTCCAAATCAAGAGATGGGTATCACAGATCCTACCTCTTAGGAGTGTTCCCAATCCCCAATCATTGCCAGAGAAGACAGGGTTGGATGATTTTTTCATGTTAGTTTCACACGAGTACTGTTCCTACTCTGATCCGGCACCATTTCTCCTTCGATGGCAGTGGAACTAGAGGGGTTTTGCTCCTCAACTCCTGAAGATTTGATTGGACGGTTGGATCTCTGATCGGAGCCACCATTGTCACCGATGAACTTTGTTTCTTCGGCGACTGTAAATGTCTTCTTCTCTACCTCCAACGCAATCTAGGTTTTCAGGTGCGCAGTCTTCTTCCCAATCTCTCTTTTCCTTCTCTCCCTCTCCCTCTCCCTCTCTTTCTCTTCTCCTTATTCTTCCTTTTCCCTTTTCCCTTCTCCTTTTCTTCTCTCCTCCCTATCTTCTTCTCCCTCGGTTCACTCCCTCTCTCCAACATGACCTGAAGTTTTCAGGCGCGTAGAGCTCTCTTCCCCTTCTCCTTTTCCTTTCCCTTCTCCTCTCTTTCTTTCCTTCTTCTCCTCCCCCTTTTTCCCATTCTTCTTCTTTTCCTTTCTCTTCTCCCCATTGGGTTATCTCATCAAGTTTTCAGGAAACAAATGATAGTCTGCTCCATTTGGTTTAGATGGGAGGGGTGTTAGTATCAATTCTGGCCCCTCCTTTAAATGTTTAATTATTATTATTATTATTTTTATACATACCTAATTATGATGTTCTGTTGGTTCCCAACATCCCGATTTCAATCAAAACTAATGAGCATCATTTACAATGGGTTTTCCAATTTATCTTGGTTGTCCAACACGAATTGCTACAGACGGACCCCACTTGTGAAATTACAAAAATACCCTTCGTAAGAAAAATCGCAATTTATTCATCAGGACTTCAATTTCAATGAAATTAGTGTCATTCGAATCTTTTTTCTGAGTACAATCCAAATATGAAGGTATTGTAGTCCAATTTGATTCCTTTCAAAAGGTCAAATATAAAGATTCTTCCATATATATTTATCAAAATTAATTCATATTCCTTTAAAATGAAATTTAAAAATTAGGATTGTTACATATAAATATTAGGGAATTAATGTAAACTACCCTTATTAGTCTTAGTAATAACATCTATTCTAAGGGATCATATTCTTTTGTCTCATTTGTGCTTAAAAGATTATGTGAACCATCAACCTTATTGGATCTAGTTACATAGTGAGCGGAATTTGTTTGACCCCTTTCTCTAAGAGCTTTTTATTTTTGAGTGTATACTAGTGAGAAATTGAGGTCAAGACAATATTCCAATGGAGCAATGAGCATATCTATTTAGAAGTCCTGACTTATATAGCCTATACACACACATACACTCTAAGATATAATTGTTATAAAATGGCTTTAGTATGTAGATAACTTGTTGAAATTTTCATTCATCTTTGTTAAGTTGTTAAAGTTATTAGAGGGCTAATGGAAGAGAATTCTATGAGATAAATAAAAAGACTTAGCCTTATGAAATTTTGTAGGTATAGTAACTGCAACCCTCACGAGGCTTAACTTGTCCCTTAGGGGTTTAATGGCTTGTTGCATATGTAAACACAATCTTGACTACCTACAAAAATAGTAACCATTTTGTTTATATGATTTTTTACATGTTTTGCTCTGGATTAGCAAAATGCTGCTTAGGCGGTGCAATAAGTGTTCAGTTTTATATACAAAGTACCAAATTAGTGGCCTATGTGTTATAAATTATGAAGTTATTTCTAAGGTTTTTTGAAAAATTATAACATGTGCATTTCAAACTTAATAATTCAAAAGTTTAATGTTTTGCAGGTCCAGGAACTAATCTAGAATAAATGTGCAAATTATCATAATTTTCTAGTATTTAATTAGAAATTTTCATCTTTTGTAGGTATTGAGAAGATGATCCAAAAGCTAAGATTGATTGAGATGAGAATTGAAGATCAAGATTGGAAGATCAAACCAAAACCCAAATGACATCAATCCAAAGTGTGATCAAGAGTTAAAATAATCTTAAGGCAAGCAGGAAGGCAATGGGAAGTATCAAAGGTGACTATAATGGTCCATGCAAAAAGCCATGCAAATCCATCGCTTTGCATGAGAATTTGAGCCATTTATGAAGTTTCATAGTCTAACTAGGAAATCTAAGGAAGTGAAGCCATCCAAGTTTTTGAGCCAAGGGAGTTAGCCATGTAAGCCACCAAGGAATGAGCCATCAAGCCACATGGAGTGATATATTGGAGGACTATTTCAAGCAATTATCTTGTTTTAAAAGTTTAATTTTGAAAGGATAATTAGAAGGTTTTGAGAGATATTTGTAAAAGGTAAAATGATCATGCATAGGGGGACTAATCAAGAGAGAATTCCTACTTTTCGCTTTTCACTTTTCATCTTTTCCTCTACCTAAACTAAGGTTCCACATTTTTTGCTTAAGGGGGGAACCACCTTCTTAAGAAAGTGACGCCTCTCCCTTGCACAGTTGACAATTTAAGTGGTTTTCTAATTAGGAAACTCCTAGATCTACTTCAAGTCAAAGCAAATAAAAAACCCTAAATCTTTTTCAATCTTTCCTACAATATTTCTTTTTATTTTTCTCTCCTTCCAACAACCAAAATACCATATATTTAGAAAGGAAGGAGTTGCATGCCACCTTCTTAAGAGGAGGATGCCTCTCACCTTTCTAAATACATGGCAACTAGCCATGATATCATCTTATGACCTCATTTGCTTACATAAGTTTCCCTCATTGAAACCCTAGATTTAGATCCACTTTCCCTTCTTAATTAGTACCTCATCAAAGTGGAAATCTGAAACTTTATAAATTCCCATGGAGTCCACATTTTTACCAAGCAGAGGTTTTGTGAGAAAACCTTGAAATTAGCACTCTTGCTTAGGATCTTTTGGAGCTTTGGACTTTGGATTTCTTTTGGGCTATTCTTCTTTTGGATTCTCAAGTATTTTCCTTTGCTTTTGCACTTCAATTCCTGTATAGTACTTTGCTTTCAAATCCTTGTTTTCATTGCTTAGTTGTTCTTGATTTGTTTCTTTAGCTCTAGATCATAGAGCTTTCTTATTTCCCCTTGAATCTTTGCTTCCATCTTCTTATTTTTTCTTGCTCATTCATTAAAGATCCAAGTTAATTCTTCTCTGGTAGTGATAGTGAATTTCAAGTTTTTTGGCTTGAATTTGGAACTAGTTTGAGGCATTTTTACCTTAATTAGTTCCATTAGTCCATCCATCCTTTCTCTTGAATTCTCTTTTGAGTTTGTCTTAATTAGTTTTCTTTGGTTTAATTTTCTTAGTTTAATTTATTCTAGTTTGTCTTCTTTAATTTAATGCATGTCAATTAAGTAAGTTTTTAATTTGCATAGTTTTAATTTTAGTTGTGATTTTTAGTTTCATGCATATTTCCTTTCTTTTTTCATTTACTTTTCTAATTCTAATTCAAATCCAATTCAATCTTTCTTTCACTGAAGTTAATCACTTTAAATAAGATCTATCCAACATATAAATATGTGAGGTTTCTCATGGGATCGACCTCTCTCATGTGTAATTACTACTTTAATTCGTGTGCTTGCAAGTAATTTTAAAGCTACATCAGTTATATTACTTCTATTTGGTGCTTTTTATATCTTTGAATTTTCGATCTAGTCTAATGTTAGCATTGCAAAAATTTTATAAAAGGAAAATAGCTATGCGTTAGTGTATTTGGATTTTAAGTAGTAAATCTTCTTGAAAAAGTTTTACAATTTTTATCATAGATTTTTGGGGCTTGTATTATGGCTTTAGTGATGGACTTTATTAATCCACCATGGAAGATTTTGAATTGATATCTTTATTTATTTTGTCTTGGGAAGGCTAGGTCTTGTAGCAAAATCTACATGTGGGGAGTCAATCATGGTTTCTAGTATAACAACTAAAGTTTTTTTTTCACTAAATATCACTGTTTAGACTATTGATTGAAAAATCATATATCATACCTTTCTTAATAACTTGAAAATGTAGGACATTTGACGACCACAAGTTCCTCTTACATCTTTGTAAATACCTCAAAAGGGTTGCAAAATAGGGAATTTTGAGTATTTCATCATCCATTTTACAACCCCATATGTAGAAGAGGCATCCAATAGATAGATATTCAATACTTAGGGAGTCTTGGACAGCTTGAATTAGATGAATGGCTTGGATTACTAAACAAATATTAGCAGTGGGCTTATCTTGCAATTTTATTTTTTTTCAATGAGAAGTCATGGAAAACTTTCTAAGAGAGAGAGAGAACACATGAGTTACTTAATTTGATTGAGTCCCAATATATTTTGGTGAACTGAAAACACCGATTTTGAATTCATATATTAGGTTTCTATTATTAAAATATAAAAAATGAAAGAAACCAAGGATGATTACCAAACGTTTTTTTATAATCTAATTGAAACAAATAAAAAAAGGAAAGTCGTGTGTGTTTGGAAAATTAGTTTTATTTGTCTTTTATTGAATTTTTATTTACAGTTGTGAAAATAGAAAAAAAAAGTTATAAAAACAAATAAAACTAGTTTCCCAAATATAGCTGAAAATAGACAAATTTAACAGAAACAAATATAACTAGTTTCCGTGACACGCATGGCTCTCAAACGAACCCTAATCTTTGGATGGGTAAAGATTTTATGGTCCAAAAATAATTGTGAGATCCTGGTGGAAGATTCAGTGGAAATCTAACAAAAATATGGCCTGATAGAAGGATTTCGGATCGTGGACCCACATATATAACCCCCTGCTGCGCCATGACACGTTTCATAAACGTAAAGCAAGCATAAATAAGCAAGCAATTTTGTTTCTAAATCACTAAAATACCCTACGGAAAAGGAACGTAGGAGGGAGGATATTGGCCGTCTAGGCATAGCGTTGGAAAGGACATTCAATACATTTGGCAGTACCAACGTACCCCGCAGGCCCATACGAAATCACCCTCCATGCATAGCAAAAATGAAACAATCAATACGTGGTATTTCTTATATTTATATAACTGTTAAGGACATATATAAAGCCACAAAAGTGGAAATTCATGGTATCGGCTTGGGGCGTTGCATGGCAAAGATGAAACGACACGTTTCAAAAGCTCAGAGCCCTTCTTTAGACAATCCATACAAAAATCGGCTAGAAGCATTTCCCGCTTTTAGAGAACACTCCTCTCTCATCTTTTGCACGAAGGAAAAATCCCGTTTTATCCTCTTCTCTTCTCTGTGTCTAGAGAGAAAAAGCTTCAATTCTTGCTGAAATGGCGGTTTTCTCTGCAATCCAAGAGGTTTTTCATCACTGATATGGTGGCATGGCTGCTTTTGAAAACTATAAACTGCTGTTTTTGTCAAAGACCGATTTTGGATATTGGCAGCCATGACAGTTGGAGGCTTGATATCTACCCGGAATTTCGGTTCTTTTCTTGGTTCAGGTTCTGTTTCTTTCATCTCTAAACCCTTTGTTTCTTTTTCTTCTTCTGCATGAATATTTTTTTTCATGTTTCTGAATTTGTTTCCAGTTGGGGTGAATGTGGATATGTTGGTGCTGATTGTGTGCTGGTTTTGTTGCTGCGTTTTATTTCTATTTAGTGGATTGTTTGTGGAATCACTTGAAAATTGGTTAATTAGATTTACGGTGTCGTGTTGGTCAATGCGTGCGGAGTTTACAACAATGAGGAATCGTTGAATTTGAGGACTTCTTTTTAGTTTATTTTTTGCAGTTCGATTGATGAATTATCTGCTCTAGTTGCTTGAAGATAGCGGTCTATAATTGGATGGTTCTTTCTTCTCAGAGATATTGAGCTCATTTATCAGTAAAAAAATTAGGTTATTTGCTGGGAAGTTTTTATGTCCTGATCCTCAGAAAATTCTGAAAAATTCTGTTAATAACCAAAGAGGCACTCCTGGGCTCAGTTGCTTGCCATCTGCGAGTGACCGTCTCAGATAAGCCATGCACAAAAAATCATCTTCACTGAATGATTCTAGGCCTTACGGTTATATCACGGTGGAAAATGGATGCCCCAGAAAGTTGTAAAACAATGGTATATGAATATTGAATAATTGGGGAGTGTCGGGATTTTCGGATGGGTTATCATATCATCTCCCCTATTTTTGATACATGAGTCCCTAACTAAATGGTAGGAATGGGTACAACTCTAGGTGGGCCCGGATTTATTAAGATCCAATTCGTTTATAATTTTCCCTCACATAGATGCTGCTCGAAAAAATTCTCATTCATCAGATGATCTAGCCATTGCTGATTTAAGTTAAAGACTGGACAGTGAAAATTTTGACAGTTCATTTTACAACTCAAAAAACAGCGACTAGAATCATCCTATGGATGGAAATTTTGGAACATTGGAACATCTTTGTCAAGGGTAACATTGTTAATGATTGGGATCTTGATATATCTGAGCCCACCTAGGGTTGTAGCTGTCCATGGCATTAGTAAGGTGCTAATGAATAAAAATTAGGCAATTTTATCATTTCTTTTTTCTGATGCGTGAAATTTTTATATAAGATGGGACCCAGCAGATGATGGTCCAAAGAAGAGTTTGAACCAGGCTGATTGACCAACAGAAAAAAGAAATAAATCGTAGCTGAGTTTATATTTACTTCCAATTTATTTATTTTGAAAGACTGTTAAATTAATATTCTTAGCTTGGAGAGGATAACATATGGCTGACTGGAGCTTGTGTGCTTCTTTTTATGAATTTGAGTTTCTTGCGAGCATATAAAATCCTATTAACTTGGTTAAGCATCAGTTTCTCGGTAAACTAGGAAAATCCTAGGAAGGAGTTCTTCACTTTTGACTTGAACATATCTTGAAACGGTCGTGTTTCACATCAATTTTCCCTCTAACAAGAGTGAAGTTAAGACATGTCCAGATGAAGTGAATGAAAATGGGCCTCGTGAAGAATGTTCTTCCAGCTGTTCCAATATGACCAAAATATTTATTGTGAACCAAAATTGTAATTGATAACAAACAATTTTATCAAACAGATAAAGGATAAAATAAAAAGAAGAAAGAGGGAGAAGAAACTATTTCTCCTAGCCAAAGGCAAACTATATCTACTCTTCTCTCCCAGTCAAATAGCTACATTACCATTTGATTATCCTAGAATTAAAGAATAAACTTTCTATAAATAAATGAGGAAGCTGTTACTATTGGTTAACAACTCAGACAAAAAAGTCAAATCAAATTAGAGAACTTCCTAGTCAAGCACATGAATTAAAGAGTCTAATCTGCAACCTAACTGCGAGCCCACATTATTGGCTGCTATAGCACCTAGTAAGTACCTTAATCAGGCCTCATTTAAGAGTAGTTCTTTGGCCAGTTGGCTTTGATTTCACAGCCTGGTATGTATTTACCTATCTATCAAATTGTGTGCATGAAATATTCCTTTGCCAATAGAATAAAAAACATTAATTTCTTTAAGAACCATATCGAAAGTCAGGGATGCATTGGTTTCTCTTTGTTTCTTTTTCTCTTCCATTCATCTCATCTTTTCATGAAATTTTATTTCCATCCAGTTGCATACAAAGCATCAATCTTTTCATTAACTAGAGTGAAATCTGGTATCCTTGGTGACTATTTACATTACTGGAGAAATGATACCATGAGGAGCCTGACCATGGTCCAAGAACATAGCATTTAGCTTGTTCCACATCCATCATTTTGTTATGTACTGTTTTGAAAACGAGTTAACCAAAAGATTGCAGTTATTTGATGGTTCTAACTGTGTAATCAATGTTTTGCAAATGGATAATTAGATAAACAAATACAAGTTGAAATTCATGATCAGTTGTTAAATGGCTGGAAGTTTTGATCTGGTGATTTGCATGCAAGTTTTCTGAAATTCAAAAACTATGCACATCATTTTGAATCGTTGGCAGTGGTGGTGCATTTAGATACGACCTCATGTTAGAGTTTTTCTCCATAATATTTTTGTCTATAGCTTGACATTCCTTTTTTCCATTTTTTTTTTAATCTAAGGAAATGGTGGCGGAATTAAAAGAGAAAAATACTTACAAACAGGAGATGACAGTGATGTCTTTAAAGAAAACCACCTAAGGCAATAACAGATCAAAATAAGTAGAGAACAAAGGATAACCTCCGAGATTAACCGCATATCATGTTGAGCTACCACAACCATGGTGCATTCTGAATCAACATCTCTGCTACCCTGCCAAACATCCACTGATGAATAGCTGATCTTTTAACATGTTTAAACTCAACAGAAGCATCACTAATGCAGCATCTAATCTGATTCAAATAATCCCAGGCCATTGTGGATTGTTATCAGAGATCAGCTATCTAATTCTGTTAAGGCCCTTAAGGGGACTTTTCTTCATTACACACAGCAAAGACAAGTGGTCCATCGTATTTGATACCAGAGAGGACTGAGGTTTCTGCTTTACTAGAACAGCTGCATAAAATCTTCTAAATGATCTCGCATCACCCTCAACAACTGCTTACATCGTTACTACCATTGTGTCTTTGACAGTGTCTTTGAAGATCTCTGAAATTCAAAAGCATGTCCCTTTAAGACTAACTTGATCTTCTCTTCCAAAAAATGTTGTAACCAAGGCTATGATACCAATTGTTAGAAAATTTGGTAGCTCAAAATGCAGGGATATGATAACAAACAGGGAGGTGAGCCACACTGAACATGAGGTTTCCATGTTCAACAGATGCCTTCATCCATGAGGCAAGCAGAAATACTTTTCATGATCATGAGAGAGAAATGTAGGCCAGCACAAAGGACATATATAGTCCACTTAGTCTTTTCTCCAACATTTAGGAACATCACACAGGAATGCATGGATCCACATTTCTCTTTCACACTGCCTCGATGATCACACTGTTGTATGTCTTTCACTGTTTCACAGCCTATCTCTTCCATAGTATCTCTTTCTCTCATGTTCCACTACCAATTCACTATTGTCTGTGTGTGTATACATGTCTCTCTCTCTCAATCCAGGACATTTGACTTTGAAATTTTAGTCAGATTAGAACTCTACATGTCAGACACAAACTTGTCTCCCAAAGTTGATGACATCCAATAAATTCTCTACCATGGAGGCAAGCTTCTCCCATTGGATATCATCTGTTTGCAAACACCTCAAACATCCATCGGCCTTTAAGAAGCACCATCTAATACCATCTAGTCATTCTAGTCCCAACTCTACTGAACTTGGTCAACTTTGCTAAGTTTTGGCAGCTGTCCTAAGTTAACCCACCTAATCAACTCTTCTTCTTTTTTACCTGCAAGAATTACCTTATGATCATTTGCCTCTTGAAACTTATCAGACTTATGATAATCGATTTCTTTCTTGTATACTATGTTTTGGTCCCCTCATGGATGCCATTGAGATGCAATTAACTGAACTCCTCATGAGATTTTAATGCAGCATGTAGTGTGAAAGATAAATATCATATAATAACAACAACTGTCGTTTACCTTAAACACCTTCTATGAAGAAGTCTTGAATCCACATGGCAATAAAAATCTCAAACTTCTATTGAGAAGATGAAAAACCTTACAATACCTTCAACTTAAGTAGAACATTCACTGCCACGTTGGAACTAAGTTGCTAAACTCAAAAGAAACATAACATAAAGTTGCTAAATTTAAAATAAAAAATCCTAACTAAGTGTTATACTAAAATCTAGAGAAAAGATAGAGCCACGTGTGATTTTCAAGATTCCACTTACAACCGAATACTTGCAACCCTTGAAGTTGAAACTAGCTTAGAGAAATAAGATTCTCCTATACCTTTATGACATTTACTACACCATCATAAATGCACATCACTCTATCGAACATCTTTATTTTAACTATCTCGATACTTCTACACCAGAAGTAGAGCAATCGCTCGAAGACACTCCTGTTTTCTCTTGGAAAGTATCAAAATATTTTCTCCTACAACATACATGAATAGAATAACCAAAATCAATAATCTCCTCATCAAGAAGACAAGTGTCTATTCCTGTGGAGAATGTGGGATGTCTCTATCAAAACCATCTTGCCCCCTTTCTATCTTTTCCCACTTTAGTCAAATTATCATGGCTCCTCTTTTCATTAGCATGTTCTGCATAGGTTTTCTTCAAGTGGCCAAAATCTTTACACTGATAGTAGGCTATACCTTTTTTTGCAACCTAGATCTAGACTTGCCACTAGATTCCCTATCAAATTATCTTCCTTTTCTAGTTCCATCATGAACAATCAGTTCATATTCTTGCCTATCCCTTAGATTTGGTTTTCTTCTTATCTTACTTCAAGGAACAATTCCATGATTTCTTCTAAATCCACTATTTCTTTACCAGAGGCAGGACTGTCACCAAATTTTAATAAGAATTGAGACGGAAGGGAAGTAGCAACAACACCTTACTTCGTCAATCTTATTATTAATTTTGTGTTGTTGATCCAATATCCTGTTGAACCTGTTCGTGTGTTCCAAATGATCTGCCATCTTTAACCTGTAGTTCTTACATTTCAGATAGAGCTCTTCCATTATGGAGCTTTCCCAACATCTTCCATGATCAGCTACTGATCTTTAACTTTATTTACCTGATAGCGTCTTATGTTGATCACTCTGAAGAATAATCTTCCTTCTCATCATTAGTCATCAACCTAAGCTTATTGTCCTTTCCTTTTAATGCCTTTCCCATGCCCTATTAAACCAGGATGCCATTACCTTCATCTGCCAAAAAAAATGACATTTCCCTTTCTGTTGCAGTTCTTGATCTCAAATCTAGGACTTGGTATTTTTGCTACCATCCTCTCTTAGAGAGCTTTCCTGATGATCCCTAACACTCAGAAAATACACCTCCCTAAAAATTCCTTTGATCTTCCCCTTTCAAAATCACTTAAACCAAGGCTTGATACCTGCTGTTGTATATAACTTGGCAGCATAGATGCATGGGTTTGTTTAAAAATAGGGAGGCAAACACATTGTGAAAACAAAAGATTTATGTGGTCTGCCAGAGTGCTTACTTTGTCAAGCAACTGGGAAGATCAACTTCACTAACATAAGATAGAAACATAGGTGACTACAAGATATAAACCATACACTAAATCTGTTATCTAACATCCCATGACAAAATTACCTGCTCATGCTCGCACATGTGGACCCCAACTTCTCTTTCTCACCAGCCAGACAAGCTCCCTGTATTGGTTCTCATGGTTTAATAAACCATCTCTTCTGATTGATCAACGTCTTTGATTTTGCAATCCCATTCAAACTATGAACCTGCATTTGGGATGATGTAAGACCTTGTTTCCAATTGGAGACCGCTCCTTGTAGTTGGCCAGGTTCATCTTATTAAATCGTTTAGATAACAAACCTGTATTTGTGGTGGTCTACCTTGTGTTTTGTTCTATGCCTTGGAGTTGGTTGCTAATGACCAGTTGTTCCTTCACAATGGTTGCTTTGGCCGTTTCTGATGTGTGATAGTTATGGTGATCTCCCACCTCTTCCTTTGAGGTTCCACTTGACTGGTGAAACCTTGGAGCATCCATAGTCCATATATGATGTTTCCTGTTGTTGAATTGAAGTACAGTCTATCAATAGAATGTGCAACTAATTTTCTTCCTATATTTACGTAAATTTTTTGCATGGAGTTGAAAAAGGTTTTTAGTCTATTGTTGCCCACTTCTATTCTTTTGCTTCAAATTCTGATGTTTCTTGAATGAGATATATGCATCATCAATTTGAAGAATCAGCTCCAAGTTGTCTCTTCATTTTCCACATTTGAAGCTGATCCCACTGTGTGGAAGCATATCCTTACAAATTCAAAGCTACTAGTTTTCATCTTCCTGTTCTTGGATACATTCAATGAGTCAGGAAACTTCTCCACCATGCTAATCCACTCATTGGAGTTCCATAGGGCTGCCCCGGTGCACGAAGCTCCCGCTTATGCGGGAGTTCCATACATGGTGGAAATAACTTCTTGCTACTGTTGCACATTAAATTCCTCACTATTGTGGTTGGCGTGTGAAATATCCTCCCTGCCTATTTGTGTGCTCAGACATCCTCTCTACTATAATCTAGGAGTTCTCTACAATTTTGATTCCTCAAGTTCAGGGAATGTGTCACTTTTGGAGTGGGTATAATGGGCTTTTTGGTCCATCCCAATCCTCATCTTCATCCTATGAATCCAAATTCCTACATGCATGCTGCCCCAAGACCCACGTAATAGTAAAAGTGCATCTTCTACTACATGACCTTTGATCTCTCTTACAGTTGGTCTACCACATACATGTGAGCTGCAGACTGGGAGTCTGAGAATTGTAAGATCATGAGTTTTGGAAGGCGCCCATTGGATTAGTTTGCTCTATACTAAATTGATGAATCCGAGAGACTTCTGTTCTTGGATTCTGAAAGAAATAAAGTACTACAAGAAAGCCTATGAGAAGGACATGTTAACTATTTTTACAGGAAGTCATCTCTTATTTCTGATTAAATTCATTACTGAACCTTGACAATATGTAGCTGGAATTGCTGGGAAGTCCCTACAACTGAAAAATTACTGAAAATGGCTCCTTTAGAATTATGTATAAGTAATCTGAAAAACCAACAAACTCAAGTCCATTAATAGAAAGGCAAGGTTGTGGAGTTGGAAGCAAATGAGACTAAAGTGTACACTGAAGACAGTATACAAATAGGCCTCCCATTTGGCTATCTTTTCTGCATTCCTTTAATGTTTCTTAGAAGGTTGACTTAACCCAGATGAGGCCAACAATTTGCATCAATGCATCATAGAGTTATCTCTTGTTTGCATGAATAATGCATGTCAGTTTTACTCATCAGAGATTATATGTTGCTGTTAATGCAGGTATAGTTCTTATTCACATTGTTGCTTTAACTTTTGTAGATTTTAACTGTTTGGCAGTTTCTTCCTGTGCTTTACATAATAGTGTGAAGTTGTATACAAGCACGAAGAAGTAACTATATGTCTAGTGCATCCATCACTATGCAAAATAGTGTATGGTTGTTCTTGTATCTGTGATGTGCATGGGGCTGGTGCCTATCCCAGGACCAGAAAGAATACTTCCACAGGTGTTTTCTGAATATTTTTGCTTTGACTAAAGGTTCCTTTCCAGTCTAATGATGGACAATGGTGTCTGCAGGAAAAGTTTATCATAAAAAACATGCTGCTGCACAACACAGTAGGGAGAATATAGGCTTGACTGTAGCAAGATTTTCCAGGGCCAGCATTTGTTACAGCAATTTACCTATTTCAAGACTATGTGGTTTCTCGGTGGCTACATTCTCTCATTTCCCAATCCATTTTGTTTGTCCCCCAGATAAAAGAACTGTGAGACTGAAGGTTGCATTTCTTGGAGAAATGGACCATCTTATCTCTAAATCTCTTGGAAACAATTTTAATGAAAACTTCGATCATGGTAATCTTAAGTGTAGATATTCTAGAAGATGTAAATGCTTTCTTTCTTCAGATTCATTCAATAGCAGTTGGCTTCAGCCAAGGAAGTTGGAGAAGCTTGGTATATCTGATGGTCAATCTCAGCAGTATGAATATCAGTCAACAATTAGGACACATGCTGACTTCAAATCAGAGCAGTATGATATCACTGGGCCAAAGATAGATCCACTGAACTCTTATTGGTGGCAACAGTTTCCAAAGCGCTGGGTTATCGTACTTCTTTGTTCTACAGCATTTCTTCTCTGTACTATGGATCGTGTAAGCTGTTATACAGTTTTTTCATTCTTAACGTTATTTAGATGCAATGATGTTTAAATGAACACATCTTCCTTAATCCACACGATCCTTATTTTCGCCATATCACATTCCTGATTGTGGCTTTACTTTTGATAAAAAATGTTACGGTTCCAAGAACAATTACCCGACTTGAGAGTAGATGGATCAAGGAAGTATATCCTATTGCTACATAATATATCTATGTAGCAGTACAAAAATCTCCCATAATAATGGAGGATCCAAGGAGAATTACAATAAAGGCAATATGTAATGGCTAAGCTTCAAAATGTTGTTTCCCATGCTGTGGAATTTGTACTCTTCTATCCTTGCATATTATCTAAACCTACATAATTTACTACAGGTTAACATGAGCATTGCTATACTTCCAATGTCAGCTGAGTTCAACTGGAATCCTGGTACTGTTGGTCTAATCCAATCTTTGTTCTTCTGGGGCTACCTACTCACTCAGGTCTGTTATGAAATTGGATTTCAATAAACTTTACCATCTCAGATACATTATGAGAGTTGACCTCAGATGCTCTTCTGAACTGTTTCCAGTATCTGATGCTGATGCAGATATTTTGAAATGTGACAAGTCAAATGCATGAATTTGAGATATACTAGTTCGTTTGCCGTGCATATGAGTTTTCCTATCGACAGTACAATATCTTTATGCTGAGATTGTGGCCTTAGGATTTATACTCTAGACACAGTAATTATTAGGCATCTTACTGTAACCATCATAACGTAGAATGTCTGACAAAAAGGTTTATCTTTATCGGAGGACTGTATTTACTGGATAATATAACTGATCTTGTCTTCCTTCATTCGATTACTAGCTGGTATGTATAGGAAGGTCCTTTCATACCTGATGCACTTGGTTTGTTCCTTGAGCAGAAGAAAAGAAACCCATCTATTTTGTAGAATTCTGACTACATCCTCCAGAAGATCTACAATTCTAACTTTTCTGACCATTACTTTGTTTGGTAGTTCCCCTTGATATAAAGGTTCAAATTCAACTCATGGGCTTATGAAAGCTTTAGCCTATGAACCGAGGGTGACCATCCTGGAACAAAAATAACGAACTTAAACATATCTGAGTTAAAACCAGTGTTCTTTCCATCTTGAAGAAAACTAACAGCAAAACTCTACTACGGTGTTTTTGTGATGTTTCTTGTTTCAGTTTTTTCCACTAGCCTTGCTGGCAGTGACACTTTCTAGACTGAATTTGTTGTTTCACAAATGGCCACTGTAGCAAGGCAGGAGAATAGAACCTTGCCTGAAATAATGGTTTTTCAAAACTCCAATCTGCAGTTTCTTCTGACTCTCAAGGATAAAAGACAGAAAATCTATCCAGAACAATGTTGCCAATGAAACCCATAGCCATCAGCTGGGATTGTTATGCGATGTTTCTTGTTTCAGTTTTTTCCACTCTAGCTTTGCTGGTTGTGACACTATCTAGACTGAATTTGTTGTTTCACAAATGGCCACTGCAGCAAGGCAGGAGAATAGATCCTTGCCTGAAATAATGGTTTTTCAAAACTCCAATCTGCAGTTTCTTCTGACTCTCAAGGATAAAAGACAGAAAATCTATCCAGAACAATGTTGCCAATGAAACCCATAGCCATCAGCTGGGATTGTTATGCGATGTTTCTTGTTTCAGTTTTTTCCACTCTAGCTTTGCTGGTTGTGACACTATCTAGACTGAATTTGTTGTTTCACAAATGGCCACTGCAGCAAGGCAGGAGAATAGATCCTTGCCTGAAATAATGGTTTTTCAAAACTCCAATCTGCAGTTTCTTCTGACTCTCAAGGATAAAAGACAGAAAATCTATCCAGAACAATGTTGCCAATGAAACCCATAGCCATCAGCTGGGATTGTTATCCATTACATGATTGGTTAGTCAAAACCATAAGGAAGGGAATTATTATTATTATTAAAGCATAACAATAACACATATTTGTATAGTGGAGGCCAAATTTCTATGCTGTAGATTCATTCCAGGACATTGTATATTATTGCATCTTTTATTACTACTATGTTGTAAAAAGGGCAGCCCCGGTGCACGAAGCTCCTGCCTATGCGGGGTCTGGGGAAGGGGCGGGCCACAATGGCCTAAAGTAGGCAGCCTTACATTTTTGCAAGAGGCTGATTCCACGCCTTGAACCCGTGACCTCAAGGCCACATGACGACCGTTGCACCAAGGCTATTACTACTATGTTGTATATTGTGCAAATCATTTACACTAATGCAGAATTTTTTATGGAAGTTTCATGGATACATAAACATTTAGACACATCATTATGTCACTTGTGTGGAAGGGGAGCCTTGGTGCAACGGTAAAAGTTGTTGTCATGTGACCTTGAGGTCACGAGTTCAAGGCGTGGAAACAGCCTCTTGCAAAATGCAAGGTAAGGCCGTGTACTTTAGGCCCTTGTGGTCCGCCCCTTCCCCAGACCTTACATTTTTGCAAGAGGCTGATTCCACGCCTTGAACCCGTGACCTCAAGGCCACATGACGACCGTTGCACCAAGGCTATTACTACTATGTTGTATATTGTGCAAATCATTTACACTAATGACAGAATTTTTTATGGAAGTTTCATGGATACATAAACATTTAGACACGTCATTATGTCACTTGTGTGGAAGGGGAGCCTTGGCGCAATGATAAAAGTTGTTGTCGTGTGACCTTGAGGTCACGAGTTCAAGGCGTGGAAACAGCCTCTTGCAAAATGCAAGGTAAGGCCGTGTACTTTAGGCCCTTGTGGTCCGCCCCTTCCCCAGACCCCGCATAGGCGGGAGCTTTGTGCACCGGGGCTGCCCATGTGTGCCACTTGTGTATAGATTCAAATGTTGGATTATGAGAACCTATTAAATATAAATAGTAATGCCAAGGTCTATGTGTTTCTTTATCATTTATGCATAAAATACCATACTGCATGATCATAGCATATTAGAAGTTCAGAACTATTGGAATCATTCCATCACTATCACTAAATCAAAATAATGATTGCCGAGAGTTAGTCACATTGGATATTTAGCTGACATATTTAGTAAATATGGTAAATACACCATTGAAATGTCATTGCCCATACATATCTGCATGTGTACATGCATATATAATGTGTATGTGTGCATGTGAGCACTTTGTGTCATGTGTGCATGCCTGTGCTTCGTATGCCTGCGGATGTGTGCTCTCATTTGTCTCTGCATGCATGTGTACGTGCTGTGTGAATATATTTGTGTCCATGCGCATGCATGCCTGCTCATTCATGTCTGAGAGTGTGCGTGCGTGCGTGTGAGTTGTCTATGTTAACTGCAGATATGTCTATGTTTGTTGCTTGCCTTTGTGTATATCTGTTGTTAGTTTACATGCACATATGTAGAGTTGTCCCCATTTTCAAGTCTTTTTCATTTCTATTATTACTCTTAAAATTTTCATTTAGAAATGAAAGAAAGAACAATTAGATGGAAAAGCATATTGTCTCAAGTCTCAATTTGAGATTAAACGCTTCTATCAACCCCTACATTTTGTTTCTTTGAACTGAACTAATCTGAACTGGAAATCTTCAACAACAGATTTTGTTTTTTATTTTCCCATTTTGTCTCGACTAGGATCATTCTGAAGGAGTTCATGATTGTGATTAGAAAATGTTTAAAACTTCAAATGTTTAATTTCTTTTGTGATGCTAACAGAAAAGTTCAAAAGTTTCTGTATCAATTCAAGTCATGGCTATTATTTCTTTGTAGCCTATCACTTTGATCCACTTATTTTAGGCATCTCTTTTATTATTTGTTATCTTTCTACTCACAGTTTTTCCAATTTTACACTTTTATGTTTAATACTTTATATATCATTCTGCTACTGGACATTTCCCCTTTTGAGTGTTCTTTCTTTGGATGTATAGATTGTTGGAGGTATATGGGCAGATAAGATTGGTGGTAAACTTGTATTGGGTTTTGGAGTGGTCTGGTGGTCAATTGCAACTATTCTCACTCCTATTGCTGCAAGGATCAGTCTTCCTTTTTTACTTGTTATGCGTGCTTTTATGGGGATTGGTGAGGTTAGTTTCTTCTTGCAGTGAAATGCTATTGAAGTGATTCAGTAGGCCTCATGAAAAGTCATCAATGTTTAGATTCTACATGCAATCTGATGCAAATCAGTCTCCTGTGTAGAGAATTAGATGACTGATTTATATACTCGAGTTCTAGAATCTCAAAATTTTGTTGAAGACAATGGTTAAGAGGGTTAAAGCTCATATAAACAGTAGCAGTGGCAGCTCTAAAAACTATGTAGGAGTAAAGATTGAGAGTGACAAAACAAGCAAATGCGAGCAGCATAAAGATCATGAAACTTCTCTTTTGTTGTACCGATGATTGATGGCACAGTGTTATAGTCCCCATAAACCACAGAAAAAATAACTTAAACTAAATTATCTTTCTACAAGCATTCCTAGACTCCCTTCCTCCGTATCTAAATTCTAATTCTGAAACTCCTAAGCATAATGTTTGTATTTTAATAGTGACGTTTTAAGAACTCCTTAGTGAGGTTGGAAAATGACATCATAACACTTAGATACCACTAGCACAATTTGGTTACATGGGAAAGTGGAATATGGATGTAATATCCTGTATCTGTTAGAATGGTGGATTTTCTTTAAACTATTCTTTGTCAATATTCAATATAAAGAATAATGGCTGTAGTCACTATTGCAGTGCTTATCATAGAGTAATGGCCTTTTCATATTTTTGAATTTTCTATCTGTTTTAGAGAACAACATCCTGGTCAACATATTCAATGTTACATATGAAGGAAAGCTATCATATCATGTAGTTTGGAATAGAAGAAGGAGAAGTTATATTTAGAAGTAGTATAATGAGACGAGAGAGGTGCCCCAGATTGGGTAGTTGGGTCTTGTGCAACCATGGATCAGTGCCTTCTGTTTATCTCTAGGTAGAAGGAAAGGGAAGAGATTACCTTGCACCTGAAGTTTGAATTATTTAGTGAATGTTAAAATGACTTTCTCACTCAATGTAAACGTCGTTTCATATTGTTTATTTATCGGAGAAATTACAATTTGGCCAACATGCATATACAATAATAACCTTGATAGTATACAAGAATAACATGTCCTAATATGCCATCCTGAGTGGAAGAATCTTAACTTGTGATGCTCAACTTGTCACCTAGCATGGTAAACCATACTATGGATGACAACTTTGTCATGATGTTTGTAAGTTGATTCGTTGTTGAAATGAAGCAAATATCCAAAGACCTTGGAAACCAAGTCACATATGAAGTGAAAATCAACTTTGAATTTCTTAGTTCTTACATGGAAGACTAAATTGGTTGTGAGATATAGAGTTCTCAAATTATCACACCATAGGATAGGTGCTTGAGTGCATTGAATTCCAGACTCTCTTAACAAGGACTAGATCCAAACTACTTCAGCTATGACATTTGCTAATGCTTCAGTTGAAGATCTAGCAATTAGAGATTAGCATCTTGGCTGACTATGAGATTAGGTTAGTGCCTAAAAAAATCACATATCCACTCGTGGACTTTCTATCAATTGGGCACCCAGCCCGATCCACATCCGAGTGTACTTGCACTTTAGCTATTTTGAATGAGTAATAAGTAGGCCATGAGAGGTGGTGTGCTTGGGATAGTGTATATTTTAACATCTTGCCAATGGTCCTTAGTAGGACAAATTTCAAAAAAAGAAAAAGAAAAAGAAAAAGAAAAAGTCCTTAGTAGGACAATGCATGTCTTGGCATATACGATTTATGACGTATATATGTTGTTGCATGTAGAAGGGGAGCTTTGGCGCAACGGTAAAAGTTGTCGTCGTGTGACCTTGAGGTACGGGTTGAAGGCGTGGGATTAGCCTCTTGCAAAATGCAAGGTAATGATGCCTACTATAGGCCCTTGTGGTCCGCCCCTTCCCCAGACCCCGCATGGACGGGAGCTTCGTGCATTGGGGCTGCCCTTTTTTTATATGTTGTTGCATGTAAGCATGGCATGCTGAAGAGCACTAAGAAAGCTTCAATAACTATGTCATTTATAGTAGTAGAAATTGGAGTAAGAGGCTTGGTGTTTAACATATTTGAATCATGAAGAATGTAATTTATGTACTTCTTCTAAGATAACATCAAGCTTGTAGAGGTGGGAAGCAACTCGATTCTAAGAAACTTGGGAAGATCTTTGAGCTATTCTAGTGCAAAATAATTTTGTAGTGCTCAAATGAAAATTAAGATGGCTTGAGAATTGTTACTTGTCATCAACATGGACTAGAAGATATAAAACAAAGCCTCGACATTTGTAGGTAAACAGTGAATTGTTGGTTTTAGAACCAACAAAGCCAAATTTTGTGAGTTGAGAGGTAAGCTTGGGAAACCAAGCTCTTAATGCTTGCTTGAGGCCATAGATGAACTTGTGTAGGCAGCAAACATAATCGTGTCATAATTTGTAAATGAACTTAGGTGGTTGTATCATATGTACATCATTTAAGTAGACATGGGAATTTCTCTAATTTAGAAGATCAATGGTGGATCAAAGGAGGACAAATCTATCAAACATTGAATGTCCTAGATCATCATAATCCAAACGTCTTAAAACCATATATTTTGGGCATCTTAGATCCTTAAAGAGTGAACATTTTTTATCAACAAGGATGGACGTCTTGGACTAACAAGAATGAACGTTTTGGATCAAACACTAATGGACATCTTGAATTTTCTAGAAGTAGATGTCTTGAATCATAATACTTGGACATCTTATATTGGTCAAAGGGAGGCATTCCATGCTTCATTCGACACTTTCTTATTTCCCCATAGTCAAAGCATCTTCATGAAGCTTAGCTTGGTCAAGATATGTTGACTTGTGAAGATTCCAAATCAGCCAAGATTAAAGAAAACTTCATGTATGGGAAATTAGGGAATTTAGGAAACCGCTTCTGCGCCCAATGTTTAAAAATTGTAATTTCAAAAAGTGCTTAAGACTTAGAAGCTAATACTTAGTTTAGGAAACTAATTTTTGTAGAAGTTGCTTTTAATTTTGTACATTGCTTATATGGAGGTTTGTTTCCATCTATTTATATATTTATATCTCTTGTGGCATGAATAGTGATTTCAAATGGGTCGTCACTGCATCCAATTGATAGTAGCAATGCCTTTCTCCATGGAGATGATGATAGAATAAAATATAATAGTATAGATTAAAATAGCTCACCACTCTATGGATATAGGAGAACCACCACCACAGAGATACGGGGGCAAAAATATAGAATTAGCTCACACTTAAAGGATACAGAAGAATCACCACATTAAAGATATAGAACTAAGCATCTCACCGCTCTAGGATCCCTCCAAGAGATGCAAAAGACAAAAGAAAGCTAAGATTCACCCACATTAAAGATATAGAACTAAGCGTCGCACCGCTTCAAATAATTGAGCTTTTTATTGTTGACTTGACTAGTGGACTAAAAGTATTAGTGTAGTTGATGCCTTGTTGTTGGTTATAGCCTTAGCAACCAGCGGAGCTTTATGCATGTCAATTGAGCCATTCAAGTTGAATTTGATTTGGAAGAACACATTTGCTCCCAACTACATTCATATACTTTCCTCTAGGAAACAACGTCCAAGTTTCATTCTTGATCAATGCATTGATTTTAGCTGCCATTGTGCGATGCTACTCCTTATACATTTTAGCAAAAACAAGTTGACTCATCCAATTTGGAAACAATTGAAAGGAAAACTGATGGTAGGCGCTGTTTAACAGCTAGATTTGCTTTGGTCCACATGTGTTATCTAGGAATCTGCGTACCATATGATGAAACCTTTTGGGTGGCACGCATTTTGGTTGACTTGGAAGAATATGTCCTTGCAAATCCACACTAAGATTGATACCATTTGGATTAGCAGTAGTTAGGTGTTGATTATTAACCCTTGGATCTGTTGATTGGATGGATTTGAAATTAAATTGAAGTGGAAGATAAGAAATTTGTTGGGCTAGCACTGATGTTAAAATTGAAATTCTAATTTGAATTAGATGGTGGAAAAGATAGAGAATTTGAATGTGAATTAGTATAGATAGTAGGAAATGGAATTGGAATTGGAAGAATGCAGTAAATGCATAGAAGATTGGGGAGTTTGTTGGGTTAATTGAGTTACAGAGGAGATAGGACCTAGAGGCACTGATTTGGTGGAGATAAGGGGTGGTGAGCTAGATTAGGAGAGTGAAATGGCATGGGTAGATTAGAAGGTTATTGAAATTCGAATTAGGTGATGTCAAATAAGAGGCAAAATTTGAATTTCAAGGGGAGGGAGTAAAATTTGTACTGAGATGGTATCCATTGATGGTGTGTGTTCATTGAAGTACTCCTAGGCCCTAGGGTGTCTTGAAAGGCGTAAATGTGGAGCTCCAAAGATAAATGTGTCATGTTTTATAATCTAGGCACTTCTGGGCCACATGATTAGAATTATAACCTAGAAAGATGTGGAATTGTATAGAATTGAAATTTTTGGGAATTATACAGCCAGATGAAGGGGCAACAGGCATATATAAAGTTTTTGAGAAGTCGATGATCTGGGACCATTTAAACAAAATCTCAAAAAAATGATTTCCACTTGGACCCGCGTATGGTTGATAACATATGTAGTTGTATTGGATGCATGATGCCAGCTAGGAGTGAGAAAATCTAATGGGAGGGATTTTATTTTCTTTTCATATTGACGTGCAAACCAAGCCTTTGAATTTAAAAAAGAAGTTGTAAACATCATAATTCTTTATTAATGGATAAATCCTAAGGTAATTAGTGAAATCATCTATAAAGATAAGAATAGACTTGTAGCCATCGGATGATAGTACATGGGGTGGGCCTGTGACATTAGAAATACTAAATCTAATGGACTTAAACTCCTCGAATTGGAGGAATAAAGATGTAACCAGCTACATTTTCCAGAATGGCAAGCGCTACAAGTTGACTCAAAAACTTTATTTGATTTTGATGATGAGTAAGGCAGATTGATAGAGTGTAGGACGTGCATCATGGACTGTTCATTTTGGTGACTGAGCCTTGAGGGCCAGACAGCCAAGGAGACACATTCTCCTAGATTAGCTTGGGCGCATTCACCTTATTTGGAGCTTGGTGATTGATCACAGCAGATAATGGAGAGAGAGAGAGAGTCAAATGGGTGGGATGGGCAGGAAAGAAAAGGGTCAGAACCCTAGGGCTCTTGATACCATGTTAAAGTCACTTCCTCGCTTCAATTTGAGTGTCCTTTCCTTTTCGTACTCATGTAGGGGATCAATTACAATTAGGTATACCTGGAAGAAGAGTAATGAAAGGAAGGAATATGAAAAGATACATAAATGGAAGAGTAAGTGAACAAAGATTTTTCCTTTTGAGCAATGAATAGATTACTGATTTTAGGCTAAAAAGCATAACATTAATTGGTCTGGAGTGGCTATAATCTTATTTTTTGTTTTCCCATATTACCATGCCAAATCCAACTTAAATATAAGCAATTGTCATTATAGAAGAACAAGCAACAAAACAAAATCCAGAAGACCCAGATTTCTTTTAACATGTTAAAATGTCAAATTGGGGGAAACATCTATGGTTGATAATGGTAAATGTTCCACTATCAAGAAGAATGAGTTACAATGACAAGGAATGAGTAAAACCACTGACTTCTTGGTACTAATTTCCTTAATACTCACTAATTCCATCTTAACCACTAACGAGGAACTCATCTGTGATGTCTGATCGTCGATCAGACATCACGAAGTTACTATGTGAACAGTACCCGATTGGATGGTTGAGATTGTTCGATCAATTTTTAGCCTAGATCTAACTTTTTTTGTGTGATCGGAGCTATATCATGCCCTAAATTACCTATCCCTAAGCTTTGATTTAAAAATGGACGGCTAGATCCTCCCTAAACTTAGATCGCATGTAAAACCGTACAAATTTATCCAAAAATCAAAATTCACAAATTGGGTTTTGTAGATCTTACCTTCTAGATGCGTTTCCGTGCATTTTCCACCGTTGAATGGGTTGGATTGGCTTAGATCCGTCGCGAAACCTCCAATCATAGCCATGCAACGTTCCCCTCTTCAATCAATGGTCGAGATCATGTCGGATTCCCCAATAAACTTAGGGGTTTTGTTCGGGTCGTTGTGCTGAACAAAATGACTGGTGGGATCATCGATCCAAGCCGGCATCGTCTTTGGCGACGGCCTGAAACTCCAACAACTTAGGAAAACCCTTGTTTTCCCTTCCACTCCTACACGCATCTCTCTCTCTCTCTCTCTCTCTCTCTCTCTCTCTCTCTCTCTCTCTCTCTCTCTCTCTCTCTCCCCAATAGCTTCTCCCTCGGTTCACTCTCTCTTGCCGGCGCAACCTAGGGTTTCCAGGTGCGCCGGTTTTCCCTTTCTTCTCTCCTTCCCTTCCCTTCTCTTCTCCTCTTCTTCTCCTCCTCCTCTCCTCTCCTTCTCTCTTCTTTCTCTTCTCCTCCTTCCTCTTCTTCTTCTTTCTTTTCCTCTCCCTTCGTCGTGTTTCTTCATCTTTTTTTGTCTATTGATTTTGGGAAGACAAACTCGACAACTACGTCGGTTGCCTTAAGTGGGGGGTGCCCATATCAAATACAGCCCCCTCTATTTAAGGCCCTTTTGTCTTTCTTTCTTTCTTTCTTTTTTTAGATGTTACATCAATGGTATTATAGTCACAGTAATCAGTGAAATGGTAGAAACTGAAAATGGAAGATTTTGGGTCTCTTTGCTTTCTATATATTGAAGTAGGGCCTAGGAAAGACTTAGAACTGACTCAGCAAATAAATGTGAGGGATCTGTCCAAAGATGCATAACAAGAGGCGAGAGCCACAAACTGTTGTTACCTTGCTGAAATTAAAAGTCAAGAGTGGGCTGATGAGGTGCACATTCTATACAATTTTGTGTTTTGAAGGGAGTAGATGTATTATCACTGAAAAGGAAGAAAAGGTAAATGTATTCATCAGAGAAACAGAAGTTATGTTTGAGGCGGATTTTTCCCTACATCAAATTCGCATAACTAGCATATTAGCTAGGGTGTCGTCTACATAATTAGCAGCACATGCTGACAAGACAAAATATTGCCACTAGTGAATATCATCAACAAAGATCCAAGATGCCAAAGACCACCAGACTTCTTGCTGGTCCACATAAAACATTAGAGGAATCTTCTTCCACAGCAAAGATCCATCCAAATCCAAGAAGAAAAACATAACTCCAACTAGGATTGCTATAACTTCAGCCTCACTAGTGTTGAAATTTACAAGGCCTGAGAAAGCATGAAAAAAGAAACGTCATGGTCACAAATAATGCCTCCTATATCCCTCAAGACCCAGAAACTAAGCACTAATAACATTCTACACAATTCAACCATCTATGGCTATAATTTTGAGTTTCATATTTTGTATAACTCAAGCTGACAAATTTTGGCATCAGAAAAGAATTCCTACTTGGTATCTGTTGGAAGTCTTTGGATACTTGAATCGTGTTACTACTGAACCCTGAACCCTAACCCTGAACCCTATTCCAAGATCCATATTAATTGCAAAATTCCTTGTGTGCTTGGGACTTGGGAGAGAACTTGATATTATGATATAGTGGAAAGTAGAAAAGCTTTTGGTGGGCAGAAGTAGAGCATCAGGATGCAGTTACAGCTGGTGCTGTTTAACTTGATCCCAACAAATTTGAAATGATCCTTGTGCACACATTGAGTTAATTTCATTTCAGAATATCAATGCACTCCATGTTCAATTTAGCTAAGTGTTTCCATGCAACTATGAAAAGGCACAGGCTGCATATTTTATCAAAAAAGTCAAGCCATGCTGAGTGAAAAGGTGATGTTAATTATATAAGTGACAAACAGAGCATGAACCAAAACAAGCTTGTCATCCCCGAGCTCGTAATTTCATGATTGGTTATTTGTCCATTTAGGAATATGCCCAATTGATCTTTCTAATATGTACTGTTTAATGTTCTCTGTTGGACTGGTAAATTCTAGCCTTCAACACTAATTTCAGAATTTGATCTAGCAGATTTGATAATCTCCAGTCAATGAATGGGTGTCCATGCAAATATTAGTTCATATCCATCAATTTAATATCTGTAAGAAATAGAAGGTTTCCAATTCAGGTTACTTTTAGAAACATTTGAAGATTGCTTGGGTACTGTTATCTTTGACGGCAACTATTGTCCTCTTGGAATTGTAAGTACAAGAAGGTGACTCCATTTCAGAGGAAAAAGGCCATTGGCGCAATGGTTGAGTTGTCGCTATGTGACCTAGAGGTCATGGGTTCGAGGCATGGAAACAGTCTTGCAAAAATGCAAGATAAGGCTACAGACTATAGACCCTTTTTGGTCTGCCCCTTCTCTGGACCCCACATACATGAGCTTCATGCACTAGATGTCATTTTCTATATTGAAATTCTCTAGCACTTTTACCATTGAGGATACTTTCAATATCATTAGCCTTTAGCCCCAGTATCCATCTTAGTGAGGAGCATTTTAATTGGATTTCTCAGTATGGGTGTGGGAAGCGCATGAACTACACAGTTAGCCCAAAGGAGTTGCAGTTCCGACCTTGTCTCTGTACTGCTGATTGATACACTGTCCATCCACAAGGTTGCTTTATCCTGAAACATGTTCTGTGCAAACCAGACATTACAACAGTGAGCAATTCAGGAGTGTGTGGATTGGCTACAAGCTGCCAGTTGGAGGTGGGAACATGATGGAGCATTGTATATGAGGTGGGCATCAATCTTCAGTTAGATAGTGGTCGGCTGGGCACAGTAGGTGATTCACTCTTTAAGAATATTAATAAAAGGATGGGAAGGAACATATGGTAGCGGGGAATCAGGAAGAGGCAATTCCATATGAGATTAGAGGTTGGACAATACAAGAAGTTACTTGAATTCCATAGTTTAGTTGTATTGATGCATTAAGGGTGTACTTCACATCCTCCTCATTATGAGATGTTGGTCATGTTTCTATCAGAAAGAACCATGAAGTCCTGAAGTTGCAGAAAGTGAGTTGCTAGGTTTACTACCATTTTCCACCTCTCATTTGAATCCTATAGAGTGGGTGTCTGTTTGGGAATATAAAGAATAGGTACTCTTCTTTAAGATACTACTTCCAAACGCATGGTATAATTTTTAAACCATAGATGTGGAGTTCCATTGAGTTGTTTTGTCAAAATTTTCTTAGACATGTTTTGGAGATAATGATGAAGATGAGGACTGGTCTCTTGTTCGCCTGGAATGGATTATCCATGCTTTTTTGATGGATTCCTATATTTTTAAGTAACATAATGAAAAGGCTGGTGCAAGAAGCAAGCCTCATGAGTTTTTTTATATTGAATTAATGGACTAAATATGGAAAGATGTGCTCCACTTTACATATTATCAAGCATAAATTATTACCCAACTTATACCTAGAATCTTTTTGTTTCGTTTGAATGATTTACCCCTACCTAAAATGAAGCTTCCAAATTCCCCAATTTGTTGTGGAGATTCAAGCTCCCAATCAGCTAAAATACTCCTTTTTGGCTAGACATCTTTCACCTCTTATGCACCCTTCAATTCCAGCGTGTTCTCTTCCTTCACCTCAACTTTTCTTTTATTCTTTCTTTTAAATTTCCTATGGTTTTCCACTGAATTTTCACTAAGTTTTCTGGTCTCCCTTGGTCTGCTTGTGTAATGCATATAAGCGTTGATTGTTTACTACAAGTGCACAGGCTACTCTAGTATAGCTGATGCAAGTATGGGTCGATCTCATAGGAATTCGACTTTAAAAGATGGAGTTTTAAATAAAATTTATTAGCCACTAATTGAAAGAAATAACAGAAATTAAATAACAATGAATTGAAAACTCAAATCTATTCAACTAATGAAAATTTACACTAATCCAAGTTCAAAAAGATAAAAAAATTAACTAAAAAACAAATAAAATTCACTTCTCTAGCTTGATTATGATGAATTTCTTCAAATCTGATATCATCAAAGTCAATCGGCCTTCATTAATCTCTCATTGATGCTTCCGATTAAGGATGCAACAGTTGGATTAAATAGATTCTCCAAAATTTTGATGATCTGGACTAAAGAAAGATTTTGGATTTTGGACAGCTTAGATCCAATTTTTGGATTTTAAATTGAAGATTAGAGATGATGGATAAGCTGAGAGTTCTCTTAAAAACAAGATTTACGAATTAATTTGAATTTTGATGAAAGAAAGATCAGGCAATAATATGCTTCTATTTGTTAAAGCTAAACCATTGATTCAGATAAGCTTAACACAAATAGGGCTAGATTACTTAACTCTTAAAATTAATTTGAGAATAAAACAGAACTTAGATAGGACAAAACTTGTTGACAAAAGACAAAATAGGAAAAAGACAAACAAAATAAATCATGCTAAGGGCAATTTTTGGAATTTGCCTGAAACTTCCCCTTCTTCAACCCATAGGGGAGAAAAACAAGAAACACAGGTGTTGCATATAAGAGATGACAGGGGAGGAAGAATGGAGAGGAAATAGGAAGTTTTGGGGGAAACCTAAGTTGGGTTTTCTCCGTAACAATCAAAGCTTGTAAAAAGGAAGAAATTCAGGTAAAAACAGGTGACAAATAGGAAAGAAAAATATGGTGAACAGAGGGAGAAGAAACGGTGAAGAAGTTGGGAATGAAAACGTGCTTTTGACTAAGCTTCAAAACAAAGTGGAATAGGGATGGATGATGTTGAATCACGGTGTTGAATCAAGGATTAGAAACACGATAAAATAGAGAGCAAAATGGTGATGGCAGAGGTGAAAACAACGATGGGACAAGAACTGAAATAGGTGGAAAAACCACAAAACACGGTGAACTGGGTTTGGTATTTCCTACAAGACTCAGGGAGGGTGAGAACAAGAGAAACGAGAGTGAGAGGGAAGGAGACTAGAGCGAGGGAGTGAGCTAGGTTCTGTGTGGTGCTGTAGTGCAAAAACAGAGAGAACAAGAGAGATAGTGGCCGGTCTAGGTCTCTCATCTGAGTACAGACAAGTCGAGAAAGAAGATGAGAGAGTGATGGGCGTGGAACAGGGTGAAATAAGGGAGAGAACTGGTCGGGACCCAGAGAGAGACCAAGAAAAAGATGTGTAACGAGAGTGTCAGAGATGGATGATCGGATTCGGGAAGGGATGAGTGCGGGGTGAGGTGATAGTCAGATGTCCTCCTACGGTGAAGAGTGGGGTTTTGCAATTTGGGTTTTCTCTACAGAGTAGAGATAAAAAAGAAGGAGAGAGCTTCTATTTTCTTGCGAGAGAGAGAGAGAGAGAGAGAGAGAGAGAGAGAGAGAGAGAGAGAGAGAGAGAGAGAGAGAGAGAGAGAGAGAGAGAGAGAGAGAGATCTAGGAAGGAGATAAGAGAGGGAGTGAGCGACGATGAGAGTGACAATGAGAGCTAGGATATGCTCTTCCTTGTTGTCCTCCCTCTCGTCATTTTAAAGTTAAGATCCTTCTATATTTGGTCTACTTTCATTATTTGAAAGCAGGGAGGGTCCAAAAGAAAAAATGCATATAGGATTTTCTTTCCAAACACCCTCACTTTGCTAGCTTCTCATTTCTTTGTTTGGTATCCTCTTTAATTTGTTTCCCAATTAAGAAATTCTCTAATGATCCATCTTGCTTTAATAGTGATTTGGTTCATTAATTTGATCCCAACCATTCAATATCGCAATTTGGTTGATTTGCAAAAAGTAAGACTAAATTACAATCATCTAAATCATACATTACACATCTAACTAGCTCTGATGATCATTTGACTGTTAAATTTAGCAAATCAACAGTTAGATGATCAATTGAGGCTAAAATTCATATTTTATCCAAAAATTATAAAATTAATTAGTTAGATGATCTAATTAAATGCTAAACTACGGGTATTTTGGCTAAAATTGAACAGTTAACATACCCTCTCAACTAGTATTTTACTAGTCCCAAGAAAAACATGAGAAAAACCAAATTTTAAAATTTATTTTTAAGTCAACTCCCACTTTTTCTCAGAAATTATCTTCAATAAATCTATCAACTTTAGCAAACTAATAAAAACGAATGAAGAATTCCAAACCCTACCCATATGCTAAATATATTCCATTTAAGTTTAGATCTCAAAGCGCATGTATGAGTGTACAGTCTGCATATAGGATAATCCTTATCTTTAAGTAGATTTCTAACTTTTGAACTCCATATGAAATATGTTTTGACCTCAATTCTCACTAATAACATACATGAAAATAGAATTTCTCATATAAAGGGTTCAAATCATATCTCTCTTTTAAATATTTGAGCAAAGTCAATAAAAATAAATTTATCTCACATATATTCATGAAGGAACGGGAATTAATAAGGAATTTAATTTTGATCCCTTTAGAAATGATAATATGCCATTACCTTTGAATATTTAGAAATCCTACTCTTTAAATCCTGTCTTTTCATTTCCTCATCAAGATTATATTCATCTTAAAATCATTAGGTTTTCAATTGGGACGAAACATAGGCTTAAGACAAGGTACAAAAGAAAGGGTATAAAGGATACTCAAATTTCTTTGAAAATAAGTAGAGGGCTTTTAAAGTTGACAATGCTTTACTTTGTTTGCTTGAATTGAATATTTCTTTTTCCACTTTTTTTTCAGTACTTTTTTTTTTTCTTTCTTTTCAACACTTTTTAATCTCTTTGAAGACATTTCTTTTCTGGACATTCACTTTTCCTACTTTTATTGCAACTAAAAAGTATTTCTTCATTCATCTCTAAGTTATCTTTTGAAGAAAATAGTTAATGGATATATTATATTAAGCTGATATGGGTAAAGGTTAATTTAGGTGAAAAAAGAAAAGGCTTATATAAAAGGCTCAAATTGGCTAACTAGTAGTAAAAATACTTTTAGGTATGCTTTATATCTCTAGGTTAATAACAAAGATGGCCTAAATCCTTTTTTAGGTTTCCTATAATCGATCAAATTCAATTAACTTTTATAATTTTAAAGGTAATATTCTAATAATTTAGGTAATTACTTTAAGCATGTTGATGAAAATTAGAAACATTTATAACCACTCAAAAAATGAACGGCTCCAAAATTCACTTAGGTTATAAGTCTCCATTTAATTTCTTTAGGATGTCTTAAGTTATAACTACTTATCAATCTAGACTATATATATGCAACTATGTTTTTAGATATGATCTAAGACTTTGCTTTCATGGAATACTTTAGAAAATGAGTAAAATAATGAATTAATCATGTACAATTCCATTAATAAGCCAAAGTTATCTAAACTATACTTTAGAAAATTCAATTCTCAACATAGTGTAGGAAATGAACTAAAAGTTTTCAAATTTTGTTTCTTTTAGCAAATTTTTCAATTTTTTAAATTCAATTAAAACTAACAAAAACTAGAATTTGCTAGAATTCTACACCTCCCAACTTGAAAGAAACATTGCTCTCAATGTTTAAAAAGTAGGACCTAAAATAAGTATGGGTAATGTAGAAAATAATGAAAAAATACAATACAATGGAATCAGATCCACTCAATCCTGACAAACAGGATCCTCTAGAGTTGTGGACTCAACTTTTCGATTCTCATATTCTAAGAAAGGCTTTAAACATTAACCATTCACTTTAAAAGTATGGTGAGTCCTAGGCATTCTCAATTTTGACGATCCCATATGGAAAAACTTCTTTGACTATATATGGATCGGTCCATCAAGATCTAAGCTTAACTGAAAATATGCGGAGCTTAGAATTGTAAACTTGAACATTCTAGTTTGGAGTAAAGGATTTTCTCATTATGTTTTTATCATGAAAAACTTTCATCTTTTCTTTATATATACTATTACTCTCGTAAGCTTCTTGCTTGATCTCTTCCAACTATTAAGTTAGAGTTTTCTATGTGAACCCGCTTTATCCATGTTAAAATTAAAAGGTCTTTATTTCCCAATATGCTCTACATTCCAATTCCATAGGAAAATGGCAAGCTTTATTGTATACAATATGATAGGGAGACATGTTAATTGGGGTGCGATGTACAGTCCTATAAGCCCAGAGTGCATCTGTTAGTCTCAGCGACCAATCATTACTATTAGTATTAATAGTCTTTTGAAGAATTTGTTTTACAGCCCGATTAGATATTTCAACTTGTGCACTTGTTTGTGGATGATACGGTGTTGCAACTTTATGTGTTTTATTATATCTTTTCATGAGTGCTTCGAATGACATGTTGCAAAAATGTGCACCGTTATCACTTATAATGGCTCAAGGGGTCCCAAATTTAGAAAAGATGCTTTCTTTTAAGAATTTAACAACTATTTTGTGATTATTATTCCTACATGAGATAGCCTCAATCCATTTAAAAACATAGTTGATGGCCACTGAGATATAAATGTAGCCAAAAGAAGGTGGGAATGGCCTCATGAAATTTATTCCTCAGCAATCAAAAACTTCTATAAAAAGGATAGGTTTGAGAGGCATCATATTCTTACGATTTATTCCTTCTAACTTTTGACAGTGCTCACAAGCTTTACAGAGCACGTGTCTTTAAACAATGAAGGCCAATAGAAACTACAATGAAGGCCAGTAGAAACTACACTACAACATGCTTCTGAGTCACAAAAGAAGATAACATGTCCACTACATGCTTCTGAGTCACAAAAGGAGATAACACTATGTTGCTCTAAGTCAAGTACACATCTCCTAATTATTTGATCTGGGCAATACTTAAACATGTATGAATCATCTCAGAAGTAGTGCTTAACGATGGAAAAGAATTTTTGCTTTCTTGTTTATTCCAATGTTTAGGAATCTTTCTTATGACTAAATAATTTGCAATATCAGCAAATCAGGGAGGATGGAAAACATGAAAAAGTTGCTTATGAGGAAAATAATTTGCAATATCAGCAAACCAGGGATGATGGGAAACGTGAAAAAGTTGCTTATGAGGAAAAGCATCCTTGATTGGCAACTTACCCAAAGGTTCTGTTAGTACTAGTTAAGACAAATGGTCAACTACAACATTCTCTACTCCCTCATCTTTTATCTCAATGTCAAACTTTTGGAGTAGAAGAAGAATCCATCTAAGTAGTATGTGGTTAGCATCTTTCTTGGAAAGAAGACACTTATGGGCCACATGATCAATGAATATGACTATTTTAGATCTAACCAAGTAAGACCTGAATTTGTCCAATGCGAAGACAGCTGTTAAGAGTTCTTTCTCCGTAGTGGAATAGTGCATTTGAGTGCTATTTAGGTCCTACTTGCATAGTAGATAACATATAGCTTTTTCTCTTTTCTGTATCCTAGCACAGCTCCTATAGCGTAATCACTAGCAGCACATGATTTCAAAGGGTAGACTCCAATTGTGTGGTTGCATGATAGGTGCAATGGTCAACTTGTTTTTTAGCTTTGTAAAAGATTCCTGACAATCATCAATCACTCAAAAGGGGTATCCTTTGTAAGGAGGTGACACAATGGTCTGGATATTACATTAAAGTCTTTACTAAACCTCCTATAGAATTCTGCATGACCTAGGAAAGAGCAAATGTCCTTAATAGATTTGGGGATGGGCAAATTGGTAATTAGGTCAACTTTGGTTATATCTACCTTTATACCTTTGGAGGACACTGTGGCTAGGACAATTCCCTTAGGAACCATGAAATGACAATTTTCTCAATTAAGCACGAAGTCCTTCTCTTTACAATGACTCTAGACTTTTCTTAGATTTTCAAGGCATGAGTTAAATGAATCACCAAAAACAGAAAAGTCGTCTATGAGAACCTCTAAGATTGTCTCTACCATATCACTAAATATACTCAACATGCAGTGTTGAAATGTGGTAGGAGTGTTACATAATCCAAATGACATTCTTTTGTAAACAAAGGTGTCAAAAGAACATGTAAAGGTGGTCTTTTCTTGATCCCTGGGTGCAATTTCTATCTGGTTATACCTTGAGTAAGCATATAGAAAATAATAGTACTGATGTCATGTAACCCTTTCTAACATTTGATCAACAAAGGGCAAAGGAAAATGGTCCTTCCTTATGACAACATTCAACTTTCTATAGTCAATGCACATACACCAACTAGTGGTAACTCTAGTGTTGGATTAATTTATTGTTGGCATTAAGGATCATTATCACTCTAGACTTCTTTGGAACTACCTAAGTTTGGACTTACCCATTTGCTATCACTTATGGGATAGATGATTCCCACATCAAGCAACTTAAAGACTTTTACTCTAACTAGATTTTTCATATTAGGATTTAACCTTCTCTACATTTGACGACATGCTTTAGCATCCTCCTCCAAATATATCCTATGGGTATAGATTAAAGGGTTAATGGCCTTTATATTAGCAATGGTCCATCCTAGAGCACTTTTGTGTTCTTTTAAAGTGTTTATTAACTTTTCCTCCTGAGATGTTTCTAATTGGGAGGAAATTATCACAGGAAGACTCTTTTTCTCCTAAATAGGCATATCTTAAATTTGATGGTAGAGGTTCCATTCAAGCTTAGGAGGTTCTACTGATAATGGAAGGGGAGTGAATTCTCCCAGTGGAAGTTCCTTGAAATAAGTTTACCATTTTTCTATATCCGTGATAGGAATAGAATCAAGGAGGGCATTAACTTCCTTTATTAATGCTTCATCATTAAACTAATCAAAATGAGGCAAACAAGCCTCAAGTAGGTCCAACAAGGAAGATGATTGAAATGAGCATACACAACTGAATTTATCATGTAATACAATGCAAGTCATCAATGAGTTCACCAAGTTGCTTACAAATGTTGAAGATGTTTATCTCTCATGTCATATTACTAAAAGACAGTTTCATGACAACATTTCTGTAGTTAATTAAGGCATTGGACATAGCCAAGAATGGTTGTACTAGGATGACTGGTATTTTCTTCTTCTCATTTATCATTGGTTGTGTATCCAAAACTAAAAATCTATAGGAAAGCAGAATTGTTCTCCTTCGACTAGCACATCTTCTACTACCCCTCTCGGTATCTTCATAGAACGATCGGCTAGAGCTAGAGTGTAGTAGAAGTAGGTTTCAGCTCACCCTAACCTAATTGTTCATATACTAAGTACGGTAGTAGGTTCACACTAGATCCCAAATCAAGTAAAGCTTGATTAATCCTGTAGTTGCCAATAATGCAAGTAAGATTGGGGCAACTTGGATCCTTGTATTTTGGTGGTATATGATGTTGAAGAATGAAACTAACTTGTTCAATAAAAAAATGCCTTCTTTTGAACATTTAGTCTTCTTTTTATGGTGCAAGGGTCTTTTAAGAATTTGACATCTAATAGGATTTATTTTATTGCATCCAAGATCGATATATTATTCTTGACTTGCTTGAAAATCTCTAAAATCTCATCTTTAGAGGCAAACTTTGGAGCTTAATGCAACCTCTGAGTAAATGGAGCAGGGATAGGACATGGGTCAATAGGTGAAGTGGGGTCCTTCTATTTAGAATTTTCTTTAACTTTAGTGGATTTTTCTACCTGTTCAATCTTTGGTGGCTCATTTTTCTCAATTCTTTTACCATTCCTAAAAATGGTAACAACCTTAGTTTGTTCCATAGTAGAACTTGATGATGCATTAGATATATTATTGTTAACCACATGCACCCCCTTAGGGTATGCTTGTAGTTGCTTGTAAATTTTCTTTTTATATTTTGCATCATTTGACTCATCATATTTGTTATTTCATTCACAGACTAGTTGTTTGTTTCAAGAAGTCCTTGGTTTTATTGGTGAGGCTAGTATGGGCCTGGTTGTGAGACATTGGCATTTGGTCCATTTCTCAAATTGAAATTTGGATGGTTTCTCCAGTTGGGATTATAAGTTTTTGAGTATGGGGAGAAAGGTCTTTTATAAGTATTAAGTGCATTAACCTAATCATGAAGTACCTCTTGAAATGCTGGAATGGTAAGACATTCTTGAGTAAGATGGGCTGTACTTTCACAGATGTTACACACTTGTTCATCCTTATTCGAGTTTTTCTTTCTATTTCTATGGCTTTTACTTTTCTAACCAGGGATGTTACTCTGGCATTAATTCATATTTGTTAGACATGGCATACATGCCTCTCCTAGCATGGGTGGTAGCGGGCTTGGGTCTATCTGGATGTTCTACTCTTTCTGAGTCAGCCCAGGTCTATGCACTTTCAGCTAGCCATTTCAAATACTCTTCTGCATTATCTAGTTGTTTATTTAAGAAATTATTATTGCACATCATCTCTATGAATTGACGCATGTCAGAATTAAGTCCTTCATAAAAGAATCTGATGACGCGGCATGTTTCGTACCCATGATGTGGGCAAGTGAGTAAAAGATCCTTGTACCTTTCCTAGCATTGATAGAATGGTTATTTATCCTTCTAAATTAAGTTAATGATCTTATAGTGGAGTGTATTTGTTTTATATGTAGGAAAAAACTTTTTCAAGAATCCCCTAGTCATTTCATTCTAGGTCCTTATGGAACTTGCTAACAGTGCATTAAATCACATTTTACCTTTTTCCTTTAAAGAGAAAGGAAAAAGTTTAAGCCTGACAGCATCTAGACTAATGTTTTGTGTTCTTTGGTGTTGCATACCTCATCAAACTTCAAAGTGCAAGTAAGGATTTTCACTGTCTCAGCATAATCAAGACCTTATCCTGATTAGGGGTCGGCCACATAAATCTTATTCCTCAATTCCTCTAATTTAAGTATCAAGACTTCATTTAGTCCCAAAGCTTTTAAATCTTTTCTTACCACTTCCATCCAAGTTCTTATGAGCCTTCCCCTAGCCCTTTTAGAACTTTCAACTTGCATTGCCTCACTCCTAACCAGTGCCATTTTCAGTCTCCAATAGACATGTCCAAACCATCTAAGTTTTATCTCCCTCATCTTGTTAGCTATTGGTGCTACTCATAAATTTCCTCCAATGTTTTCATTTCTAGTTCTATCCTTTCTTGTCTATAAATAATAAATAATAATAACTATAATAAACTATACATCAGATACAATCACTTTCTTCACTACAACTAATCCATTACCAAGTTTTCTTAGTCATTGAGAATGAATGCTTCAAGAAAGCATACAAGCTTTTTGGTGTCAGAAAAGCTACACAGGTTTCTAGGTGATTATTAGGAAAAAAGAGGCATTGGAGAGACATGCAGGCATTTGAGGAACTAGACATGGGGTGTTAACTTGCAAGAGATAGAGGTAACAAGAGGATTGGTCTAATAACCAATCAAAGATTCCAGCAAAATCAGAAATGAAAGAGTTGATAAAACAAAATAATAATAAAAATGTGGCATGAGTTCATCACACAATAAGGTGCACATAAAGTGACCCTTCGTTTCCATATGTCAATAATCTCTCTGTTTCAAGCAGATCTTCACTTGCAGTTATTTGCTAAGTTCTCATACTCTAACTAGCAAGATCTAAATTCATAAGCTGACATTGTTTCTAGGTCCATGCAACAAACAATTGATTTTGCATAAATTGAGTCAGCTAATGTGCGGAATTCATTCTTTTTTAAGAAGAACACACACACACACACACATAGAGAGAGAGAGAGAGAGAGAGAGAGAGAGAGAGAGAGAGAGAGAGAGAGAGAGAGAGAGAGAGAGAGAGAGAGAGAGAGAGAGAGAGAGAGTAGCTTTATCAAGTCTAATGGCAAGAGAGTAGTTCTATCAAGTCTAATGGCCATAGTTCTTTTCATTGCAAGGTTTAGTGTAAGTCAACTTTCACATAAAAGGATTCATTGGAGGATCCATGGAATGAGTTGCTAGGAAAGCTGTTACATCATTTATAAGAGAAGTAACAAAATGAGTTCTGATAAAGGCAGCATCATCAATTATTGGAGAGTCACATAACAATTTATATTTGGAGAATTCAAAGAATGAGTTGTTGGGAATGCTGGGGGTGACTTGGCGCACATATAGCAAATCACTAGCAACACCTCTCTTACCTAAAAAATTGGCTAACTCGTCAACAAGCCAGGATTGACAAGGAAAAAGTAGCTGAGACCAAAAGCTCAAGGATCTAGTTGAAGAAGAAGGCAAATCTCCATGGCCCCAGCAATTCTTTCTTAAACCAAGAGACAACATGAGAGGGGTCACCCTCAATAATACAATCTATGGGGCAAAGAGAACAGGAATGGAGAGAGAGGTCAATGTGAGACC
Organism: Warburgia ugandensis; assembly: GCA_035236585.1. Classification (NCBI taxonomy): domain Eukaryota; kingdom Viridiplantae; phylum Streptophyta; class Magnoliopsida; order Canellales; family Canellaceae; genus Warburgia; species Warburgia ugandensis. The sequence goes on from CP141135.1 coordinate 27,592,118, forward strand.
AAAGAAGGATAGTAAGATAAAGGGTGCAGCGAGACGAGTGAAATGATTTGCGGTATTATATCAATTAGACCTAGGACTTAGATTGATTGGATTACTTTGATTCACTCAAAGAGCCTTCCAACAAAGAGAAAACAACTTGATGCTCATGAGAAGGGCTCTAACTCAGGCATCTTTGGAATCTGAACCCAATAGGGGAGGAGTATGCAAGAAATAAGACCAGAGAAAGCAGAATGGCTATCATGATTTGTCCCTATCCACAATCCCCAAATAATTGGTTCAATCTGATTCACTAGGAGGGTCTCCCAACAAAGAGCAAACCACTTGATGCTCATGAGAAGGACTCTAACATTCGCATCATTGGCATCTGAATCCAATAGCCCCAGAGAACTAGATTAGGCCCAATTTGAATTTAACTTCATGTGAACCAACAGAAGGGGAAGCGCACTTAATTAGACCTTTTTAGTTAGGTACTACTTCTACTTTGAACATCATACATGATGATGAAACCCACTATTTATAAATATCCAAGATAGAGTAGCCACTAAATTCCTTCCTTCTACATGCCCAAGAAGGCACACAGCCAAGAGCAACATAACATGCCACTTGATTATGGGACAACACAGTCAACATATAAATTCAGGAGCATCTAACATGCCATTCGTGGACATAAAGAACTATCATATAGATCACTGGGTGTGTATAGTCATGCCAAAGGCAACAAATTAATGTTCCAGTACTTATAGATCTTTTAGACTATCTTGAATAATTGATGATTGCATAGAAAAATACAGGGATAAGTTTAGTGGATGTCGCTTTGACATGATTTAACAAAGATGCATATGTGATCTAGGTTATGCTATCAAGTAATTGGCACAGCAGGACCCTGACTGACTTTATTTTAACACTATCAATCAAGGATGAGCTGGATAAGCACAATGGATTTATTTAACCAAAACTTTAAGAATATGGAAAATCAGTAGCACACGGGCTTGAGCACTTACTCAAGTTGGTTAAGTGCTTGTTTCACAATCATGAGGTTGTGTATTAAATCAACTTAAAATTTTGTGGGGCAGGCAAAAAAATAATCGGCACTTTTTAGTGTAGTATTTTACACCCTTGGCACTAAATATACATTACATGATAGATAGAGGAAAGAGCTCCAATATCTGGCAACACTGACATGAACTTGGCAAGAAAATGAAATAAGAAAATTCTTACTAGACCAGGAACATTTCAACATGCTAGGCTGTGAGTAGAATCTAGTTGTTCTAAAATGTCTTAGAAAACCATATAAAAGAATACTTCAAATAATCATTTGGGAAGTGATTGTATTACTCCCATTTTTGAGGAAGAATGACACAATATGGGTACTGGTGCATGTAGGTTGAAGGTAATCTTTTAAAGTTTTGCATGGAAGTTTTGATAACAATCATTATCCTCATGTTCACTTTGTTGGTCTCACTCCCTATTGTTATTTCTCCTTCAATCTCTGTTTGGTAGATGATTATTCCTCTTTGGTGGAGGTTGATATTCATCGTCCATTAGATGTGATGGGTCCTCATCAACAATGAATGGAGGGCCTTAACTACCATGGGGTGAGTTACCTCTTGATCATTGATCAGTCATTGATGTGGACTGATCTAATTGTATGTTGTTTTTGACTAACCTTTCGATTTTATCATATTATGAGGCGTTTAGACTGCAACCAACGTTAATGGAAGGCGTGGGAAAAATACTTGAATTTTAAGACACCTACTATAACCATAGGGCTCAGAAGCCACTGGAATGACAATAGATCGTGTCTTTTTAAAAGGATCCTATGAGTATGTGATAGCCTCTATAGGTGTCTTCTAATTAATTTTAAATTAATTAGGAAAGTTGGGTTATGCACTTGTGGTGATTATTCTAGGTGGGTTAAGAGGTGGTGATTAAATTTACCCTTGATCTTGTGGGGTCGTGTGCCTTTATTAATTTTCACACTCCATGGCAATTCGATCAACATATGAATCACCTTAAAAGGATAAATATGCCCTAAGAATGCAATTAAAAATAATAAACTAATGCAAACCCTAAAAATGCAATAGTTATTAAGTATGCTATCTATATGCAAATACACTATCAAACAATGCAAAATGCAATTATACTAAAAATTATAAAGAGTGAGAAAAACTTATAGTGGGGTTTCTGATGAAGACCACTTTACGTCACACTTGTCCTCTTTTAATACAACCTATTTAAAATTAAAATTAAAATAATTTGTAAATTACAATGGGTCTCACTACAAGTTTCACTCAAAGAAAAAAAAAAAAAAAAACTAATCTAGAAAAGCAAATAAATCCTAATTTGGAGAAGCTTTGGCCCACAAGATCAACGCCACTGCTCTTTGCCAAATTTTTCTGAAAAATTAAAAATAGCAATAAGTACCAAAAATCAGGAAATAGATTGATTGTGCATTAAGAAAAATTGAAAAATGCCTCTAAAAATGCCTAAAATGCTAAAACAATGCAATTCCCAAAAATTTTATTTTTTATTTTTTTGAATTTTGGTTTTTTATTAAATTTTATGAAAACTCCATTGCAGGTCCTTGGCAATGGCACTAAAAAACTTGTTGATTGTTTACCGCAAGTGCATAGGCTATTATAGAACAGCTAATGCAAGTGCATGTCGATCCCATAGGAACGAGACTTAAAAAGATGGAGTTCAAATAAAATATAATTAGCGACTAATTGAAAGAAATAAAAGAAATTTGAGTTTACAATTCAAAATTTGTAAACTCAATCCTATTCAGCCAATGAAAAATTACACTAATCCAAGTTTAGAAAGATAGAAAATTAACTAAAATAAAATAAAATTCACTTTCCTAGCTTGATTATGACAAACTTCTTCAAATCTGTTGTCATTAAAGTTTATTGGCCTTCATTAATATTTCACTGATACTTCTGATTAAGGATCAACGGCTGGATTAAATAGATTCTCCAAAATTTTAATGATTTGGACTAAGGAAATATTTTAGGTTTTGGATGGCTTATATTGAATTTTTGAATTTTAGATTGAAGATCAAGGCTAATGAATAAGCTAAGAGTTGTCCTAAAAATAAGATTTATGAATTGATTTAAATTCTAATGAAAGAAAGATCAGGAAATAATGTGCTCTTGTTTGTTAAAGCTAAATCATTGATTTGGTTAAGCTTAAATCAAATAGGGTTAGATAAATTAATTTGAGAATAAAATAGAACTTGGATAGGGCAAAACCTGTTTAACAATAAGACAAAATAGGAAAAGGACAAATAGGATGTATAGGGAATGAAATAAATCATGCTAAGGGCAATTTTGGAATTTGCCCGAAACCTCAAGATGATAGGGAAGTAAGAATAGAGAAGAAAGAGGAAGTTTTGGGAATAACCAAAGTTGGGTTTTCTCACGTCAAAGCTTGTAAAAATGAACAAAATCAGGTAAAAATAGGTGAAAATTCGAAAAGAAAAATACGGCGAACAGAGGGAACAAAAATGGCGAAGAAGCAGGGAATAAAAATGTGCTTCTGTTAGAATCGATAACTAAGCTTGAAAACAAGTTGGAACAGGGATGAACGATGTTGAAACAAGGATTAGAAACACGATAAAATAGAGGAGAAAAACGGTGATGGAAGAGGTGAAAACAACGATGGGACAAGAACTGAAACATATGGAAAAATGACGAAATAGGGTGAACTGGGTTTGGTGTTTCCTAAAGGAGCTGAGAGAGGGTGAGAATGAGAGAAGCAAGAGTGAGAGAGAAGAAGACAAGAGCGAGGGAGTGAGCTAGGTTCGATGTGGTGTTGTAGTGCAAAGAGAGAGAGAGAGAGAGAGAGAGAGAGAGAGAGAGAGAGAGAGAGAGAGAGAGAGAGGAAAAAAGAGGTGTTGGCCAGAGGACTCTGTAGTGTAAGAATAGGAACGAGCCGGGGGTCTGGTTTTCTCATGGTGGAGAGGACCTGAGAGAGATGATGGAGATAAAGAGAGAGGGTGGCGGGTTTGGGTCTCTCGTCTGAGTGCAGACAATCCGAGAAAGAAGAAGGGAGAGTGATGGGGTGGAATAGGCTGAAATAAGGGAGAGAATTGCTTGGGACCTAGAGCGATTAAGAAAGAGATGGGTAATGAGGTTGACAGAGATGGATGGTCAGATTCAGGAAGAGATGACAGTGCAGGGTGACATTCGGACATCCTCCTACGGTGAAGAGGGGGGTTTTGCAGTTCGGGTTTTCCCGACAGAGTAAAGACCGAGATGGAGAGAGCTGCTGTTTTCCTGCATTGGAGACGATGACTGAGAAAGAGAGGGAGAGATTGAAAGAGAAAGAGATGGGTGAGGGTGATTTGGGCTTGTTGAAACCGAGAGAAAAGATCTGGGAAGGAGATAGGAGAGGGGAAAGGGAGGGAGTGAGGTGGAAAGAGAGACAGAGCTATGGTGAGAGCTGGGTTCGGGTCTTCCTTGCAGTACCCCCTCTTCTCCTATTAAAGTTAAGGTCCTTCTCAATTTGGTCTCCTTTCCTTAGAAGCAGTATCCGAAAGGAAAAACCCATAGAGGATTTTCTTTCCAAACTCCCTCACTTTGCTAGCTTCCTATTTCTTTGTTTGGTTTCCTCTTCAATTTGTTTCCCAAAAGGGCAGCCCCGGTGCATGAAGCTCCCACGTATGTGGGGTTTAGGGAAGGGCAGACCACAAGGGTCAATAGTACACAACCTTACCTTGCATTTTGCAAGAGGCTATTTCCATACCTTGAATCCTTAATCTCAAGGTCACACTACGACAACTCTACTATTGTGCCAAGTCTCCCCTTCTGTTTAATTTGTTTCCCAATTAAGAAATTCTCTCATGATCCATCTTGCTTTGATAGTGATATGGTTTATTGATTTGATATTAATCATTCAATGTTGTAATCTGGTTGATCTGCAAAATATAAGACTAAATTACAATCATCTAAATCATACATTACACATCTAATTAGCTCTCATTATCATCTGACCATTAGATTTAGCAAATCAGTGGTTAGATAATCAATTGATGCTAAAATTCATATTTTATCTTAAAAATTGCAAAATTAATTAGTTAAATGACCTAATTAACTACTAAACTAGAGGTATTTTGGCCAAAATTGAATACTTAATAATAAGGGAAGGGAAAACACATGGCATTTTTCTTAGAAGGTTTATGCATGAAGGGGCCATGTGTCAACCTCCACAACTAGCTGCCTTTACTTGATTTTCACGTGTTGGGCTGAATTCCTCCATGCATGAGGCCAGTTGACCATATACTTGTCAATTTCAAATTTGGCCTTATTGGCCTTGCAATACATGGTTATCCACTCTCATATACAGCCCTTATATACATTAGTCTTGTTAGTATCATAACTTATTACACAAGTATCTATACATATTACACTTAGGTTATTTCATTTAGCTTTTCCATTAGCCTACAATATAGTCTCTTTAGCTAATCTTTTCATTTAGTTATTCCACTAATCTCTTACCTTGGAACCCATACATATTATACTTCCTAGGTTGATTATGTTTCTCACCTAGGTCACCACTAATGCACACGCATGTAATTCATGTGTGTCATTCCACTTAGCCTTTTCATTCATCACTTACGTCACTATACATTCTCCTCTCTTAGGTTTCTTTAATTCATTTAATACTTAGTCTTCATTTACTTGTAAACCCATGTCTCTCTCTCTCTCCCTCTCTAAAAATTCACTTCATTTACATAAATGAAAATATAAACCATAATCTCACATCATCAATGATTAAGTGGGGTAAAAGTAATCCATTTTTTCATTGGATAAATATATAAAAAGCACAGGGATTACATTCTTCCCCCCTTTAGATGTAGACATCTTTAATACAGAGATTATGAAATTCAAATATAGAAGATACAGCTGAGGTTATCTTAACTATAGCAGAAAATATGGAGAATATCTCATTTAATTCTTTGCATTTGACTACAATTGGAAATCCTCCAAATATGGTAACTGATGATAACATAAGCTGGCTGGAAATCCTCCAAATATGGTAACTGACAATATCATAAGCTGGTACTAATATCTAATAGTATTGTAGCCTTCCAATTTTTGGAAGCTTCATTTCTGGCAGGGGTATTAGGAAGAATTTTAATGTGTTCCAAGCCTTCCAATTTTTGGAAGCTTCATTTCAGGCAGGGGTATTAGGAAGAATTTTAATGTGTTCCATGCCAAAGTTTTCCCCAGAAAAAGCTAGCAGTTAATAATGAGTTTTCAAAGAGTTTTTGTAATCTATACATGATCTATGCGCCTAGTACTAATGTTGGATTTGAAGCATCAATTTTTATAATTTTTTCTTCTTGTTTAAATGCATGATAGACCATATTATAGGATAGTGAATGAGTTATTACTGTGGCGAAAATTAGATAGAATTGATGGTGGGATCATTCTTGCTTGTGGGTATGTTTCTAGTAAAATAAAATCTGTAACTTCTAAACTGTTATAAGGACTGATCTTCCATCTGTGAGTATGCCCTGTTACCGTTGAAATTTTGATGAAATTTTTACATGGTTTGTATAGGGGAAACATTCACCACCGTTAGCATTTTGTTTTGTTCAATTTTGGTGTAAAAATAATCAGGAATGGAAGGGTTTTTGAGCAAGGGAGTGGCATCAGTTTCCTGCAGATTTCTGCAGAAATTGGTACCAGTCCCACCTTGCATTTTGATATTAAATATGCACAAAACATGGTGAAATTCTGGTTTTAGTATGTTTGAACAGTAGTTCACATCATCTAGCATGAAATCCATCCATTTATTCAGAAATAATCTATTCTTTTATGTGATTAATGTGTAGAGAAAGTGTATTACCCACTACAGAAAAGATGCAGGGAAGCGCCCTTTTCCCTTAGGATTAAATGCCATTGATTGGTGACATAACCTAGGGATTTTGCTTACATTTTAACCCTAGGGTTATGCCCTAACATCTCTGATAGTGTTTAAGTTTCAAATGGTGCATTGATCCCACTGATTTGTCATTGAAACCCAAGGTTTAGTTTGGATGCGTAGTTCTAGCTTCCTGTGGTATAAACTAGTAAATGTAGTTGCTATCTTATGACTAAATGCACATCACTTGATCAAGAATTTGGATGACTGAACTTGAAATTAAAATTCTGGAGTTTTCCTAACTTATAACATCGTAAAAGAATAATGATAAGATTGTCACCTTACCCTATATCGGGTAGATGTTCTATAACAACTAATACTTGGATGAACCCTTAGACTTGTTACTGACACAAGAAGGTTTACAATTCTAATATTTACAATGTTTAGAGTGTCCAAATGACATAGAATGCCAGTGAAAACATGTGTGATAAAACAGAGAGTGTAGCATAGTTTCTATGGCTTAAACTATAGGAAATCTTAGGCAAACTTGCTATGAGATAGCACACTTTTAAACTACTGTTTGAGGATGGGTTTGGTGATTGATCTTAAGGTAAAAGAAAGCTTAATATGCTACGAACTACACTTCTAACCATGAATGAAAGTTCAGAGAAAGAATCCTAAGTTTTCATAACCAAGAGACAGAAAAACGACACCTTATCAGTAACATTCAACTAGGGATGTTTAGCATGGTTTTTCTATGAGTTCTTTAGTATGTTTACTACTATTTTGTGTGGTTTAAAAACTTTTATCTCATTTGAAATGCTCAATTTTCATCCTTCAGAATGTTCACAATATTCTATGGACAATTATTACAGATATCTACATGTCATGGCTTAGAATGGAAACATGTTTACTATTGACTGATAAAGACTGCATTATTGATTCCATTTAGAACTACCATGATCCACCTTGCTTTATGTCTTCTCATACCTTGTTAAAAGTTCATCTTATATGATCATTGATTTTGGATACCTTGTTGAATGGTTGAAAGCATGGGAAGATTGCATCATCTTCTATAAGAGAACTCCTTGTCATGAGCTATAAATGAAGCACGATATGGTTGGATACTTGTTGTTGTTTATTTGCTTATTAGATGCATGCTTCAAAGCTCATGGAAACCATGTTTTATAGCTTGTTGTGGTTATGGATTTCAAAGGTTCTCATGCCTTCGAAATGAATGGATTTGAATGGTTTCTTATAAGATTTTGAAGGACACTTAAGTTTGCAGCAGTATCTTGGTTTGATGATTTTTCAGTGACTGTTGATAGGGCAATTGCTTGAAGTGTAAGTCCCTAAGACACCTCTAGTGTATCTGGTAGAGAATGTTTAAAATGAAACAGAACTGCTGAGTTGATCTCAGCTGCTTCCCTGCTTATTAGTTGCAAAATCCTTCCTTTCCACCATACTGTGAGCAAAATAAACTCTAAAACTCTCTGAAGTGTTTTCCAAAATAACTTGATGATTTTTCAGAGATTCAGTGACTGTTGGTTTGATGACTTTTTAGAGACTGTTGATAGGGCAATTGATTGAAGAGTAAGTGTAAGTCCCTACGACACCTCTAGTGTATTTGTAAAGAATGTTTAAAATGAAACAGAACTGCTGAGTTGATCTCAGCTGCTTCCCTGCTTATTAGTTGCAAAATCCTTCCTTTCCACCATGCTGTGAGCAAAATAAACTCTAAAACTCTCTGAAGTGTTTTCCAAAATAACTTGATGAATTCCCAAAACAGTATTCATCAATGATACCCATAGAACTTACTGAAGATATGGAATTCCAACAGAAAATGCTTAAGAAAGGGGCTTTCTCTTCACTGTTGCAATATGATCATCCTACTCAGTTCTGCATTTAAAAAGTCAATCTTGATGATGGAAAGCAGTTGAGAGGCAGACTTTGATTTACTGAAGTTATTTTTAGAGTAAAAGTAGTGTTTTACCACCAGCCCAAAATCTTAATTATTTATTTATTTTAAAAATTTTCCTCCTCTTGTGTTGTCTGGTTCAGAAGCTAACATTACACTACTATTACCTTAAAGTAGAAAAGAGAAATAAGTTTCTATGAAAATAGAAGTTCTTTTGCTCCTTACTAGCTGACATGCCTTTTGAGTCTGATTTGTAGTATGCAACACTCAGCATATATTTGCACTCTTCAAGGCGCATATGCCTTTTGGCATATACCTTGAGGGATGCATCCTTCAAATGTCAGGGTGGGGATTGTTTTTTTCTGTCAAACATTTTTCTGTGCTTCCTGCTGCTACATGTGTCTCTTCCTCATTTGTTTTTTTTTCTACACTTTCATCTCAAATATACTTTCAAGGTTCACTGCAATTGAATTACATGAAGGTCGGTTAGGCTTTACAAAGAAATTTACTTTTAGTTGATCTTGGATCCATGCCTTGCATGTTATTGAAGTTCCTTGACTGTATTAAAATTCTTTTGGGGATTTGTAGAATGTAATGCAATATGAAGAACATGACTGTTTAAGGAGTAATTCTGATTGAGTTTGACTTATTGTCTGCACTGCAGTCAAATGAACATGAGTCAAGATGCAAAAGCATAGTGTTGTATTCTCAACTTAGTGATCTGTTTTAGTCAGAACCTGAAAGACTCCTGTTGCTTTGCATAACTAGTCTCATTCTGCATTTGAGAGAAGCTATAACGACAGGCTTCAGTGTGGACTCTTACTGTGCAGTTTCATCATCTCTATGGCATTTTCTGAGTTCAACTTTCATGTTATTTTCTGTTGTTGGTGTTTGTTATTTTCTTGTCTTTTAACAGCTGTTTTCCGCTGATAGTGTCTGTTGTATATATTGATGAAGTGAAAGTAGGTTTATTGCAGAAATTCTACTTGGTTGACCTAAAGTTTTCCATATTAAGGTTTTCAGAGCTAGAATCTGTAGTATGATGTCAGAGACAAGATATTTTTCTTAGAATCAGATCTGGAGTATTATGATCATATCTTTGCACCTCACCCTTAAGTATCAGAGTGTGACACTTGTATTTTCATTGTAGTGGCAATATTTGTGATGCAGAAGGCTTCAACTTCCAACTAATTTGATTTTCTCAAATTTTAACTACAATGTTGACTTCATTATGTTGGAAATGTAGAGTGTTACAGGGTCTATGTCAAAGAGTTAACTATCTCTTACTTTTCATTCTTCTTGTTTAGGTGTTAAAGTTTAACCTTACAGAATCTGGACTATTCTGTGTCTTACCATGGTTAACCATGGCTGTGTTTGCAAACATAGGAGGGTGGATAGCAGACGCTCTTGTGAGCAAAGGCTTCTCTATCACTACAGTACGTAAGGTAACTAATACTAATCCATCCAGTAGCAACAACTCAAGAAAGTTGCAGCTTTCAGAAATCCCAGTTGCTGTTACTCAAAATGTGTTTCCAACATTTATTTCTTGATGCTTCAGGATATACCATATCAGCAATGGGCCTTCTGTTGCTGTAGTGGTTAATAACAGCATCCTATTTCCTAAATTCCTTATTATACTTTATTATATATGTGTGTGTCTGTGTGTGGGTGGTGGGTGTGTAGTCACACATGTGTGCATGTGTAGACTCTCTGAGGCTAATTGAGGAACTTAATCCACCTTCTGTCTTTTGGAAGGATTGAGAAAACAAATGGAACTTACAGGGTGGAGGTTGCCTCACAGGATGTGTTTTAAACTCTAATTGGTAGAACTCGTAGAAATGGGAGAAAATGAGAAGTTATTATGGTACATGGTTCATTTAATTCATAAAATTGTGAGGAATTCTCCACTGTCTAGAAGTTGTCGTTTTTGCCTTTAAGAGAGCATCTTAAATGTGAGTTTCTTTTGAGTACAGGCACATTGCTTCATTTGAACTGGTCAAGCTCAGAAGACTCGTGTATGGCAAGATGGATCTATCTTGATAGATAGATCCACCAGCTACAACTCCCAACACCTTCTGGTCCTGGGATCCTTATCAAGAATTGTTAAAAGGGTTTTGCTATTCCCGCTAAGTGTACATGCTCTACAGGAGAGGAAGGTTACACTCCCCTTTTTCTATGCATAGTAAAACTTTCTCCTTTTCTTTTCTTTCTGTTTTTTCTTTAAATGTAAGGCGTTCATCATGTTCAAAATACCAAAAATAGGTCACCCATGAGAACTCAATATGTTTTTATGATTGTAACTACTTGTTTGGTCTTTGTAAAAATTAATAAAGATGGATGGACATAAATTTTCACCTAAAGAAACATAGACTAAAACCATCCAATGTCCAAGAAGTTCGATTCATAGCCTATCAATGCCATTCTGAACTAAATAGTTTTACCATGTATGAAAAAGTGCCGTGTACACCTTCCTCTCCTCTAGATCATGTACTCTTAGCGGGACTCTAAAAGTGACGAGTATGGAAAGTTAAAAAGAATAAAGAAAGCCGCTAAACAAGAAATGGTTTCTCGGCAATAGCAAACCCATCCATGGAAAGAGCAAAACTCTGGTTTGAAAGTACTAAAAGCATTGGGAGAGGGGCTCTGGCTTCATCTCTTCTTCTTCTCTTTATACACCTGGTCCTTGACGGTGATCTCACATCTCCAAAAAGTATCTTACAAAGAGTAACTTTGGAATTCTTTAATGAAATAGACCTGTGAACCAGTCTTACAAATTTCCAAACTAGATGGCTCAATTCTCTCTCCTTATCCTCAAATTTCATTTGGTTTTTTTCTTGTTATACTGGCATGTTATAATGGCCACATTATGGCAAGAGGAAACAAACATCAAAAGAGTGACTAGTGACCTCCATAGAGATCGAGCAATAAAGAGAATGAGAGTAGACTCCTGGTCATCCACGGATAAAATGTAATCATATACCAATACAGCATTCAAATAAGGTTTTGTCAGATTATTTAACTCAATAAGGACCTTTCCCTCAAGCATGTAAACAGTTCTCATCTTTTCTGAGACAACCATCCAATAATGCTTTGAACTTTTGAGGGACAGAAGATACGAAGCTTTGAATCTGATTCTGATTCACTTTTGTAGATGAAAATGGCTAAATATCCTTATCTTTTTTCCCTTTGAGAAACTAAAAGCTAGTGTATTCTCATAGAAAAGAGGAAAGGTATTACACTAAGGTCCCAACTATAGCAAGGATATGTTGTTTTCATTTGTATTTCTCGATCTCCTCAATTGTTCTTTGTAAGGTCCGTCCTTACTAAATAATTTGCTTCATCCATTCCAGAAAAGGAAAAAAGATGCAAGGGCAGGACCGTTCCTGTCTAAAATAGTCTAGTTATTATGTATCGTGCCTAACAGTTAAGCTACAAGTAATGAGGGAAACTGTAATAAATAGAATTGCAGTGATAGTAACCAATCTGTCTTACAAACAAATGAACTAATCTTACTTGTCATCTAGGTTGATCATAATTGTTCTTTGAAATATTTATTGTTGCAGATTATGCAATCCATAGGGTTTCTTGGTCCAGCCTTCTTTCTCACTCAGCTGAGCAATGTCAAGACTCCAGCTTTAGCAGTCTTATGCATGGCATGCAGTCAGGTTTGTGTTACTTCTTGGGCAGGTAGGTTTGTAACTGATTTGTGTTTTAAACACCATGAAACTTTTTGAAAGAGTGATTGAGAAGAGGCTACGACATGAAACAAGTGTATCGGAGAATCAGTTTGGTTTTATGCCTGGGAGGTCTACCATGGAAGCTATTTTCTTACTAAGACAATTAGTAGAGAAATATAGGGAGAGGAGAAAAGATCTACACATGGTCTTTATTGACTTAGAGAAAGCTTATGATAGAGTCCCTAGAGAGTTAATATGGAGGGTGTTGGGTGTTAAAGGGGTTTCTCAGGGGTATATAGACATAATTAAAGATATGTATGATAACAAATGTTAAGACCACTAGTGGCATGACTGGTGATTTCCCTGTCACTGTAGGATTGCACCAAGGATCGGCATTGAGTCCATACCTTTTCACATTAGTTATGGATGAGTTAACAAAACATCTGCATGAGGAGATTCCTTGGTGTATGCTATTTGCAGACGATATAGTCCTACTTGATCAGACAAGGGAGGGTGTAAACATAAAGCTAGAGTTATGGAGAGAAGCATTAGAATCGGAATGATTTAAAATTAGTCGAACTAAGACAGAATGTATGGAATGTAATTTTAGCAAGGAGAGTAGGAGTGGAGCACCAGTCAAGATTGATAACCAAGAGGTCCCCATGAGAGACCACTTCCGATACTTAAGATCATTGATCCATGAGAGTGGAGAGATTGAGAGGGAGGTTACCCAGAGAATCCAAGCGGGTTGGAACAAATGGAGATGTGCATCGGGTGTTTTATGTGATCGGCGGGTGCCACTCAAACTAAAGGGAAAATTCTATAGGATGGCTATAAGGCCGGCCATGCTCTATGGATCAGAGTGTTGGGCAGTTAAGGAACATCATACTCATAGGCTGAGTGTTGCAGAAATGAGGATGTTGAGATGGATGAGTGGTAAGACAAGAAAGGATATAATTAGAAATGAAAATATTAGAGGAAATTTAGGGATAGCACCAATAGGTAACAAGATGAGGGAGATTAGACTTAGATGGTTTGGACATGTTCAAAGGAGGCCAACAACGGCACCAGTTAGAAGGAGTGAGGCAATACAAGTTGAAGGTTCTAAAAGGGCAAGGGGAAGGCCCAAAAGAACGTGGATAGAAGTGGTGAGGAAAGATTTAAAAACTTTGGGACTAAATGAAGCCATGATATTTAATAGAGTGGAATGGAGGAATAAGATTCATGTGGCCGACCCCTAATTGGGATAAGGTCTTGATGATGATGATGAATAGTGTAAGCCAGTTGCTGTAATATAAAAACAGCTCTTCTATTCTACCGTTTTGAATTTTGCACTGGCTCTGGGATTTTTAGTTTACTGCACATTGTGAACTATAACTTTGACTGTTGGATTAGACTGCATATCACTTTTTTGGTTTGTTTCAAACTCTTATTTTAGCTGTCAAATTCTAGGAGCATTAAATTCTGTTTAAGTTTTTGAGGGGCATTGGGAAACTTGCTAACTGAGATAGAAGGAAGGAGCAAATGTTTTCTAAAGTCATTAGTTTTGCATTGGTACATGAGTTGGCTCTGAACTTCCAAGTTGGTCAACAATGTTCCAACATATGCCAATAAGAAACATAAAAATTTGTAGAAGTTTGGGGAGCCAAAAGGGTTTGCAATTTACCAATATGTTTTGACGTTCTGGAACCTTCATTTGCTTTTAATGGACTATTATTGGAGTTTATGTAATGTTGGATTCTCTGACAGGGAAGCGATGCATTCTCACAGTCTGGTCTTTACTCTAACCACCAAGACATTGGGCCACGATATGCCATAAGTTGCAATTACCTTACTTTCAATGTTATGAATCAATTATTTTTGTTAGGTAATGTGACTTTTGAAAAATAGTTCACTTCAAATTCATTCTGTCGAACTTGCTTATGTAGAATATTTTGGAAGTATCTAGAAGTTATTTGCAAATTGCATTCAGGAGAACTGCTGTTTTGCATGAAGAAAACCTGAAAACATTAAGATCCGATAAATCTGACATGACAAGGAGGAAGTTTTGCATGCATAAAATGAGATAACATAGAAAGAGACATTTCAAACTATCTAAGTAGATCCAAGATTATTGTTATATTATTCAAAAAGTGAAACATAATCTTCTACTCAAGGTGTCATTCTTATGTTGGAATGATGTCTGCATCCAAACTTCTTGTTGATCCTTGTCATTAGCCACTCTACAATTTTGTCGAGACTTCTGACACTACTATTTGAAGCATCAGTGTTACATCGACTGAGCCAAGAGAAGGTAGATTCGGTAAGTTTTATACAAGGAGGAGTAAGAACAACCACTCTAATGGATGTATAACAGAAAAGGAAGACTTCTGATAGAGAATAACAGAAGTAGAGACCAGACACAATTCAGTTACTGGAGAGGCACAACAGCTGGCAAAGGAAAGGGAAATAAAAGAGAAGGAAGAGAATTCAAGAAGGGAGAAAGGGAGGAATCGGAGAGGGAAAAGTGGGAGGATCTAGCTCCTTGAAAGCTAGAAGTTGTAATCTAGAAAAACCTATATACGAAACCAGTACGTGTATAATTCACAAGCTGATTCTATCAGTTTGATTGGTTGTAATTGGAACTCTGTATTTGTTTTTTTTCATTGATAATTCATTACTACTTGTGGATTCTATCAAGTGGTATCAGAGCCTTTCGAGCCTAGGGAATGGTTCGAACTAGGATGGAAAGAACAGAGAGCATGGAGAAGGAGTTAGGAGTCAGAGGTGAGATAGGAGATTTGAGGGAACATTTGGGGAGATTACAGATGAATATCAATGCATTCGGTGACTAAGTGGAGATACGAGAGTGGATCAAGAATAGGGA
Organism: Warburgia ugandensis; assembly: GCA_035236585.1. Classification (NCBI taxonomy): domain Eukaryota; kingdom Viridiplantae; phylum Streptophyta; class Magnoliopsida; order Canellales; family Canellaceae; genus Warburgia; species Warburgia ugandensis. The sequence continues at coordinate 27,607,449 of CP141135.1, forward strand.
GACACCGAAGGAAAGTCGAGGTCGTCCTAGTAACAAAGAAGTTGGGGAGACCCAGATGATCATTGATGAAGTTACTTCGTGCCGGAAAACCATCATCATCAAGGGTGGCAAGGCCAGAAACTGGATCTTCCAGTATTCGACGGCCAAGAACCCTATGGTTGGATATGTCAAGCAAAAAGATATTTCAACGTCAATCACATCGCTGATGAAGAGAAGGTCTCTACAGCGGCTATTTTCGTGCAAGGAGATGCACTCAACTGGTTCTTGTGGACAGAATCAAGAAATCCCTTCCGATCTTGGGCATCTTTATGGTCATCCTTGATACGGCGTTTCTGATTGTCCCAATGTGACGACGACTATGAAGCCCTCCTGGCTTTGAGACGGAAGGGCACCATCTCCGAGCACCTCCAGTCGTTTGAGTTGCTTTCTAGTCATCTGGGTGATCTTTTCGACGAATTGCTGAAGGGGGCATTCTTGAATGGGCTCTGGGAAGACATCAAGGCTGAGATAAAGATCTTCGGGCCTAGCTCTTTATCTGGGCTTATGGAGTTAGCCCATAAGATCGAGGAAAAGAATTGGGCGTTGGACCAGATACGGGCCCTGTCCAATAAGAAACGAATTTGGGCCAAGACTATCGGAGCCCATCTAGGTTTAGTTGAAGGCGGGATCCATGAAAATGGGTTCGCAACGGCAAAATCATAATTTGCCTGTCGTCTTCCGCAGTAACGAACGAAACAAGGGTTTCCATCCGGAACCCGATCGGAAAAGACCTTCTAGTGAACCACCTACCGAAAGAAAAGAAAATTTCCAAAAGCTCACCTATGCATAGCTACAACAAAGGAGATCCCAAGGTTTGTGTTACAGATGCGATGAAAAATACCAATTGGGTCACCGTTGTAAAAACCGAAAGCTACAAGTGCTGCTCCTTGCTAATGAAGACGTTGATGATCCGGAAACCACTCCATTCTCTCCAACAGATCTAGACGAACCACTGGAAAGGGATACCCAACCTTTGGAGTTATCCCTGAATTCCATTTCGGGGTTCACTTCTAGTGGTACTATGAAAGTAAGGGGTTTGATCGGAAATAGAGAGGTAGTAGTCTTGATTGACAGTGGGGCTTCCCACAACTTCATCTCCAACCCACTAGTCGAAGAACTCTAGTTACATGTGGATCGATCATGGCAATTTGGAGTGCAGGTTGGGGAGGGGCACTGCATCAGAGGGGAAGGCATCTACCGGCAGATAATATTAGGTCTGCCAGGTATCAGGGTGGTTCAAGATTTCCACCCATTAGACCTTGGCGGAGCAGATATAGTTTTGGGGATAGCCTGGCTACAAACCTTGGGGGAGATTTTTGCAAATTTCCATGATTTGACTATGCGTTTCAGAGTGGAAGGGTGTCAGATCATATTGAAAGGGAATCCGGCCCTCTCGTGTTCTCTGGCCTCCTTCATATCTATCCTTAGAGTTGTTCCTAAGGCTGACTTCAGTTATATGATTGAATATCAGGATATGGAAGCCAGCTAGACTCAATATCATGAAGGTTATCAACCATCAATAGACTCTCTTACAGAAATTTTCAAATGTCTTCGATCACCCGTTAGGACTGCCGGTTGCTCGCTCTCACTATCATGCCATTAGGCTGATAGAAGGAACACAACCCCCACATAGCAGGCCATATCAGTATCCGCATTCACAAAAAGATGAGATTGAAAAAATCATTAAGGAGTTGTTGAATTCAAGAATTATTCGACCAAGTAAAAGCCCTTTTTCTAGCCTGTTATTGTTGGTAAAAAAGAAGGATAGGGGATGGAGATTTTGTGTAGATATCGGGCACTAAATAAGGTGACTGTACTTGACAAGTTCCTAATCCCTACAATAGATTTACTGTTAGATGAATTGGGAGGAGCCACCATATTCTCAAAACTAGATCTTAAATCTGGTTACTATCATCTTCGAGTCAAGGAAGAGGATATAGCAAAGACAGCCTTTAGAACTCATGAGGGACACTATGAATTCTTGGTTATGCCTTTTGGTTTAACCAACGCACCAGCCACATTTCAGGGACTCATGAATGAGGTATTTCGACCACATCTACGTAAGTTTGTCCTTGTCTTCTTTGATGACATTTTAGTTTATAACAAAAATCTTACCATGCACCTAGAGCATATCACCATTGTCCTGAAATTACTTGAACAACACCAGTTGGTTGCCAACAAGAAGAAGTGCTCATTTGCACAACCTTCTTTGGAGTACTTAGGACACATTATTTTTGAAAAGGGGTAGCAGCTGATACTGCCAAGATTGATTGTATGCTGTCCTGGCCCGTTCCTAAAGACCCCAAGGCTCTTCGAGGTTTTTTGGGTCTTACTAGTTATTACAGAAGGTTCATCAGAAAATATGGTCTTATTGCTTCTCCTTTAACCAAACTACTTAAGAAGGATGGCTTTATATGGTCTAAGGAAGCTCAGGAGGCGTTCAAGACATTGAAACAAGCCATGATAACCGTTCCTGTCCTGGTTATACCCGATTTTTCTAAACCATTTGTGCTGGAAACAGATGCGTTAGGAAAAGGAATTGGTGCTGTTCTCATGCAACAGGGTAGACCAGTTGCTTTCTTCAATCAATCTCTATCCCTTAGATCACAATCTAAATCAGTTTATGAAAGGGAAATTATGGCCATAGTCCTTGTTGTACACAAGTGGTGACATTACCTCATGGGACGACATTTCATCATCCATACTGACCAGAAAAGCCTCAAATTCTTAATGGAACAGCATATGCTTAATGAAGATCAACAGAAGTGGTTAACTAAGCTCATTGGATATGACTTTGTCATTCAGTGCAAACCGGGTTCTGAGAATAGAGTGGCTGATGCTTTATCGAGATGTTAGGATTCTCACACCTTCAACGACAAGAATAGTAACACAACGGACTAGGACCCAACAGAGTTTTATTCCTAGCCGATAGAGGAGAGTGACATACTAGTACAACACCTTGCTCTATCAGTGGTTCGATGTGCTGATTTGGATTCCCTAGCAGATGAAATACAAGAAGACCCTTAGATTTGTAGTATTATTTAGGACCTTCTGGTGAATCAAGATAGTCATACCGGTTACACACTCAAACATGGTATCTTATTATTTCATGGAAGACTAGTTATCTCAAAGTCTTTGCCTCGCATCACAGAATTCTTATAAGAATTCCATTCCACACCAGGAGGGGGGGCATTTAGGGTTCACATGCACTTATAAACGCATCTCCAAGGTGCTTCACTGGGAAGGGATGCGTCAGGATATTCAGAAATTGATCTCCACTTGTGACATTTGCCAAAGAAATAAGTATGTCACTACTAAACCAGCAGGTCCTCTTCATCCTCGTCCCATTCCTAAGATGGTTTGGAATGAATTATCCATGGATTTCATCGGTGGCTTGCCAAAGGCACACGGATTTGACACCTTATTAGTGGTTGTTGACCGCCTCACCAAGTTCAGCCACTTCATTCCCCTCAGTCATCCTTACACAGCCAAGGATGTAGCACACATTTTAATCAAAGAAGTGGTCAGACTGCATGGATATCCCTAGTCCATTGTATCGGATAGAGATCAGGTCTTCATTAGCCATTTTTGGGTTGAACTATTTAAGCGGGCAGGAACATCCCTCAAGATGAGCTTTGACTATCATCCTCAAACTGATGGGCAAATCGAGGTGGTAAACAGATGTTTGGAAACATATTTACAATGTTTCTATGCAACAAACCAAAGTCTTGGCCCAAATGGATTTGTTGGGCAGAGTACTGGTATGATACAACTTACCAGAGTTTTGCCGGAATGACACCCTTCAAAGCTTTATATGGAAGAGAACCGCCCATGTTACTAACCTTTACTGCTGGTAAATCCATGGTAGAGGAAGTTAACCAACAGGTGGCTACACGTGATTCAATTCTAGCAGAACTGAAACAAAATTTGGAGGCAGCCCAAACTAAAATGAAAAGGCAGGCAGATGCACACTGCCGTCCTCTTACTTTCCAACCAAGAGATTACGGTTACTTGAAACTTCAACCTTATCACCTCAAATCACTGTTAACACAACTTAATGAGAAGCTACGTCCCCAATATTATGGGCCATATGCCATACTAGAAAAGATATTATGGGCCACATGCTAAGCTACATCCAGTCTTCCATGTATCCCAGCTCAAAGCAGCTAATGCACCGACATTGACACCTCAACCAATACCACAGGCCCTATCCAAAAATCTAGAACTTAAAGTATACCCAATAGACATCAGAGATATTAGACAGTCTCCTAATGGACAAGTAGAGGTCCTCATACACTGGCAAGATCTTCCTGAACATGACAACACCTAGCAACAAATGAATGTCATTCAAATGAATTTCCCTGACTTCCACCTTGAGGACAAGGTGGCTCTGTTAGGGGGGGGTATTGTTACATCCACTGAGCCAAGAGAAGGTAGATTTGGTAAGTTTTATACAAGGAGGAGTAAGAACCAGACCCAATTCGGTTACTGGAGGGGGCAGAACAGCTGCAAAGGCAAGGGAAATAAAAGAGGAAGAGAATTCAAAAAGGGAGAAAGGGAGGAATTGAAGAGGGAAAAGTGGGAGGATCTAGCTCCTCGAAAGCTAGAAGTTGTAATCTAGAAAAACCTGTACACGAATCCAGTATGTGTATAATTCACAAGCTGACTCCATCAGTTTGATTGGTTGTAATTGGAACTCTGTATCTGTTTTTTTACATTGATAATTCATTACTACTTGTAGTGGATTCTATCAATCGGCAATGTCCAAATCCTCAGTTGTGCATGTACATGCACATGTATGTAATGTCCACATGTTTGTCTGTCTGTTTATGCCGCGTGATGTTAGTCTGTGTGTTTGTACCATATACTGAAATGTGTGTGTGTGTGTGGAATGGGCTGGAATATTACATTGCATGTCTCAAGACCTTACAAGTTTTTAGATTCTACTCTGAACTGATCTTTGTATGAGCGGAAAGAAGGCGCAGGTATGATTGATTCTAATAAAACAACTGATGAGTCTACTGAGACACTATTAATGCTTCATATCTGGCTCTTGGGTTATGTGGTAGTTGAAAGGTTGTAACACTTGTTAGTGGTGGTGGACCATGGATGAAACAATGTCAGTGAATGTACAACCACCTGTGTATGCCTTAGTATTCCAAGTGTGTAAAAGGGCGATCTGGGGCTAGATGGTCATACAAATTCCACTCTCCTAGTTGGTAGTTCTCCCAAGTACAGGAAATTTTTTTCAACACTTAGGAACGTCATCCTTGGACTATATGAAATAAATCCAAGAATGGTAGGTTCTGTCATCCAAAGAAGAAACAGAATGACGATAGCTAGAAAGAGTAGTAGTGGGGGTTGGTACTCAAACATCAGAGTGCGCAAAAGAGAAAGGATATGTGCTTCTTGCAAGGTATGTTGATCATTGTAGGATTTCGTGCACTCAAAAGATAGAGGTACCGAACAAAAGCAATGTACAAGTTGGTCTTTTATCACTCTAGCTCTATATAGTGACATTACTAATACTACTGTATCTGTGTTTGTTTCTATATGTGCGCTCACATCTATGTGAGTGACAATTCTGCTGTAGCCTACTTAAGAAACTTCGAAGTTTTCTTATTTTTCTGTGAACTGATCCTCATACACATAATGAAAGGTGTAGCTCTAGTTGATCCTAATGAAAAGATTGATGGGTCTGTTAGGATAATTTTCATGGTTCAGGACTTGGTTCCTGGGTTGCTCTAGTTGATCCTAATGAAAAGATTGATGGGTCTGTTAGGATAATTTTCAAGTTTCAGGTCTTGGTTCCCGGCTTGATATGGTAATTTGTTGAAATTTCAAATTCAAAGCTCACTACATCACACCGAAAGGGAAAATAACTGGAAGAAAATAAACATGGGAACATTCTTTTGTGCATTGGAAAGACTGAAAGTCCTAGGCAAAAGTGACAACCCATCACTTGGTTTTTATTCTCGCCAGTTCTGTTAGAATATTACAGGTAGAACTAGAATGATGTGCCCCTGACCTAGTAAGGGAGTCTTGAGGACATAAATTCAGTGGACGTCCTCCTCCGACACATGCCCTAGAATGCACAACAATTAGTAAAGAAAGTTACACTAGACTTGAAATATTTTGTAGTGCAACTAAGTGCCATTCACTTTTGTAAGACTTGGTACATGTAGGCAGAATATGGAATACAGAGGGGAAGGGGAAAGAAGAAGGAAAAAGGCTTCCCCATCTCTCTTACAGATCCTATTTTTCTTGAAAGTTGATCGGTGCGGCATTGAACCTGTAACTTTTGGTTCAGGAACAAGCCCATCTTACCACTAGGCTAGGCACTTATATTCCCTCGAACATATTCTCTGAATTCTTTTATTAATAAATGTAGAAACACAGGAAGTATTCTCCTATACTAGAACAGGAAAAGGAAGTAAACTACCTGACTACATCAGCCTCAACAGGCTCTCCTACATCGAAACTGGAAGAGGAGGTGAACATTCAAGAGGACTTCAGAGGCAGTTGAATGTTCTCCTAGTTAAAACAGGAAGAGGAGGTACACATTCGAGAGTGGTGATGCAGGGTTGCCTATGAAGGTGACCATGAGGTTTTCCTAGCTCTGTGTCATGGAGAGGTGAGCAGAAAAATGGGTAGAGTGCTCGAACTAAACTAAGGAGTTGCACTGTGATAGTTTGATGTTTACTGAGCCGATTGCAGAGAATCACAAGGGGATCACCAGGAAGGAGATCATTCCTTTATTTGATGAGGAGCCTTGGGCTTAACAATGGGCTGAAGATGTAGTATTTCTGCTTAAGTCAGTTTGTGCCTTATCTTTTGAAGGATCCAAAACTGATGCTAAATAGTAATTTGTTGGTATGGGAAGAAGGGAACAAATTGGGGGAGTTGCATCTTTTTCTGTGAAGGAATAGATTGTTTGAAGAAAAGGACAGCTGAACCATTTAGTTTCACAAGTTGATTGCCAAAAGCATTTATGCAAGTGTCCGAACTTGCCAAAGCAGCTAAAAATTGGCAGTTTTTTGGTGGAACTAGTAGAGTTCCATTGAGAGGATATCTCATGGACATTAGTTTGGGAGTGGGGATCAAAGGAGAATAGCTTGTTGTTTATAAACCCCCTTTGCAAGCTGAGACAACTTGTGTACACTCTTCAAGAGACAAAGACTAAATGCTTTACATCAATTTGGTAACGGGATATTTATGGAAGCCAAAGGAACTAGTTGCTACATCTGCCTCATGTAGATCTTCAGGTTGTATTATGACAGCTTGCGAGAGTTCTAGAATTTGAGATGTTAGAGGAAAGGAAGGAGCAATTCCCCTATCTGAATTAATGGGAAATAACTGTAGTATTTGTTGGGGCTTCACTGATGTCTATGGACTGCAGGCGAATGATCTATGTCAAAGATTCTGGCAGTTGGTGACACCTGAACAGAAAGAGAGTTGCATTGGTCTTGGTGGTAGACTTCAGCATAATGCCATATCATCATGGGGGAAAAGCTGTTCAGCTACTACCATAGTTTTGAAAGCCTTTTCATATTCTATAATTGGATCGAGCTACATCTCTTTGGTGCACAATTCACATGATCAAGCTATTACTTATTCTTATCCCGTTTGATATATTTGAAGTACATAGGTTGGATATGATATATTTTTGGTATATAGGTTGGATATCTAAGTTTCTTGGAGCAATCCAGACTGCAGTATCATAATTCACAAATGCTTAGTCCACTAATGATTGCTAGTGTATTGGACTTATGGACGTAGTTCTTTTCTATTTGAGCTTCCTAGTTCTGTGCGAAGGAGATGCGGGATAGACTAACAAATTGGTGGAAGCTTTTAGGAGGAGATGCAGTGCTGAAAGTAGCCAGAAAGTTGCAGTATCTGAACAAAGTTATAAACTGGGGGAAAAGTGAGGAACTGCCGAAATGCCCAGGAAGGACTAGATTTGAAAGAGAAATTCTGTAGTATGATATAGACACACACACACATATATATATTATATAAATGTAATATTACCTAAGTTGAGTTCTAAGTACCAAAAATCCTACCAGTAGTCAAGATTTCTAAAAATGTCAGAAATTCTTTGAGTCCGACGAACTTTAGGATGAGGGTGGGCACCACACCCATTTAAAAAGTTCAAATGGGGCTAAAATTTAGACTCAGAATTAATGTCAGAGCAACATTTAAATCTCACAAGCTTAGAAGTTCTGTGAAAGTTCAAAAGCGTGACTAGGACTAAACTACAGTCCCACACACTATTTTCCATTTTTGATAAGATGAGCTTTCTGTATCTCAACCACTGAGCTGCAGGGCCAACACCCAGCTCCCCTGCCCTCCCACCCCCCACCCCCACACACTTCTCATAAATCTTGTAAATACAACTACAGCTATATGGGGAAGTGATATTCGCACAAAGGATTTTATTAGCAGCAAGAATAACAAGGGTAATTGGGTAAGAATCTTTTTATGTGCCATGTGAGGGTACTCATCAATATTTATATATTTTTAATATTAAATTAAAAAAGAGAAAGAGAAAGAATATGGTCACCACATCTCTCTCTGTCTCGGCTCTTTCTGTAATTTCAGCAGTGGCAGAGCCGTCACCGGAGTGTTGTGTGGCTCCACCAAAAGTACCAGTTGGGCATCATGTTCTAGGTGAACCAAACCGTTCATCTTCTAGCCTTGATGTAGATAAATAACCCCTCTCCCTTGTTCATATCTCCAATTTGCAGTGGTGCACAGGTGGATAGTCATGCATTGGGTGATATAAGCTGCTCATCCTCGACCTCTACCTTAAATAGGTGATCCGGATGATTTTTTTAATATCATTGGTTTTCTTATCCATTTTATAATGAAAGTAGATGGGATCATCTGATGCATGAGAATTTTCAAGGGATTGCCTATTGAAAACAAGCATAGGTATCGAATAGTTTCTCGCAGGTGCTATTTAGCAGGCTATTGTCTTACTTCCCTGAATGTTTAGCCACTCTCTGAATCGGAGAGGGAGAGTGAGAATAACATCTTAATGACTTTATCATTTTTATATTAAATATTAAACTCTATTAAATATTAGAGTAAACTTGGGGTTGTATTTGACGAATTTGCCTTGATATTCTTGCAGTGTAATGTTTGTGCCAATATCAGGGCCCTATATACGTATACATATATATTTAGTTAGTTAGGCACACAAAATATTGCACGAGGTATAAGTGGGTCTATGGCATGCTTCCACTTTACTAACCTTGAAATTACAGTTGAGGCAATAATTTAGCTGGAGACAATAAACTCCATGAAGTCTTTGGGGTTGTAACCGATGTTGGAGCAAAACTTTGTACAATTTTTATACCCATGGAGATTCTCATCTATACAGTGGGAAACTGGTGTTATTAGGCCAATCTCTTTATATTTCCGACTATAGACTATGAAATTCATAATTTAATTAACAGTCAATTGGGTGTTACTCATGTCTATGGAGTTCAGTAAATTGTTAATTCCAGCATTACAAAAAATGTTGTTATATTTAATTAGCCATTCATTCATTATGGTGCTAAATTGATGTAAACTCTTCTTCTTAGGATTGGTAAATGTTTGATCGTATATCAGATTTAATTCTTCCATTTCGTGATTTCTTCCTATTCTAAGATGTAGTCATCTAACATGTTTTGTCACAGGGAATACTGCTGGGGCTATCAAACACAGCTGGAGTAGTTGCTGGAATCTTTGGCACAGCTGCTACTGGATACATTCTACAACGAGGTATGTTCCTCACTGAAGGCCACAATTTCCTTCATTTTATTTTCAGCAATGCGGCGGACCCAGTTCCCCAAGTTTCTTTTTCCATCTCACTTGAACCGAGCTTAATTTCGAGAGTTTAATTTTGTAGGTTCATGGGACACTGTATTTAAGGTGTCTGTTGCATTGTATATCGTTGGCACATTAATCTGGAATATCTTTTCAACTGGAGAGAAAATTCTGGACTAAAAGGAAATGGAAAAATAAAATGCAGTCTATATCAAGTACTAGCATTTAATTCAAAAGAACGAAAAAGAAAGAGAGGAGGAGATGAGCAAAGCGACTAGTCAATAATGCTATCGTGGTGCCATTCTCAAGTCCTTGAACTATCCAGCACAACAGGTCCTTCGGGCAGCAATCTGATGCTATTATTCTTTTTGAAAGTTGAGATAACCAGTTACATGCTGCGGTAAGTTCACTCTTCGCCAGCTAATGTCAATTTTTTGCAGTTGTTATATTATGTTCCAACAATTCTTTTTTTATTTTTATTTATCATTATAATTAAACACTGCAATAGCTCAGTTTCTCTAAAGTCCAGACATTGAGCAAACATTATGTCAATTGTATAGATGATCATATTAAGCACAGACCATCCCTCCTGCTAATCACATTGCCATTGTTTTTTAGTGGTGAAGGGATTTGAACCCAATGCCTCTTGTTCGTGAAATAAGGCACTTAACCAACTTGGGGAGAGGGCTCAACTACACAAGCCTATATTTTGAATCTCAAAGTTTAGTGAAACAGAACAAATAAGAGAACGTTACCTGATCAAATTAATTGCAACTGCAACTTTTGTTGCATGATACCACCACGGATGGACCATGTAACTAGTCTGTCCACTGGTTGAATTGTTGGAAGACTCTCTCTTTCGCTGACAATGTCTGAGATCTGTGAGGACGCAATGGTCAAGAAGGTCGAGAACTATCTAGTATTTACCCCGATGAGAGGTTAGGATTCTTACCACGACCACCTGCTTGAAGTAAGCATGTTTTATGCCATTCATCCTTATGTCCTAACAAGATATTGCTATTCTTGAGGAAGAGAATGCATAACACCATAAATTTGGGTTATGTCTCTGTAATGGGAACCATTGATCTAATAGGCTGTAGCTGTATGCCGACCAATTTCTGAATGGCTTTAGGTGGTACGCTCATATCCCAAACGCAAGTTGGGTGCTGACTCGTACATGATCCCAGCCACTTATTTGAGTGTGCATATCTGACCCGGGGGGGGGCGGGGGGGGGGGAGGTTAGTGGTGCTGGACATGAAATAATCTGACTTCAGATGAGATGATATTAGCCATATCACTGTTAGTGCTGCTTGAGCTAAGATGAGATGAATTAAAATTTTCCCTTAGTAGTGCTTGAGATGAAATTCATCTCATCTCAGCTCACTGTTAATGGTGACTGAGATGAGATGGAAATTATCTCATGCCAGCTCACTTTTAGTGGGAGGTTCTTGAGATGAGATAAAAACCATCTCATAACTACTCTATATGAGTCGTACTTGAATGAGATGGGATGAAAAACATCTCTACTCACTGTTGGTGGTGCTTGAGATGAGAAATCTGAATCTCGTCTTAGGTCACTATCATCTAAGCCATCTCATCTCACCTAGTGTTGAAGCCAGCCATTTCTCTTTCTTTGTTTTTTTTAGCTTTTTATTCTTTTTCCTTTTCTTTTTCTTTTTCTTTTTAATTTTAATTTTAATTTTATTCCATTTTTGAGTTGGTAACAAACATACACACACTACAGGCCTTCATACACACTCGCCAACGTATCATGGGACCGGCCCCTTCCTCCCTTCACCCTAGCCTATTCCAACATCTCCTAGAAGGATTTATGCAGTATCTTGAACTCCGACACCTCAGCCTAACCACTAGGCTATGTTACTTTATTTTCATCCCAAAATTTAGATTTCCTGTATTTTGCTTGATACAGAAATAGACCATATCCTATGATCTCAACCGTGTTCTCCAACTGATCTTAACCCATCTCTTCCAACTCATGTCAACCATCGCATCTTAATGCACGTCCTCCAACTCATCTCAACCCGCCTATGCAAAATTTATGTCATCTTAGCCTAGCTCATGTGTCTTAATGTCATCTCAAATTACATGCAAGATGCAAGTTGAGCTAACTTGTTCTTGATCCTATTCATTTGTTCGCTTGATCTCACTACATGTGGCTCATGCATAAAATTCCTTCTTGCACTTTTGATGATTTTAAGCATTGATTTAGGAGTTACTACATGATGGATGGATATATTGTCAAGGGCAAAATATGAGCCGCCGAAATTTCAAGTGGGCCTGTCCTGTGTAATGATCCAAAAACATTAATCTGCTGATGCCCTAACGTGGACTGATGGTTCATGCACAGCTAAATTCTATCTGAAGATATGATCTCTTACTTATAAATGGAAGACTAGAAAATATGAACCGAAGCTTTCATCTTTAACAAAGACTCAAATGAGAGACCAATCTATAAAATGTCTCCGATTTTGGTGCATGGGCTATCCCGATTATAATGTAGCTGCCTCATAATTTTCCTAGTGAAGATGCTATGAGCATTCACATTATAAATAATAGCTTAAGATTAGGAAGAGGAATGCTATAATAGAGCGCGACAATACCACAACAATCTGATCGACGCAGTTCATCTAACTAGCTTTGGGTGCCCAGCGGCGCAAAGGTCATGCCGATCTAGCATCTAAAATATGGTGCTTTTCTATTGTGAAGCGCATAAGCAGCTGGCTATATTCAACAAATTAAAATACTAGTTCTTGGATGCTAGATATGGATGGAAATGGGTTGAATCAATGAAGGGAACCCGACTCTAATGACCTAAAAGGGTCAAAGTTCGAGGCAAAATTTTTATGACTTGAGCAGGATTAGGGTAAAAAACTCTCTGATCTCTGGAGGGTTAAGGTTGGTCTAAAGTTAGCGGTGAAAAAATTAGGGGATTCTGCCAATTTATATAGTTTATTTAAATGATAAGACTACCCTTGTGCGAAATTTTAAAAAATGTAAATATGAAGGCATTATGATAATTATTGCTATATAATAAAAAAAAATTGATAAAAACTCGAAAGATTTATGAAAGCAAATTATGCTGTAGGTCTGAAAACTATTTTTGGATGTTACAATGTAGCCTTCAAAATTATTTTGAAATAGTGTAGCAAGTTAGGGTCATGACTCATAAGGGACTAGGGCAGTAAAATTTTGACTTAAGCGGAGTTCGGGTAAGAAATTCTTTGACCCAATTAAGGCTAGGGAAAGAGAAAATAACAGGTTTCAAGATCCAAGTCAGCCAAAAATAAGCCCGACCCGACGCATTGTCGTCCCTATAATGCTGAAAGTTTCCTTTGGGCATGACTTTTGGGCCATTAGACATCCAAAGCTAAGTGTGTCGGACGAACAGTGCGGATTAATGATATGTAAGTCCACCGTACCAAAGTAGAGAAGGTGCACAGCTGTTGTTACATTGTCTTGTTCACCTACGACCTGACATGTTTGAATAGTAGCATGAAACAGTGGAAAGTACCGACTACTATGGAGCCTGTCAAACCCACGTCCATAGATACTCGCATACTACATCGTAACTTACAAATGATGGTAGGCATACTGCAGCTCTTACCAGTACGAGTAGTAGCTTGAGTTTTTATATGGTGCTTTGGAGCGTATAGATGAATGCACATATCTTTCTTCTTTTGAATGGCAGAAGTACTAGATAAGATGCAGGCAGCAAAAGTGCATTGAGAGCTCACTAGGCCGCATCTTAGGTAGAATAAGCCCGAAGAAAGTCTACATTAATTTATCATAAAACATTATCAACAGTGAAAATTGGACGGCTCAGAAAATTAGAAAGAAAAAATACATACAAGAACCTTGGTTAACCAATCAGGTACCTAACACTGTGAACAAGAGAGTTTGTGCTTTATGACATATATAAGATGCGGCCTTAAGATGAATGGTTGAATCGGGGTCTATGTAGCTTTAGTCTATCTAAATCAACGAATTCTGCAAGTACATAAGCCAATATAGTCTAATAGTTAGCCTGAGGCACTTCTTTCATAAGCGGATCACGTGCTTGAAGTAATCTATAACATCCCTTTAAGGGACGTGGGAGATTGTACGTTGAGAGGGGTTTCCTCGAGTATACATTTAGCAAGGGTCATTGGCAAGACGTATACATTTAGCTCTCTCTCTCTCTCTCTCTCTCTCTCTCTCTCTCTCTCTCTCTCTCTCTCTCTCTCTCTCTCTCTTCAGAGAGTCATGGTAGGAGTTACGCTCAAATAGTTTAGGAGCACACACCACCTTTGTGCCCCCCCTCAAAATTTTGAGTGATCCAACTCATTCATCATATTCATAAATGGGCGGGTACCACAAATGTCACCTGCTGAAAAATTCTCTAGTGGATCTCTTCAACTGAAATGTAGATGGCATTAAGAATAAACACAATGTGGTCGATATTTCAAGGAGAAGAACCTATTAGAGATGCATTTATAGCATGAGATTTTTGGTATCCATTCATCTTGAGGGCCTGTAAATCCAATGCACAAGTTAGATCACGCAGAAATGAAGCAATAGGTCCAACAGGTAAGGTGGAATCCTTCCACACTTTGTGAGCGTGGACTCTACTGGGACTCTTCCGTGAAAATGAACGCCTTAAACACGCTTGCACAAGCAGATAAAAAGGAAGTTAATGCATGATGTTTTTTCCATAAATATAAAGACATAACCCTGCCCCACTAACTGAAAAAACCACTCTTCCGTCGTGAAGTAGAAGCACAGTACTTGTTCTTGATTCTAATGTCATAGCCCACAAAGACAAGTGGTCCTCTGCCCACACTATTAGTTGGAAGAAACCTCAGTGCACCAACTGAAAAAGCGCTCTCACTTTACACTTAACTGAAGTACTTTGGCCAAATGGATTTGGATGGTCGCGGCCGTACCACACAGAGCGGACGTTTCCTGATTGGAAGTAGTACTATTTCTTCTTTCGCCCACACGCACATGCACAGTCTTCATCTCTGGTGACGCAGGTGCGAAACTCTGCTCTTAAAGGCTTTGTCAAGTTCCTAATTATTCATCAAATTATCATTGCCATTGCAGATAATGTTTATTGCATAACTCCAGTAAAAACACAACCACTAAACTCTCCTTAGAAAACTAAAGATGCTTGCCTCCGCACGAAGGGCTAGGATCACACTGATCATGGTGCAACACAAAACAGTCTATAATCATAAGCAATTAGGATCGCTAAAAGTCTGGCCTACTCACATGCATTTTAAAGGTAAATTTAGGGGATCCACGCCCCTTCATTTTCGCTTTTCATACCACCTTTAACTGATGTTTCTACCTTTTTGATAATCTGAACAGTTCATCCCAGCAGTCCTGGCATAGATGAGTCCTATCGCAAAAATAGCAGTCGCCCCATTGATGAGCTATTTTGAGTTCCAAGAATGGATGGTAGGAAGTAGTAGAAACAGCTCAGAAAAATCAGGTGGGAGATCATCAAATGATTTTTGGTACGTTACTCCATCTTTAGCAAGGCAGTTAAGATAAACCGATTGGATCATTGAAGAAGGTGGGCCCCATTTTGAAAGATATATCGAACCACTCACAATCTTGGCCATGACTTAGATGGGGCTACTTTCCAAAAAATCTCAAGCATTGCGGCATCCCATTTTAGTTGTCAATCCGTTCATTTTGCCACAAAGTCTCAAACAACCTTCTAAATGAAAGGGGGCGAACATTTGCAGAATTATTTACTTCCCTCCATTCAGAGAAAAGAACAGGAAAAAGAAGAACCATTTAGGTTGAACTAGGCACCGGATTAAGAAACCATGGAAAAGGTTGTTCCTGTATAGTGATCTTAATCCTCCCTACTGGCAGCCCCTTCAAACCATTTTATCTGACATTTTCCGCCAGTAAATAACAGGTACAAATCACCATCCATGAATAAGTTTCTCCGTGGTTTGCTAACTCCCATGCCAAACAATCCCTTTAGGGTTTCCTTGAATTCATGGCTTTCCACGATAAAAAAGGAAGAAAAGTAAAAGCATGGGGCCTGCCATTCTTTCATGAAACAAACAGGATAAGCTGCTGGGATTGGGAGCCAGAAACCGTACAGAAATCGGATCATATAAGGAATAATCTGCAACCTTAAAAAGAAATAGTTAAGATACAATCACTTACAGTTTATCTCTACTTCATACAACGAATAAGAAAATCAAGGAAACTCTTCATACAATAAACAAGGAATAATTGAGAAAGAAGCTAGAATTCGTCATCCAACTGTATGATGTAATCATTCAACATGCTCAGCTCACTGAAAATATCTTCTTCGTCGTTGTTATATTCTTCCGAGTGAGTTTCTGGAATATCAAGAAGTGAGGTTGCCGGCGTTTCAAGTACCTGCGTAGGAACCCAAGTAGCCGGCGTTTCAAGAACCTGCAAAGGAAACCAGGTTTCCGGAGTTTCAAGAACCTGCGTAGGAACCCAGCTTGCCGGCGTTTCAATAACCTGTGTAG
Organism: Warburgia ugandensis; assembly: GCA_035236585.1. NCBI lineage: Eukaryota > Viridiplantae > Streptophyta > Magnoliopsida > Canellales > Canellaceae > Warburgia > Warburgia ugandensis. The sequence continues at coordinate 27,623,829 of CP141135.1, forward strand.
GAACCCAGGTTGTCGGCGTTTCAAGAACCTGTGTAGGAACCCTGGTTGCCGGCGTTTCAAGAACCTGTGTAGGAATCCAGTTTGCCGGCGGTTCAAGAACCTGCAGGGGCTCCGATTGAAACTCATCTGTTTCCGGCAAGAGGCTCAGAATTCCATCACTTGTTCCGTCGTCCGAGTCGTGTTTTACGTCCTCAATAGCAGCATTTGGAACGAGGTTGACAAGTAATGAGGGATCTCCAAACACAAATGGATTTCCTGCTGCCGATAAAACGAGGATTGCGATTTTGGCATTGGTGAGACGGCAAAGCTCTGCCGCTTTCTTGAAAAGGCCGGCCCGCCGTTTCGAGAAGCATACATTGCGACGATTCCTGTCTTCGATCTTCTCCATTCGGATTCGCCGTTTGCCCATGGCTCCCGCCGATTCTTTCTTCAGCTTGAAGCAAGAGAAAGAAGAGTAGATTTTCGATTTCCAGAGAGTGAGAGAGTAAGGGAGTGGACGAGAGCAGTAAAACCCTCCTGCTGTTGCCTGGTTTCGTTATATAAGAGTTTCCTTCTACTTGTCTAGTCGCCCGACCAAACTCATTAGTCGGTTGCCGTCTACATGTGCAAAGCAAAGAAATTGGCAGTCTGGGCCTAATCTTACTTGGGCTTATGCTCGTACCGCTAGTGGAATTGTTCGTTCTATCTTTAACCGTTCCATTTTATTTATTATCTTTGATTTATAAAGTGGTCGGCGGAGATTGTAAAAGATTAACAGCATAAAAACCATACCAATGCGAGGATTGAACTTATTTGATGCCATTCAATCGCGTTAGAGGGTCCACGTTAGAGGGTCCACTCTTAATGGTTTACTATGGGACACAAGTTATCCATGGATTTAAAAGACAATAGCTTTTACTCTCTTGTGGTCCCAAGATTGTTGGAGGGGAGGAGAGGGGAATACTGTTGAATTGGGTCTTTTTAGAAAGTTAAGAACCCCAAAACTAGTAAATGAAGTTGTTTGGTGTCAAAAGGTTCTATAAAACAGTCAAACATTGGAAGGTGTACACACTATTATACAGGAGGCTTTTAAAGTCAGGTAAGAGAATGCTAATTGAAGTCGCTTAAAAAATGACTTCTATCGAGTCAACTTTGAAAGTCCAAGGATTTTGAACACTTTTGAAGTCATTTAGGCTAAATGACTTAAAAAGTACTTCTTCTTTTTTTCTAACATTTCGATCACTAACACTTGTAGACTCAATATAACACCTTGTATATACATTCAATATTACTAATACCTATTACATTCAATATAACACATTTCTTACAATCTTTATACACATGAAAAATAAGCATACATTCACTTCAACATTGAGTACAAAATATTCAAATTCATCATTATCCATCTACATCTATCTTGAAAATACTTAATAAAAGAAACCACAACACATGCATTAACTATAACATCCACATTTACTTTTACATTTGGGTACAAAACATCTAAAGTCATAATTATCCATCCACATTTATCTTGAAAATACTTCATAAAAGTAACCACAACACATGCAATCACCACAAGCTCCAAATTCACTTCATCTATACTTATTTACTCCTACACTCTACACTCATTTGTCACTTAATATATATATATATATTCTAAAAAAAATAATGAAAACTAAAAGAACACATACAAGTGAATGAAAAAAAAAAAAAAAAAAAATTTTAATGTATTTTACACATGTAGTTACTCCAAGTGTTTTAATTAAAACTTAATACATACTCAGGCCATTCACTTCATATTTCATTGAAGTTTGCTTGGATTAACTCTTCTTGTTTGCCCAATCAAAAAGCACAGTAGCCAGTAATACAACATATTTAATTTAAGTCATATTTTTTTAGCTAGATACACAAAAAACTGGGAAAAATATAAAATTATGAACAGTAAAAAGTGTCTTACTATCTGAATTGGGAGATGTTAACACTATAGAATATTAGGGCCCTCATGTATCTCAGCACATAGTACATGCACTTCCAATTAGACTTAGGGCACTATGCAATAAGGACAACAAAAGTAATTCATAAATATCATTTGCAATATTGTAAATTTAATTAGTAGTAACATAGAGTAATTAACTATTTTCTATACCTTGACATTCTTCCAAGTGAGTTTCAGTGGTTTCACAGTCTAAGCCAGACTAGTCCATTTGTATCATACTCTACAAATTTAAATTTCAAATACATTATAGATGAATAACAAATTATTTATCTATACATAATACATGAAAAGAATAAAAGCTTATTTATAATTTCTATGAGGGCGTGACGCATATGCGATCCACAAGAATAAAAAAGAAAGCTTAACTACCATACACATCTAAAAGGGGTAGCATTCAATAAGCCCTATATAGAAAGTCATATGAATTGTAATTAAATTTAAGAGTCCCTAAATATAGAATAAGTTGACAAGAAAATAAAAAAATTAAAACTTACCTGCAATTGTAGGGAATCATTTAGTCCTGTCCCTTAGAGCACCAAAGAAGCCTAGTAAAATATCATTAACACACCTCTCTATCGACCATTGTTCCTCTACTTCACAAATGTTTTTGGGGTCAAGGAATTGGTAAGGTGTACCCTCATCCTCAAAAACACTAGTTGCATCATTCAAGAAGCTACATAAAAGAAATAATTATTACCTATACCATAAAAATATAACATGTAATGTCAAATATTTTATAATCAAATATGTACATATATCCTATATAGGAGACAATGTGAGGGTGCTCGAGTTGATCCCACATGCAAACTAGTAATAGGTCCTCTACTATAAGTGGCACTTCAACAACATCCTTGACAAGAACTCCCTCTTTGATTCATACATGGTTGATTGCCCTATCTTCATGATGAAGCCCAAATTAGCTTTAGGCATCGAAGTGTATTAGGTAGGACTTTCATGCAATCATTAGATGGCGGTTGTAAAAGATGTAAAAAATTTAGCTAAATAATATTAATCAATGAAGAGGACTAAATTTATGATGAAAAAAAAAACACACACATGCAAGTACCTATTCTATTGGTGCAACAATAGTTGATGGTGCAATATGCATAATCATTTTATAAAGATTGAGAAAACCTTTTTTAGAAAAGATTCACATACTCATTTCATCAAACACCTTGTGGATGTAAAGGGAAAGTGATAAAATCATGCTTAATAGTGAGCAAATAACTTGAGAATAATTCCAGCAACAAAACAAAAAGCACAATGAAATTGACTATATTTATAGGGGTTCACCACCTCGACAATAGCCCATACTTTTCTCTCTTAAAAATATCCGCTTCTTAAGTCTCCTAAGATTATCTCTAACTTGAGTTTCTACTAATCATAGACTTATAAAATTTAATTTGAAATAGTGTTTGGACACGTAAATTGAGTACTTACAAAGATGAATCTCAAATACAATTGTAGAACACAAATGTCCAAGAGAAAGACCTCTCTTACAATAAAAGATAAAGTGATATGGAAAATTGTTTCTTCTATGAAATACAATCTTAGAATAAAAATCATAAGGAGAAAGTGTTAGGAAGTTGTGCTGGAGAGCTTCAATGGTGATGATAAATTGAATGCTTGAAATTGAGCTTGAATGAAGATAAGTTTTCTTCGTAGCTTCTTGAATATGAACCGAATTCCCCCAAGTTTCTTCTATTTATACTTCACTTCCAAAATATGACTATTGGAGAGATTTCTTTATTGATTGAAAGAGCTACTAGAGCTTCATCTCCACTTGATTGGATGTAAAAATAACTGTTGGAGAGGTTCTACACTTGATTGGTAGATGATATAGCTATTAGGGAAATCTCATCTTTGATTGAGGGATGAGAACAACTGGGGGAAATAAAAAAATGATTGTTGGAAACTTAAACACAACCCCTAAGGTGAAATGTAACTTAACGTTCAAGAATCTTTCTTTGTTCCACACAATTTGATTCAAAACAAACATTTCAAAGAGTGAAAGAAGGAACAAAGCCCAACTGTTGACTTGGAAGGTTGACCTTCTAGTATTCTCATTGGAGAAGGTCAACCTCTAACTCCAAAGGTCAACTTTTAACTTAAATGTTGACCTTCCTATGTAAAACTTCAAAAAAAATTGTTCTAGAGAAGGTTGACCTTTTAGTTCATTTTCAAAACCTTTTCACCTTCATGCAGTTGTACCTTGGCCTACATGTAATGGTCCATATTTTTTTAGAAAACAAAAATTTGGTATTTTTGCAAATTATGAATTTATTAAGTCATTTGTTTACTACCAGCTGTAAAAAAAAGGGGACCCTTCTTGATGTGGGCATTTGACATCCTTGGACCATTTAGCGTCTATGTAGAATTATGTATTAGACTAGCCTAAATTCTAACAGCAACAAAGTACCACACTGCTTAGGCTTCAAGTTAGAAGGGGTAGGTAAGCAAAGGGTATTTGCTATACCAAATGAAGCAAAAATCTATTTGTCATAGCCGATAGGTCCTCATGGTATTGCAATGTTGAGCAAGTATTCTCTTTTCTTTGCCTGGGTGGTGTCTGGCTTGGGAACTAACATGTTTAAGGCTCCCGTATAGGATCCAAGAGAACCAAAATTTATTTGTTTCCAAGCTAGGAAACCACTTGGCTACCTTTTGTGAGGAAGTCCTAGAAGAGAAATCCTTGGGCATCTAGAAGAGAAGGAGAATAGGGAAAAGAAAAGGGGTTTTGCTGAAAGTGAAGATTGTAGAAGGGAAATGGGGTTTTGCTAAAATAGCTACAAAAAAAAGGTGTTTTACCGGGGGGGGGGGGGGTGTTTGTGTTGCAGATTTTGGGTTTTTTCTTTGGGGAATCAAGAAGTGGAGGCTTTTGGTGGATCTAGGAAAGGATTTCTCTTGTTCTTCTTAAATCCATAATAAATTGTGATCTGGAAATCGAAGTGAAGATTTTGAGCTATCTAGGATAAATCTGTCAAAGGGCACATGGTTTTTGGTGAGGGATCCTCAACAAAATGAGATTTACAGTTTTCCGGTTACCATGCCTGATTCAAGGAAGAAGAGTGACTGAGATATGATTCAAGATCAGATAAGTAAAGGAAAATAACATGTACAGGTAAGTGGAATGTGGGTTTTTACTTGATTAGGTTTAACCATGATTTATCTTATGGATTATAGGAAAATTTCTAATCCACTTTGACTTAGAAATCATGTTTTACATGTTAATAATATATAGTTTTAGAACCTTCAATAGAAACTCTATTGTTGAGAGAATTATTGAATATCTATCAATATGCTATTATTCTCTTTTATATGTCATATATTTGATTTAACTTGTATTGTTTAAAGATTTGGTATTTAGTTAACAGTCATTGATAATTCTAGATTTGTTAGAAAACTTATAAGCATAAGTTTCATTGAGTTTTAATACAAAATAAATAATATTACAAAGTTAAGAGTTGATTCAATATTATAGTACGCGATCTACCATGACATCGATTTTGTATAAGAAATTAACTAGTGTTAAGTGTTTAATTTTGACTAAAAGACCCATTCAATTAGATCATCTAACTGTTTAAAATTATAAAATTTAGCTTGATTTTAAATTTAGCTCAAATTGACCATATAAACCTTAATTTCTCAAAATCAACGGTTAAATGATCATTAGAGTTTATTAGATGACTAACGTGTGGGTTAGATGATTCTAATTTAGTGTTTTATTTTGCAGATCAACTAAAAGAAATTGGATGGCTCGGATTTAATCTCAATGTTGCAGATAAGTGAAGATCAATAATGAGAAGAGTCCTAAGTTGGGAGAGGATAAAGTTTCCTCATAGGAAGTTATCTCTTCAAGGAAGGAGGTAGAGAAAACAAGGAAGTGCAAAGGCTATAAAGAGGGAACCCATATGGGGGAGAGGTGGAGTTATCTTGTTTTAGTTTGTTTTGCTTCCCTCAAGTGCATCCCTTTCTCATTCAATACCACTTGCCTCTTTGTTTTTCTTTGGTTTTCCTTTTCCAGCTTAAGGTTTGCTTTCTTCTTTTCTTACACACCACGTTCACAACTCTCCTTTATCTGCCTATCACATCCCAGCCTCTCCCTCTCTTCATCGTTTTTTTTGGTTCAAAGCATCAACCCAAGTTCCTCCATTCACTGCACAACCCAGTCCTCTTTCATCCACCGCACAAGGTCTTTCATCTTTTCCCTCTCTCTTCCACGTTCACCATTCCAAGCTCTTGCCTTTTATCCAAATCCTAGCCCAGCCCAATAGAAGCTAGGCGTCCTTGCCCATGCTCCTCTGCTCCAGACTGTGGCTAGACAACCCATCTTCTCCGTCTAACCGCACTCCTCTCATCCATCATTTTCCTTCATTCACTAGTCGCATGCCTAGACCAAAGATGCCTCTGATCCAGATGACGCCCAGCACTAGCCTCTACCTCCCATCGGTCCTCCACCCTTCTTCTATTTGCAATTTCCAGGACCGTGCGACGTTCCTTTCCCTTCCCTGCTTCCCATAGTCTTCCACTCTTCCCAGCCTTCCTCCTCTGCTCCACCTCGCATCTCCACCTTCCAGGCCCTGTTCTTTGATTGTTCACTGTTGACTGGCGTTTAACCCTTCATCAATCCAGACAAGAACCAAATGACGCCCAGAAAAGGCGTCATTTTCTGATCCCACGAGAAACCACCGGCCAAGAGTTCCCTCATGTCCGGCAGCACCTTTTCACTGGGCAGGCATGAACCCAGAACAGGAGTCCAGTCTAGACGGTACTAGACGACCAGCCAAGACTGCATCAGCACAGGCGTCTGCACGATCTCCAGCCATCTTCTCCCGACTATTTCTGTTTTACGGGAGTTTTTGGGAAGTTTTGGGAAAAATTCCAGAATTGCCCCTTAAAGAATAATTCAATTTACATTTACTGTCCTGTTCTTATTCTAGGTTTATGTTATTCTATTTTGAGTTATTTGGGTTCTGTGTTATTTCAGTACTGTTTACTTTAATTAACAGTTCTGGTTTAATGATGGAAAATATTTGATTTCTTGTTTACTTTAATTCTGAACTTCAATTAAATTTCCTGGCATGTTTTTAGGATCATTTCTAGTCTAATTACTATTCCTGATCTTTATTTTGGAATTTGAGAATAGTTCTAAGCCGTTGAATCTTAATTTCACTAATTTGATTATATCTCTAAATATTTGAAAAATCTGACAAATTCCTCCATCAGATCCTTAATCCAGGGCATGTTGAACATAGTGATATAGGTTGATCAAAGTTTTGGGAGTCCAGAGTGAAGAAATTGGACAGTATTAATCTAGGGAATTAGATTTTCTTAATTTTTCTAGTTTTAGTTTTAATTAGGATTTTATTGTTTCTTTTTATGTTATTCTTGAAATTAAACTTTTGAAATTTCATTAGCAAGCTAAATCTAAAGTTTAAAATTTTTTCTGTTAATTTTTGGTCAATTGATTGAATTTTAAATAATTAAATTTTATTAAAAACTCCAAAATTCTAAAGTGAGTCCCTATGGGATTGACCCGTATTTGCATAGCTATACTACAATAGCCCATGCACTTGTGAAAAACATCAACAACTAGCAACATCTTATATGAATGAAACTTATTTTCATCTATTGAACTAAACACCAGCTTATGCATTAGTCCTTGTTTTTGTTTTATTCATATGATCTAGTCTTACGATGAAAGGAAAATTTTGAAATAATCAATCCCTTTTACTATAGCTATTAATTAGTAACTTTAGATACTATATATATATATATATATATAGTATTATGTGCGTATTTCTGGTAATTTTGATTTGTAAACTATACTTTGATTTAGTTTAATCAAATGGCAAGAATCAGTAAAATTTTGATAGCAGTAGTGAATAGTTTTTGTTTTCATAACATGTTAAAGATTCTTCTAATCTATAACTACTCTAGGAATTTACTATTATTAACTTAAATTCTATAAATTTACCTTTCCAAACAACCATTATATATATTTAAGACATTAAAGTGTTTGAAATCATGAGTTATTGTTCTATTTTTGGAAATGAACCTAAAGATTAAATCACGTAACTATATGCTATTTCTTTTGTTAATTACAAGCTATCACTCTTTTAGAAATAAGGTATAAATATTACAGACTAACAGAGAACAAATTTTGTGAATTAAGAACTTATGATACTTTCTAAATTCATAGTTTTCAATTATAATAAATTCTATTACTTTAAATGTTGTTATAAATAAACATCAAGAGTATGAACACCAAATAAATGTTTAGTTTTGGAAATTAAAAACTTTACAAGGCATAGGAGGATATGCATAATAAAGGTATTGAGTATAAATTTAGTAGAAAAATATTAACAGCAAATTTAACTACATATATCATATTTAAACCTACTTGTAATTCAAAGATAAGAATCTTTGAACTATAGAGATGATGTACTTATAGTTTTAAATGTAAAAGATTAACTTAAAAAAAATTAAACACAAATAATTTAGTGCTTGAAGATTTTTCTATATAAGTAATAGGCATAATAAGGTGACGACTTTAATAAGAAAACTATTATGAGTAAAGTGTTAATAAGTGAAATCATTAGCAAAGAAAGATAACCATAACATGGAAATACAACAACTTAGGCTGAGCATCCCACAATGATTAAAACAAAAAGTTTGTAAAGGTAATAGGCTGGATAATCTCAAAGTAATTGTAAAGGACCTAAGTTTTATCGATCGTATTCTAAAGTAAGGACTCATAGTTATTTCAAAATTAAGTATTGAAAGTTTGAGCCTACACTTATTACGAAGTTGAAATTGGGAAGAAAAAAGGGGATTTGCTTGAACCTTATTAATATGGTTTTGTAAAAGAGAATTCTTGATATAAATGATTACTTAAGGAAAGTTTCATATATGAAAGTGTTCTAATGATTATCCAATTGAAATTTTATTATTTTGTCTAAAAACATAATTAGATTGGTATGATGACCAATTAGGCATTCATATAAATATCAAATTTGACTCGAGTTGTCAGTTAGATTCTTGATAATTGTTTTACACCGAGTGAGTGGTCAGTTAGACACTCATGCTAGCTATGTATAACATAGGACCAGTTTGGCCCCTGGTTCCTTTTGATATTGATACCAGTATATGATTTAAGGGTGGAAGACATGAGATAGACTCCATCTTGTATTGACCCGTTCTTTTCCATGGAGGTGGTGTCGTGGCTAAGGTATCCGGGCACTCTTCTAATGCATAACAAAGCCACAGCTTGCTCATGGGCATTATTATTATTATTATTATTATTATTATTATTATTATTATTATTATTATTATTATTATTTATGTGAGATATGTTGTACATCTGAGGTTATCCTTAGGGATTAATGGCCAATTCTAATATTTTCTATTTAGGTAGATTTGATTAATGATCCTTAGTCATTTTTTTATTGTAATTGTCATGTCGTTGGATATTATCGACTTTATGAAGCAAAAAATGACTTTGATGTATCAAGTTATATTTGACAATTTTGATATATATGTGATCTAGTTCTTATAGATATTGACGAATTTGACATGTAATATTATGACTTATGAATTATATTAGACATATATGGATTTTTATTTAATATGGTTTTATTTAACCTTGTAAACTCTCATTGTGAGTAGTCGTACTCACCCCCTTACAACCAACAATTTTAGGTGGAAGTTATAATATAGAGAAGGAGGAGATTGACTACTAAAAACTGTTTCTAAATTAAAGGTCTATTCCTTAAATAGTTTCTTCCTTTAATTCAGAAAAGGATGTAAGACATTGTTTGTTTCCTAATTGTAATCAAATTTGACTAGTTGTTATTAAAGATGCACTTGTTATACTTTTTAAGTTGGCAATTTTGACTAACAAGTGTACTTGAGGCTTTGACTAGCTTTGTGATTGTAATAATTGAGAATGTAAAATCTTTATCTTAAATTGATTATATAAATGTTATTAGGTATTTTTGCATTTCATGCATTAAATGCATAAAGTTTGAAAAATAGAGGGAAACTCTACTGGATTTTAGATAGAAATATACAGTTTTGGTATTTGATTTGGAAAAGAAAATTTAATCTAGGGGCCCGATTATTTTGAAAAACATTTCAAAAATAAAGAAAAAAATCATGGTCATCACACTACATTTCAACTTCCAATGACTGATTAGAATAATATAACTAGATTTGGTCAATTTTTGAACACTTAATTCAATGTATCTAATCAAATGTGATCATTACTTTTATATTGCAATTTATATTTGGTTGGTATATGAACAAGTGCAAAAAAACTATCTAATTGTCCAAAATTGGATATATATTTTAAAGACTAAAATATCCTTAATTTTAATTAAGATCCTATTACACTAATTTGGCTAAATATGTAGAAGGACTAAGCAAATGATGTTTCCTTTTTTCTTCCTTTATAAAGTAAATCTTTTACTAAAGTGTTCCACTTTTTTCTTCTAAATGATTATATATCAATAATTAGCTACCTAGCATTCATATGTCACTTATTTTTATGATTGTAAGTATTTCTACTTTTTTCATATATTAAAGTTAAGGCCATCTAAAATCCAATTCGATTTTGAATGAAAAAGGATTTGAACATCAAGCACAAGATCCAAAGAATTGTCCACTAAGTTCTAAATTGATTAAATAGTGGCCAAGATAGTAAAATGGGTGGATGCAATCCAATTTTGAGTGATAAAGAACCTTTTATTTGGTGCATTAGAAAAGTCTTTCAGTGATATGTTCATTGAACGACTAGAAAACTTAATGGAATGATAAACTACATCATGAAATTCCTAAAATCTTTAATGTAGTGATATGTATCTTCGCTAAAACCTTCAAAACATTCCAAATAGGTCTTCTAGCCTCATAAAAACTTATTTGATGTAATGAATATCATGTGGCTTGTTGAATATATAAATTCTTCAAAGATATTCAGTTGAATACTTGAGAATAATTGAGATTTCTCAAGCATTGGTCTATTGTGATTGTTTGAGCATTTGGACACTCAAGTAAACATGTTATACTACAATATAAAGGTTTTGTTATCATCGGAATAAAAAATAAATTGACTCAATAATCTCACCCTTTTTTATGATGAAAAAATCTTAAAAAAACAAAAAACAAAAAAATGAAATTTGAAGCAATGAAAATAGCACTCAGTATTTTCTTTTCTCTTATGCCTCTTCCCACTTTTTTATCAAAATGGAAAAGTGGGAGTTGCATGAGCATAGGCAAAGAATAACCACATAGAAAAAGTAATTCATAAGCACATATGTTGAGAGAGACTTGAAAAATAAGTAAGTGCTCCCTAAGAAGTGCAATTTATATATCTCATTCCACTACGAGACAAGAGGGTTTTAAACTCAATTAAAAATATAAAAAAAAAAAAAGGTTTTGAAACCTTCTTATATTCAGTCAACTTCGAAAACTGATAAAAAAATAAGTTGGTTACTCACAATCGACTTTAAAAGTCCACACTTTTAAAGTCAGTTTCTCGAAGTAAACTTTAAAGGTAACATTTAAAGTTATTTCCTCATAACTGACCTTAAAAGTACAAACTTTTGAAGTTAAATTTAAGAAAAATGACTTTAAAAAATGATGACTTTTAAAGTCAATTTGGATGAACTAACTTCAAAAGTTTGCACTTTTAAAGTCAATTTGGGAACTGACTTCAAAAAATTTATTTTTTTTACTGCAATTACACTGTAATCTTAACCTACTATTACAATATTTCTGCATATATTCAAGGAACTATTACAATATTCCTATATACATTTAGTGAACTACTGATATCTTTCTTCACATTTATGGAAACTTAACTTTATATAACCTGCAACTTTGAAAAGTCATGAAAAGAGAAATTAGAACACCTACATTCACTTCATTCTCTGTATCATCCACATTTAACATCCATATATGCACATTCAAAGACATGAAAGAAAAACATCACATATACCTACACACATACACACCCATTTACTTTTAGACTCCAACTTTGTGACGACCTGGGTTTTCCCATGCATTTTTAATTGCAATATCTAATTCCTAGGGCAAGATGCATCCCTATTTGAAAATAATTTTGGAAACACAATGCAATGTAGTTGAAAAATCTTTTGTTTTAAACTCATTTTTGAAAACCCCGAGTGTCATTTTCTTTCACAACAACCTAAGTAGTTTTGAAAACTACTATAATCATAAATGTCTTCCCGGGTCTATCCAATCATAGTTCACAGCCCAACTGTAGTAAGTACAGATACATGTCCAAGGAGGTAGAGAGTTGACTTACATTCATACTTGTCTCTTCTTTATTTACTGGATCGTGACACTAACATGTCCTGGAGTTTCTTCTAATTCTTCTTGGACTAAATTTGTAAAAATAATATATTAAGGTGAGTATTACTCATACTCAGTTGGTGAAAACACGGCAGGCAACATGCATAATTCAAGGAGCTGCTTATGCAAAATATCAGTGATTCCTTTTTGGGTAAACAGGCATATTTGTGCATAAAACATAAGCTCATTGATGCAATTTCAATCATGGAATTTTGTACACAAAATCCAGTCTTCTAAATATGACTAAAATCCTTTAATAGAAATCAATAGATCCAAGTAATAAGATCTCGACATGATATCAAACCAGTGAGTGAAATATAATAATCATGAAACTCTTAAAATAGTCATCATTAAAAGCAGATGCTGGCATCAGTATCAATATCATGCACATGGTCTTTTGGTTTTGCTCCCACCTCAAGTTGCCTCATTCGGCGATCTACCCACTTAGAACTCAATTCGAGGGGTCGGTAAACATATCAAACTGACCGGTCACGAGTACTCGTATATGACCATCTCAATGCTATATGCATATCAATACAACCAGAACACCTTTGCATCGTGTGTCTTTGGTATCTGGAGACCTGCCCACCATAGCCTCCACGACGACTATGGATATGTCCCTGAAAGGGTGCCGTGAACACCTCCAGTGGTCGTCCCTGTATACCACAGCAGTCAGGGAAGGGACAATGCCATTTTTGGCAGCGATACCATCCACCTTTTTTGTGGTAGAGGCCGGGAGGCCAACTCCGTACATCATCACAACCTCTCAGCATAGTGCCCGCTAGGCTCAACAGCCCAATAAGCATATATATATATATATAATTCCAAATCTCGATCATCTAAATCATGCAATTTATGCATTTCTTTTCAATCATGCGATCAATGCATAAAATCAGTTTATGCTAATATCGCATTCAAAGCCATAAAACATGAAGACAATTCCGCATGCTTGTATAAAAACATCACATCTCAAAAAGCATGCTAAATATGGTGATAGATTCATGTGCTTCAAGGACATGAATCATGAAGACAAGTCCGCATACTCACATAAGAACAACATATCTCAAAAACATGCTAAAAACAGCAATAAAGGTAAGTCAGAGTTTAAGATACATTTAAAAACTTAGTAGTATCAGACTACCTACAAATCAAGTACATTTGGACATGCATTAAAAATGTAGTAGTATCAGACTACCTACCTCAATGTTCCTTGAATCATGTTCTTCATTACTCGACCCTGACCCATCTTAGTGAAACCCTGGATATTCATTAATAATAAGGATTCAAGTATTATTTTCCAACCTTTATGGGTCGTTACTTAGACTTACAGATTAACGGCTAAATCTGCCTTTTTGGATCTATAGGCCCTTGCTTAGCATGCTTCTAGGCTAGATATAGAAGATCTTTATACTTGACTTGGATGGTCAGATCTATAATTCGAGAATTTAGAGTAGATCTAGGCATGTTGATCCTCTAATAGATCCAACAGACCAATCTATGAGTTTTGATCATCTTTAATCAGGTAGATCTAGAAGATCTTTATAGTTCTTAGCCTATAGTTATACTGAATAGTTCTATGATCCTAAGTCTTATAGTCTCATTAGGTTTGCATCATTAATACAAACGCAACAATTTTTTTTCCAGATCGTCAATCGGAGTCCTATAGCCTTTGTAATTGCATTTTTAGTGTCCCAAAATCACAGACGAACCAATTTCGTCCACGCAGGCCCTGCGCAATGTGGTTTCCGGGACACGTGCGTGTGCCCTGGTCGAACCAAGACCCGTACCCACACGTTGCACGTGCTCAAAGGCTGTGCCAGGGACAGTATTCGCACGCACACGCAGATGCATCTTTGCCGCAGGCGCGGTGCGCCTCTGCTCCCAAGGTGGTCACACGTCCCGGTTGAACTTGGTACTGTGCATGCACGGTCGCACGCTCGGAACCAGTACCAGGCGCGCGTTATGCGCGGCGTCCCTAGGACGCCTCTGGTTTGAGGGTTCTGAAACAAACCCTCTTCCAACAATTTTTGGCCGGAACCCACCAGATCTGGCATGGATCTGGGCCGGAAAAGAGGGGAAAACAAAGGGGAAAAGAAAGAAGGAGGAGAAGAGGGGTACCTGGGCAAAGATTCTGTGTTTTCTCTAAAGTGCCCAAACCCTATGCGCTGGAAAGACAAAGAAGAGAAAAGCCCAATTTTTCGGTGAAACTAGGGGAAGGATGGGGAAAACGGAAAGGGGAATGGCCAGCCCGAAGGGAAGACCTGGGACGGTGCATAAAATTTCATAGGAAATGGGGGGAAGGGTTTCCCGATGGAGACTTTGCCGAAAATTTAGGCTGAAGCGGCCAGAGATGGAGAAGAGGAGGGATGGTTGAGGAGGAGGGAAGAGGGCTTCTTATAGCCCTACCAAGGCAGTGCTGCCCATGGCGGTGCTGGAGGTGGAAGACGACCTGGAGGGGGTTCCGTTAGTAAAACGGATCCCTGTGTTTTTGGGTCGTTTTGTTTTAAATGCATTTTACAAAAATGCCCCTCATCTTTAAAAGGTCATAACTTGGTTATACGAACTCCGTTTTTGGCGTTCTTTGAGGTATTGGATTCCATTTCGAGCGTAGAATCTAATGGAATAAACATTTCTCACAAATTCCTTTATTTCCTATTTTAAATAAATTAAAACATTTAGTATAGTTAATTCCATATATTAATTTTCAAATTTAGTAAAGGAGCATAAAATGTTTGGCTCATTACAAACTTCCCCTCATTCATCCCATAAAAAAATCACACTTCAAGGAAATTAATGAAATGTAGAAGCCACATGCATATAAATGAAGAAGTTTAGTTTAGTATTAATATATAAGAAACTTGTATTGTACAAGTTTTCTAATTAAAACACATTACATATTCAGCCCATTTGCTTCTTGTGTCATTGAGATCTAACTTAGTAACTCTGCTTGTTTTTCCATTCAAGCAATACATTAGCCCTCAAGATAATATGTCTAATTTAATTATATTCTTTCAGTTATAATTCATAAAAACGTAAAAATATATAAGATTATAAATAGTAAAATATGTTTTACCATTCTAAATTATGAGACCTAACACTATAGTGTATTAGGTATGTATCTCAGCACATAGTACCCACACTCCTAATTAGAATGTTGTTTAGGGCATTATGAAATAAGAAAGCTAGAAAGGATCAATAAATACCATGTGTAGTTATAACTTTAGTTTATAAAATAGAGTAATTAACTATTTTCCTTACCTTGACCTTCTTCCAAGTGACTTTTGTTGAGTGAGTAGTATTAATTAGTTCAACTCATCCAAGCGATGCACTTTATATTTATAATTCAAATGCATTATAAATCAATAAAAGATTAGTTATGAGCCAATAAACTATTATACATATAATATATGAACATATGAAAAGCTTATTTATGATTTCAATGAACGGGGCACAAATGTAAAAAATAGTGCATGCCTGCCATGCACATCCATTACCAACATCATCTAATGAAACTTATATACACAATTATATGAATTATAATTGAGCTTTACAATCCTTATGTGTACAACATATCTAGGTAAGATAACAAGTAAACTAAAACTTACCCACTATTATAGGAAATCATTAAGGTCTGCCCCTTTGAATAGCAAAAGAACTTTGGTAGAACATTTGTAACTCACCTCTCCTATAACAACCCCAATTTTTATGAATATAATTGAATTATTAAAAATTAAAAGATGAAATTTTAAGAATGGAATTGAAACTTTGAGTTCTAGAAAAATTCTTTTGTATAAAAATAAAATCAAGACTTAAAACTTGGATATTTGTAATGTACTTGAAAACCCCAGAATGACTATAAGTATGTCAAATTTTGAGTTCGGATGAAAAATCCTTATTTTTCTCCATTTTTATGAATTAAAGGATAAAATGATAATTTTATTCATAACCGAGACCTAAGACATCAAAAATTGGAATGTACTCAGAAAATTGATCGAAACAACACTAAGTACGCTCAATTCGTAGTTCATAGGAATAAACCCTAATTTTCTCTATTTTTGAAATTGAAAGGGCAAAATGGTCTTTTCACAACTATGTGGGGCCCGCAAGGTGGGTGAGTCAAACCACTACCAGATGCTAGTGGATAAGGAGATGGTAGTGGGAGTCCAATGACAATTTAATAATAAAAAGAAATGAAGCATAATTATGACATATAATCATGGAAAATTCAAAAATCCCTATAAATAGCTCATAAAATTTTCCAAAATTTTTTCTTATGTTCTTCAGAAGGTCTCCTATAATTCCCCAAAATCCCAGCTCCAAATTCCTTCCCAATCTTCCCCATTTCTCTTTTCTTTCTCTTTCTCTGTGGGGGTGTCCCTAGATGCACCCGGGTAGACAATCCCATGTCTACATCAAGAGCGTCTAGGGACGCGTCATCCTCGTTGCACCTAGGGTTCCTCCTGAAAACCTTTAATGAATTAGCCATCCAACTTCAGTGATTAATTTTCAATCTCCACAGTCAGATGCGTTCGAACTGAGGGTATCTACAAAAGCCCTTTAGTTTCATGATGATCCAATTATTGGATCATCAAAAAATCCCAAACGAAGAAAACTCACCTGTGTTATTACCATCTATTCCAGGTTATTCTGGCCAATCTAACTAGTAAAAATTGATCTTGAACCTTTTAAGATCTTCAGCACGTGGAGATCTATAAAACCCCCATGCTCTCTCTCTCTCTCCATTTCCAACAACGGTGCCGGAGTAATCAACATCTGTATATGTATTCCGATGCAACAAGGGTTTTTTTGGCTTTCTTCCCTCTCTTTGGTGATAATCCTTCACTAGACAGCATAGGTAGGTGCTCTCCCTCCTTCCTACCATTCATTCTGACATTACCCTGTAGTTTTTAACCTCCAAATGATCTCCCCGGCTATTGATTCATCGGAGACGATGGATCCGGTAACAAGGTCGAGATCCCCCTCCATGAATGGCTCAGATGCAACTTCTGAGCCATTGGATGGATTCTTGGGGCCCAGAAACCCCAAGAGATGAAATCCTGGGCGTAGATTAGGTAAGATGAGGAAGATCATGGGATAAGCGATCCGATGGTCCAGATCTAGATCGTCTCACCTATCACCAGTCACCCATCCTTGGTGACGGGTAATCCCAGGTAATAGGCATTGGCTGACCTCCTGTTTGTCATTTTCTGTTGGAATGATCTCAGTCGTCCAATATTTGTACTGAAATCTTGTTTCTTCAATTAAGAGCTCAATTTAGCTCCGATTTTATATCTAAAAGTTGCTATAGATTCCTTGTTACTTGTATAAGGTATTGAACTTAGAAACTTTATGTTTTGATGCATGTAAAAATCTATTAATAAAGAAAAGTAGTACTAATTCCTATGATTAGTGAAATTTGAAATTATCAGACTTTATAATTCTGATCCACTAATGATCTTGTGATTCTGGAACATGGAATCAATGGTTATAAGTGACTAATCTATGTTTAATTAAGAGATTTAGCCTTAAAAGAAGAAAAATCATAAAAATGAGCATGAATCTTCATTATTTGATTAATCAAACATGATTAGACCTTTTAAAATAGTTTATATGATGATGTAAATGTATAATTACAATAATTAAATGGTTGGATGTAATTTATTTTCTAGATCTTAAGATCTTGACTCTTAAAAGTAGTAAAATCCATAAAAGTGAATGGTAATCTCCTTGATCAGTTTGATCAAGGATGATTGGACAGTGTGGATGTATTTGGATGATGATATAAAGTTAAGATCATATGGATTGATGGAGTTGATGATGATAATTTGGGATAGATTAAGATCTATACCCTTAAATTGGATAAAATGGCTTAAGATCTTCTTAATCAGTTGGAGCAAGAAGGATCAGATCATTTGATGAGATGCATTAATGATCTAGCGATAAAATCACATTAACAAAATGTATTAGATCTAAAGGGAAATGAAAGATTAAGATTTAAACCCTAAATGGGATGAAAAATGAATAGAAATCAAATATGACCGTTGGATCAAGATGAATAGTTATGACATGTTAAATTTTTATTTGAATTATTGAATGATATTATAAATTTATTTTATTTCTTAGTAGATTTAATTGTTAGATTTACTCATTTATTTATTTATAATATCATTCATGGGGTTTATTTATAATGCTTATATTATGTAAATTACATTAAAAATATAATTAAATGAAAAATAGAGTTGAAGGACATTTACATGGAATGGATGACTTAGACTTAATGATAGTAAGTGCTATAATTAATAGCACAATATAAGGATTCTCAAATCCTTGGCCCAAATTAAGAAAATAATAAACCCCATGAATGACGTTTTAAATGTTCATGGACTTAATTAAAATCAATTAGAAAGAGTATTTAGGGTTAAAATGCTCATAGGAACCTTATGAAAGGTTGAGCTAAGGTTAATCTAGTGAATGCTAAACATGGTGGTTAATGGGGTTTTCTAATAGAGCCTCACTCTTCCCCTACCTTCTGTTGACGTTTGTGAGGTCTAAATGCCTCCTTACATGAGGATTGAAGTAACTACTATGTGTTCAGCTATTCAATTAGTAAGCTTTTGTCAATTGGAAATAAGAGAAGCAGTCTAGACTGAGGATAAAATAAGCTATCTTCAACCAGTAAAACATTATCTGGTTGAATAATAATAATAAGATCATAAAAGGTTAGTAAAATATTTAATCTTAATAAAAATGATAAGTAAGATAATCAAGATCAAACAAGATCTATATGATCATGAATGATAAAAAATAATAAGAATCCTAATGTTGTATTTTATTATGTATCCATGTATTATCATTCGATTGAATAATCCAAACCCTTGATCAAATATGATTCAAGGAAGAGAATTAGAATCCTCCTCCTTAGAGATGATCAAAAAACTGAACTTAGATCAAAGAAGAACTAGATAATAGAAGATCTATGCCCTTGATCTTTATCAACAAGAATAGATTGTTAATTAAAGGATCTATGAAAGATCAAGATCAAAGATATGGATACACAATGTAATGACTCCAATTTTTGTAACATTACAGTCCCAAGCTAGCAATGAAAAGTTCAGTTTTTGAAGATAAGGGTATTTTGGTCATTTCACTATTCACCTTGACTGAACCCATAAATTTGGTCTTGAAAATGGTACCATTAGGTGTGTCTCAGAAAAAGGAATCCAACAAGACCAAAACCACCCAAAACGGAGTTAAAATGAGCAAGTTATGACCCTTTGAAGTTCAGGGGCAAAAATGTAATTTTCATTAAAAAAATGGATTTAGCTTGCAAAACACAGGGGCCCGTTTTGATACGGGCACCCCCTTTCTTCAACCTCCTAGAGGGTTCTAGAACGGCGGTGTTTGGGGGAGAAATCACTGCTATTCTGGAGGTTTCTCCACCGCTATTCAAGGGCGATGAGAGCCCCCTCCAGAACCCTCTTATAGCTCTATAAATAGAGCTCTTGGGCGCCTCTAATGGCAGCCCAAAAGCTTGAGAAAAACCCATTCTAGACAAGCAACCAAGAGGAGAAACGTGGAGAAAAACCTAACAACGAGCCAGGTATGCCCAAAATCCCTCCAAACCCGTCTTCCCATTAGTCCTAGGCTAAGTTTTCCTAAGTTTTTGCATGAAAATTCATGAAAAATGGGCCCTGGAGAGTTACAAAGGACCCAGGGACAATGCCTGGGCTGCACTGGTTCAACAGGGTCGAACCAGGGCGTCCCAAGGACGCCCGGTCCCCCAACGAACAAGACGCTCCCCACTAGACGAAACATGTCGTCCACGTTCGAGAGAAACCAGCGGGCGCGTCCGTGGATACGCCTGCAAATGAAAAATACGGGCGAGAATCCAGCGCGTTTGCAAACACGCCCGCTGGGGCGCATGCCACTGACGCGCAACGCGTTAGCGTTCTGAGATTCCACCTCTTAAAGGCCTTTATGTACATGTGATACTAAAAAGCTTATAACTTGAGATCTAGTGCTCCGATTGAGGCGCCGCGAAAGGCGTTGTGTCCGTGTCGACAACGCGGATACACCCAAACTATAAAATCCCTAATCAAGGCCTAATCTAAGGTGGGCACGACCCTTAGAATAGGATGGTGACGCGTGACCACTAGACCTTTGGAAAACTGATGATACCAAGGCCCAATTAGGACCTTAGGACACCCATAGGCATGGGGATGAACCCTTAATGCCTAAGTAGTAAGACCAACAACTCTAAAACCTATAAAAGATAGGCCAAAATAACCTTGATTCCCCAAACTATGTTCAGGAGCGTACGAGGACAAAGGGGTTAGCGCGACCTATCCAGGTAGGTGTTCTATTGCTACTAGACTTCTTTAAAGAGCCATGATTGTTTTGAGAATACATGTTTTAAGTATATGGCTTGTTTAGCATGACTTAATTCAGCATACATATAATAAATGCTCTATGCATAGATATGTTTTGCAAATAATTGCATATACATTATGCATAGATATGTTTTGCAAACAATTGCATACATTGTATGAATTGTGAACATTGAGTTTTTGAAAGATTGCATGTCCTTGAGGGTTACCAAAAGATGCTGGAGTTCCCAAAAGACGCTGGGTAGGCAGTTGTGAGGGACCCAAAGAGGACAGGTTTTGAAAAAGAGGTTTTTGCTTGTCTGCATGATAAGTGTAGCCTTGGTTGATGAGGGCGGGCTAGAGAGAGCTGACAGGCTTCTAGGCTGTCAGGCTTCTAGGCATGGTTATGACTTTGAATCCGAGACTAGCATTGCATGCATGTTTTGCAACCGATTTCATAAATTGCATGATTTATGATGAATACGTGTCATAGGCCCCGTTGAGGCTATGATCGACTATCCTCAGGTACCTGGGGACCACACGGCGGCGAGGTCGTGGGCATAGTTGGACCCTATGGTTTTGTGGACTTATTTGCATTGCATATGGCATGATATGAGGTTGGTCGACCATACCATACCATACCATACTAGATATCCATGAGTTGGATTCAATGAAGCATCTTATGCATATCATTATGTTATGATATATATGATACTTTTGACTTGGTTTGTGCAATTCTTTAAGTCTTTAGTATTTCAATTTGACAATGGTTTTTGATATCAATATTGAGCATGAGTGTTCAAACATGCACATGTCTTGAAAGAGCATACGATTTTAAAAATAGCATGCATTGTAAAACTAGTAGTGATGGACTCCTACTGAGTATAGTATATACTCATCCAATCCTTAACATTTTTTAGACACAAAGTAAACACTTAAGAGCAAGGAACGCTTGTGACAGAAGACACCCAGACTAAGTGCAAGTAAGTAAACCCCTACCTTATCTTTCAATGTTACTTGATTGTAGTTACTCTCTATAGCTGAGGCTGTGACTAACACTTTCTTGGGAATAATGTTGATTTAAAACTTTGCCATGGCTAGATAATTGGAAAATGTGTTTTGACACTCGGGGTTTTATACAAAAGATTTTTTTCCAAAACGAAAAAGATATTCATGCATTTCATATTTATAAAATAAGAGATCTCGCCTTTTTATCAAATTTGCATCATATAAAACCCGGGTTGTCACAGTTGGTATCAGAGCGCGGTTTTACGTTACTCACAGCCCAGTTATGAGGAGAATAACTTATAATCAAGTTTCATCCATGAAAGAGTAAGGGGTAATAGGATAACACATACTAAGGTTTGGTAAATTACCTTGTGATTACAGATGCCTAAGAAGAAAGGAAGTAATGTTCCAAGACCTGAAGCCCCACTAGTGGACTCCACTGGGTAGGGCAATAGGATGGCTAAATTGTTCGAGCAATTCCTACAGAATATGGGACAATACATGAATAGTCAAAGCCAAACCCCTACCACACGAGATCCTTCCCCTGATAAAGCGATAGATAGGACTGAGGTTCAGTTAGAAAGGTTTCAGATACTAGCTCCCTCATTCACAGGAGAAGATGAAGCATCTATAGCTGAAAAATGGTTAATTGATATTGAAAAGATATTTAAAGCCATGAACATAACTGAAGAAAGAAAAGTACCCATGGCCACATTTGTGTTTAGAGGAGAGGCTACCTTTTGGTGGGAAACAACAGAAAGGACTTATTTTGACCAGCGAGAAACAATAGGATGGGAAGAGTTTAAAAAGGTCTTTAATGACAAATATTATCCTAAACACATAAGAAAACAAAAGGAAAAGGAATTTATGGACTTAGAACAAGGAAATATGACTGTCCAATAGTATGGAAGTAGATTCATCAGCCTCTGAAGATTTGCACCACGTGCTTGTGTTAATGAGGAAGATGTGGCAGAATGATTTGTAGATGGGCTTAACCTAGGACTCAGGAACAGAGTTCTAGGTTTCCAACCTTCCACAGTAGCCAAAGCCGTAGAGATGCCTCCCTATACGAAAAAGATTATCAAAGGAACTAAGCAATGAAGGAAACTAAGAACATCAACACCATGAGAAATAAAGGAAAGAGACCATTTCAGTCATCTGGACCCAGGCCACCTTTCAAGATGCCATTTGAAAACAAAGGAAAAAGGACAGATTGGAAGACATGCCCTAGGTGTAACAGGAATCATCCAGGCAAAACATGTCCCACTTTCAACATCACTTGCTATAGTTGTGGAGAATTAGGACATTTTGCTAGTAATTGTCCTAAAAAGAAAGTTGAAGAGCGTAAAGGAGACCAAGTTTCAAAAAGCCAAGGACGTGTCTTTGCCCTCACCTCCAGTCAAGCCCAGGCTTCAAATGCAGTAGTTGAATGTATTCTTTCTATCTATGATACACCTGCTAAAGTTCTATTTGATACAGGCTCCACTCATTCTTTCATATCCCGGGAGTTTGCATCATTCTTGGACATTATACCACAGGACCTGGACTTCACTCTAGAAGCCATGACTCCTATAGGCCAGGCACCTCCCACCTATTCTTATCTCCAGGATGTCCCCATTTTGATCAAGCACCATTTGTTACATGCCAATCTTATTCACTTAGATATGAATAACTTCGACATCATCCTAGGTATGGATTGGCTAGCCTTTCATCAAGTCTTTATTGATTACCACCAGAAACATGTCACTTTTACCCTACCTAATGGAGACACTTTCACCCTCCAAGGAAGAAAGGATTTTTCATCGAGGGTTTTTCACAAATTGCTTTACCTCTAACTAAGCTGACCAGGAAAGACACAAGATTTGAATGGACGGATAAATGTGAGGAAAGCTTCCAGGAACTAAAGAGAAGGTTAACTTCAGCACCTGTCCTTACCTTACCTTCAGGAAGGGGTAGATTTGAGATATATAGTGATGCCTCGCAACAAGGACTAGGCTGCGTACTTATGCAACATGGGAAGGTAATTGCTTATGCTTCTCGGCAACTCAAGAAGCATGAAGTCAATTACCCAATCCATGACTTAGAATTAGCGGCCATAGTCTTTGCCTTGTGAATCTGGAGACATTATTTATATGGGGAAAAGTTAGAAGTTTTTACAGATCATAAGAGTCTTAAATATATCTTTTCCCAACAAGACTTAAACATGCGGCAAAGAAGATGGATGGAATACTTAAAAGACTATGACTTCTCCATTCATTATCACCCTGGAAAAGCTAATGTGGTAGCTGATGCATTAAGTAGAAAAACCCAAGGGATGTGTGCAAGTTTATTAACTAAGAGATGGAAGCTATTACAAGAAGTAAAAATGTGGAAACCGAACATAAGTAAGCGCAAGATCGTTATGGCAGGTCTAACAATAAAGTCGGCTGTTAATGAAAAGGTTAAGCAAGAACAAAAAGGAGATCCGGATATACAAGCTTTCATAGGAAAACCAGGGTTTACTAAAGAGGAAGATGGTAGCATCTACATGCAAGGAAGATTAGTGGTACCAACTAATGAAGAGTTAAGACAAGAAATCTTAAAAGAGGCTCATCGGTCTAAGTATACTATACACCCGAGAGGAAATAAGATGTATCAAGACTTAAAGAGACAATATTGGTGGGATGGTATGAAAAGAGACATAGGGGAATTTGTGGCAAAGTGTCTAACATGTCAACAAGTAAAGGCTGAACATCAAAGACCTGCGGGATTGTTACAACCCCTTGAGTTACCCTAATGGAAATGGGACCATATTACCATGGACTTCATCGTAGGGTTACCCAGGACCTCTAAGGGTCATGACATGATGTGGGTAATTGTTGATAGATTGACTAAGACAGCCCATTTCCTTCCTATACGCCATACCCAATCCACCGACAGCCTATCTCAGCTATACATCAAAGAGATAGTAAGTTTACATGGCATACCCCTTAGTATCACTTTAGATAGGGATAGCCGTTTCACTTTGCAACTCTGGAAGTCCGTCCAAAAATCCTTAGGATCTTCCTTGAACTATAGCACAGCCTTCCATCCACAGACCGATGGACAGTCAGAGCACACAATCCAGATAGTCGAAGATATGTTGCGAACCTGTGCCCTCGATTGGAAGCAGAGCTGGGATGAAAACCTATCGCTAGTCGAGTTTACGTACAACAATAGCTTTCAGTCGAGCATTGGCATGGCTCCGTACTAGGCGCTCTATGGGAGACCCTGTCGATCACCCACCAGTGGGAGTGAAGTTGGAGAGTCCAGGGTGCTCCGGTCCGAGCTAGTAGAGCAATGCGCTGAGAAGGTCAAACTCATAAGAAGACGCCTCCTCATAACTTAAAGTCGCCAAAAGAGCTATGCTGATCAAAGGAGGAGACCATTGGAATTCGACATAGGAGAGCACGTTTTCCTGAAGATATCTCCCACTAAAGGAGTTATGCGGTTCGGTATCAAAGGCAAGCTTAGTCCGCGTTATATAGGACCTTTCAAAATCTTAGAGAAAGTGGGAAGAGTGGCCTATAGGATCACACTACCCCCTTAGCTATCTGAAGTGCGTAACGTATTCCATGTATCTATGCTAAGGAGGTACATGCCTGACCCTGCTCATGTCATCAACCAGGTACCCCATAAAGTTGACAGAGGATCTCAAGCTAGAGACGAGACTAGTTGAGATCCGGGATCGTAAGAGTAAGAAGCTGCGGAACAAGGACATACCCTTAGTCAAAGTTTTGTGGAGAAATGTGCACATGGAAGAAGAGACTTGGGAACTGGAGTAAGAAATACGAGAAAAGTACCCCAAGATCTTTTGACTGTATATATTGTAGAATTTTGGGGGAAAAATTCCCCTAAGGGGGTAGGAATGTAATGACTCCAATTTTTGTAACATTAAAATCCCAAGTTAGCAATGAAAAGTTCAGTTTTTGAAGATAAGGGTATTTTGGTCATTTCACTATTTACCTTGACTGAATCCATAAATTTGGTCTTGAAAATGGTACCATTAGGTGCGTCTCAGAAAAAGGAATCCAACAAGACCAAAATCACCCAAAACGGAGTTAAAATGAGCAAGTTATGACCCTTTGAAGTTCAGGGGCAAAAATGTAATTTTCATTAAACTGCCATTCAAGGGCGGTGAGAGCCCCCTCCATAACCCTCTTATAGCTCTATAAATAGAGCTCTTGGGTGCCTCTAATGGCAGCCCAAAATCTTGAGAAAAACCTGTTCTGGAGAAGCAACCAAGAGGAGAAACGTGGAGAAAAACCCATCAACGAGCCAGGTATGCCCAAAATCCCTCCAAACCCGTCTTCCCATTAGTCCTAGACTAAGTTTCCCTAAGTTTTTACATGAAAATTCATGCAAAAATGGGCCCTGGAGAGTCACAAAGGACCTAGGGATGATCCCTGGGCCACAGTGGTTCGAACCAGGGCGTCCCAAGGACGCCCTGGACCCCAACGAACAAGACGCTCCCCATTCGACGAAACACGTTGTTTGCGTTCGAACGCTCCCGCAAATGAAAACGACAGGCGGGAATCCAGTGCATCTGCAGACGCTCCCGTTGGGGCGCATGCCGCTAACGCGCAATGCGTTAGCGTTCTGGGATTCCACCTCTTAAAGGCCTTTATGTACATGTGATACTAAATAGCTTATAACTTGAGATCTAGAGCTTCGATTGAGGCGCTGCGAAAGGCGTTGTGTCCGTGTCGATGACGTGGACACATCCAAACTATAAAATCCCTAATCAAGGCCTAATCTAAGGTGGGAACGACCCTTAGAATAGGATGGTGGCGCGTGGCCATTAGACCTTTGGAAAACTGATGATACCAAGGCCCAATTAGGACCTTAGGACACCCATAGGCATGGGGATGAACCCTTAATGCCTAAGTAGTAAGACCAACCACTCTAAAACTTATAAAAGATAGGCCAAAATAACCTTGATTCCTTAAACCATGTTCAGGAGCGTACGAGGACAAAGGGGTTAGCGCGACCTAGCCAGGTAGGTGCTCTATCACTACTAGACTTTTTTAAAGAGCCATGATTGTTTTGAGAATACATGTTTTAAGTATATTACTTGTTTAACATGTCTTAATTTAGCATACATATAATAAATGCTCTATGCATAGATATGTTTTGCAAATAATTGCATATACATTATGCATAGATATGTTTTGCAAACAATTGCATACATTGTATGAATTGTAAACATTGAGTTTTTGAAAGATTGCATGTCCTTGAGGGTTACCAAAAGACACTGGAGTGCCCAAAAGACGCTGGGTAGGCAGTTGTGAGGGACCCAAAGAGGACAAGTTTTGAAAAAGAGGTTTTTGCTTGTCTGCATGATAAGTGTAGCCTTGGCTGATGAGGGCGGACTGATGAGGGCTGGTGGATGAGCGCGGGCCAGAGAGAGCTGACAGGCTTCTAGGTAGGGTTATGACTGTGAATGCGAGACTAGCATTGCATGCATGTTTTGCAACCGATTTCATAAATTGCATGATTTACGATGAATACGTGTCATAGGCCCTATTGAGGCTATGGCCGAGTGTCCTCAAGTACTCGGGGACCACACGGCCGCGAGGTCATGGGCATAGTTGGACCCTATGGTTTTGTGGACTTATTTGCATTGCATATGGCATGATATGAGGTTGGTCGACCATACCATACCATACCATACTAGATATCCATGAGTTGGATTCAATGAAGCATCTTATGCATATCATTATGTTATGATATATGATACTTTTGACTTGGTTTGTGCGATTCTTTAAGTCGTTAGTATTTCAATTTGACAATGGTTTTTGATATCAATATTGAGCATGAGTGTTCAAACATGCACATGTCTTGAAAGAGCATATGATTTTAAAAATATCATGCATTGTAAAACTAGTAGTGATGGACTCCTACTGAGTATAGTATATACTCACCCAATCCTCAACATTTTTTAGACACAAAGTAAACACTTAAGAGTAAGGAACGCTTGTGACAGAAGACACCCAGACTAAATGCAAGTAAGTAAACCCCTACCTTATCTTTCAATGTTACTTGATTGTAGTTACTCTCTATAGTTGAGGCTGTGACTAACACTTTCTTGGGAATAATGTTGATTTAAAACTTTGCCATGACTAGATAATTGGAAAATGTGTTTTGACACTCGGGGTTTTATACAAAAGATTGTTTTCCAAAACGAAAAAGATATTCATGCATTTCATATTTATAAAACAAGAGATCTCGCCTTTTTATCAAATTTGCATCATATAAAACCCGAGTCGTCACACACAAAGACTTAGAGGTAGAAAATACCTAGATCTAAAAGATTAGAAGATCATTCTAACCATCAGATCTATTGATCAATAGGATAAATACTATCTAAGGAAGATAGATTATATGGATAATAGGAACACAAGACAGATCTAGATCCTTTATATCAAAGGACAAGATTATATAAGGAATATAAATAGGAGATTTATCCAAACTTGTACAAATAATGACAGTATGCATGTATTTACAGATTACATACGTCAATCATGGAGGATCTGGGATGGATCATTGCATGAAGGTAGGTGGAACTTTAAGAATACAAGACCTATGGTCTATGGAATTGTTGTTATACATAGACATTATAAGAATGATAATAAGCTTAATTACATTTGAATCATAATTCATGTATATGAGATAGAGATAACTATTGAAATTAGAAGGAATACATAATAAATACCTGGGTGTCATGTATGATTACCCTTGAACTTAGATAAGAATATAATAATAATGGATATCATTTGTATCAAATGAGTATCCTTACATTTAATAACATTTGGTATATGAATACCAAAATAAAGGAAATGAGGATCATTTACAATAAATGATTAATTCCTAAACTTATATGAATATGGGTATCATTCATTGTAAATGAGGATTCCTAAATCTAGAAATGAGATTATATCCTTAGTATGAGGATATTGAATATGAGGATGATAATATAAACAGACAGATCGTTTGAGATGTACAAGAAGTATTTTAGATACAAGCATGGAGGCTTGTAGTTTTGTTTTAAATAGGCATAAGCTTGAGGATGCTATGCTAGGGAAGTTATGAGGGTTTGGCCACCTGCTTCTCATAATTTGATGATATTATGATACCTTGCCCAAAGAGAGGCTAAAAGTCAGGTGGGGCAATTATGGGAAGGCCCCACTGTGAAAGTCCTATCTCTCCATACAAGCAGTGACATAATATTTTTCACCATGGTATTAGTGGTGAACAGGGCAATTATTCGAGTGTGCTAGTATAGATCAGGTTGTAGCATGGTAGGCCTTGAGTATTTCGCATTATGATGTATGGCATAGTGATATGCTTATACTACCTTAATAAGGGAGTATTTTTGTGATGCCTCAAAACTTTGAAGATATTTTGTATCACTTATATGACCACGATCAATAAAGTGTTTATTTTGAAAATGCATGTATGCTTAAAGATGTAACTAGAGGGTTAGAAGTTTAATTTCAATTAAAAATATGAAACATAGGATTCTATGAGAAAAATCAGTACCATTAGATTCTACACTCGAAATGGAATCTAACGCCTCAAAGAACGCAGAAAACAGAGTTCATATGACAAATTTATGGGTTTTTGAAGATTGAGGGTATTTTTGTAAAATGTATTTAAGTGCGAATGGCTCGAAAACACAGGGGGTCGTTTTGATAACGACACCCCTCTTCTTCCCCACTGACTAGTCCACCGCCTTTGCCATCCAGTTGTTGTGCTGCACTACTCTTGTAGTGTGGTGCTAGAAAAAAAATGGTGGCACCGACATTGGGCAGCACCGCCTTACCTCTCCTATAAAAACCCTCCATCCCGTCTTCCCATATCAAGTTTTCTCCACTCCAAACGATCCCAGAACCAGATCTGGCAACAAGGGTTGTAGCTCTATTTGAAGCCTCTGATCAGGCGACAAGGAGAGTTTTCCAGGTATGATTCTCTCCCCATTCCACTCCACTCCTCTCTCTTTCCTCTCCCTTTTCCCCAAGATCCCGACCAGATCTGGTAATTTTCTTGCTAGAAATTGCTAGAGGACGACGGGTCCAGAACTAGACCCATCCCAGACGACGTAGACTACGTGTGACGTTGCAGGGATGCTGCATGTGATGCACAGCCAAGATGCGCTCCTTGGGGTGGACGTCGCGCATGCGCAGCCTGCGGAAAGAGTCCCTGCGCGACCGGGACGCACGGAGCATCCCGAGAGCCGAGACACAGTGCACTCGCGCCAAAGACACGTCCACGTGACACCGTTTGAGACATGCTATAGTGCCGCTCGAGCGTGCTCCTACGTGCGAACGCAGTTGGAGTTCGGCTGGGACGCGCACGCATCCTGGGACCCGTGACGCGCAGGGCCCTAAGTGACACATTTGGGTCGTCCCTTGAGGCGCGACATTAAAAAATGCAATTACAGGGGCTGTAGGACTCCGATTGATGATCCGAAAGAACTGTTGCATCCGTATTGATGACATAGAGCTAATGAGACTATAAAGGTTAGGGTTAGAGAACAATTTAATATGATTATAGCCTAACACTATAGAGATCGCATAGATCTACAGGATCAAAGATGATCAAACTATTTAGATTGATTTGTTGGGTCTATTAAGAGACCAATATGCTTAGATCCACTCTAAGTTACATACATCCATCTTGAACTTATAGATCTGACTATCCAAATTAAGTACAGACCTGTTCTAGGAATTAGGATAGGCGACCTGGAGGTTTGACTAGGAGAGCTGACCGTTCAAGTACACAATCTTGATGACATGAAACAGATTAGTACTATGCACAAGATCTAGCCTAGAGATGCCCTAAGCAATGACCTAAAAGGCAGATCTAGCCATTAAGCTATAATTCTAATTAGTGGATAGAAAATGATATTTGAATCCCTGTTATCCATTAATATCCAGGGCTTCACAAAAGTGATCCAGGGTTGGGTAGTGAAGGACACGACTCTAGAGACATCGAGGTAGGTAGTCTGATATTACTAAGTTTTTAAATGCATTTACAAAATCTAATTAATTTATTTAAGCCCATGTTTAGTATGCTTTTGAGATATGCTATTCACATAATAAGTATGCAGATTTTCCTTATGATCTTGCATGCAATTGCCTGCATATTTGGTAACTAGTCTTTATATAAGCACTGCATCCACTTTTGAACTGGTTGTCTAAATTGCACGATTTGTGCTGATTGAGATTCGAAATATATGCATATTTATATGAATTTCTCACATGCTTTGAAACTCTTAGCATAAATTGCACGATTTATTATGATTGAGATTGGGAATTTTGTTGGGAAAAGAATATCATCATGCCATACCATATAAAGCATCTCATAATGCCATCATATGGTGCATATCCTTGAGGGTTGCCAAAAGATGCTGGAGTGCCCAAAAGACGCTAGTTAGGCAGTTGTGAGGGCCAGATAGTTGTGAGGGACCCAAAGAGAACATTATTTATATATTTTTTGGGCTGATTGCATGTTCTGAAAATCATTGCATAAAATTGCATGATTTACGATGACTGAGATTTGGATTCTTATACATACATACATATATATATATATATGCTTTTGGGGCTATTGAGCCTAATGGGCACTATGCTAAGAGGTTGTTATCTACGGGGTTGGCCTCTCGACCTCTACCACAAAAAAGGTGGATGGTATCGCTACCAAAAAGGCTTATCCCTTCCTTAACTGCCATAGTAAATAGGGACAACCACTAGAGGTGTTCACGGCACCCTTTTTAGGGACACCATAGTCGTCATGGAGGCTATGGTGGGTGAGTCTCTAGATACTGGAGATGCACGATTCCAGCTGTGTGTTGATCGTGAGCATAGTGACCCTATGATTTCAGTATTATTGATATGCATATAGCATTGAGATGGTCGTATATGAGTACTCGTGACCAGTCGGCATGATATGTTCGCCGAGAGACAGACCATGTGCATGATACTTATAGTGATGCCAGTATCGGCTTTGAAAGATGACTATTTTAAGAGTTTCATGATTATTATATTTTACTCGTTGATTCGACATGTTGTTGAGATCTTATTACTTTGATCCATTGATTTCTATTATGTGATTTAGTCATATTTAGAAGGCTAGATTTGCGTACAGATTTCATGGTTGAGATTGCATCAATGAGCTTACGTTTTATGCATACATATGCATGTTTACACAAAATGGAATCACTGATGTTTTCCATGAAAAGCTCTTTGAATTATGCATGTTGCCTTCCGTGTTTTCAAAATAGTAGTATCAGATTACCTACTGGGTATGAGAAATACTTACCCAAATATATTATTTTTCATATTAGCTCCACACAATGGTAGAAGAAGCATCAGGAAAAGTTAGTACTATGATCAAGTAAAGCAAGAAGGGACAAGCATGAATGTAAGTAAACACTCTACCTTTTGGACATGTATCTGTAATTATTACAGTTGAACTATGTGTTGTGACTGGATAGACCTGGGAAATATTTATGATTTTCTTCATTTTTCAAAATTTTGTTACTTATCTTGAAAGAAAATGACACTTAGGGTTTTCAAAATGAATTTAAAATAAAATATTTTTCTGCTGCATTGCATAGTTTTTTTTAAAGTGTTTTCAAATAGGGATCGATCCCGCCCTAAGAATTAGTTATTGCATTTAAAAATGCATGTGAAAACCCAGGTCATCACAATTTTCCAAGAAAAAGTCTGGATGACTTATCAACTCAGTATGTCTGAGTATGATTATTGATGTTTGAGATATTGACTATTTTTCATGGTTTTTGACCTTATATATACGAACAATAGACTGGTGAGAGGTTTGGAATTACTATAGTAGATGATATATGATAAATTATATGATAGATCATATATGGTATGGTTCATAGATATTTAGTGATGTTACTCATATGGAATAGGATGAACTTGAATACTGTAATTTTGAATTATACGATTCCATATGTTCTTGAATACCCTACCAAGCATAACTTGTTGAAATATTGTAAATGTTTGAATGTTTACAATATCTTAGATATAGAAAAGAAGGGTTGAAGAGATACGACAAGGGAATACGAAGACCATACTGTTGATCAAGACTATGTACATTTGTGAAAGGATTGGATTGTATTTTGATTTGTGTATTTTGGACATAAGATGTATTAAAGGGGCTGTGTATGTGAACCACTAGATCGATCCTGCAATTTTAATAAAATGAGTTTCTTTGGAAACATATGTTGTATACAAAATTGTGTATGTATATGTGAGTGAAATGTAGCATTCGGGTTTTCTAAAAAGAATTTCAAAGAAAAAAATTTCTGCCGCTTAAGTTTTCAAAATATTTTCAAAATTGGTCAACCACCATTTGAAAATAAATAACAAAAATGTATTTCAAAAACCCGGGTCACCACATCTCCATTGCCCATTACTCTGCCACTCCACAAATGACAAGAGGGTTAAGGAATTTGTAAAGTACATCCTTGACCTCTAAGTATCGCATTGTATCGTGTAGGAAGTTGCATAAAAGAAATAATTATTATTTATCATTATTGATTAACATGTAATATCAAGTACCTATTGCAGCAGGTATTTGCATATACCCCATGTAGGAGACAACATGAGGGAGTTTGAGCTGATCCCATTTGTAAACTCTTCTGAGATTGTTATCTATAAGTGGTACTTCAACTACGTCATTGGAAACCACTCCAAACTCACGATGTACAGGGTTGATTACCCTATTTTTGTTAGTGATTGCATAGAGGCCTTGTTGATTTTTTAGCAAGTGCACTACCTATTGTAGTACAGCTTATGCAAGTTTGGGTTGATCCCACAGGTACTCAACTTAATGAAAATAGAGTTTAAATAAAATTCAATTATCCATAAATTAAAAATGATATAAATTAAATAATAATGAACTCAAATTTCATATCTAATGAATTAATGAAAAGTACAAAATTTTAAACTAAAAAGACAGGAAATGAAATGAATTAACAACTAAAAATTAACTTCCCTTGCTTTATCATAAAAAATTTCTTCAAATCTATTAACATCAAAGTCAATTGGCCTTCATCAATCTCTCACTCATATCTCTGATTAAGGATTCAACAATTGGATTGAAAAGATCTCTCAAAAATTTGATAATCTGGACTAAGGAAGAAATTTGAATTTGAACGGCTTAGATCAAAATTTTGGATGACAAATTGAAGATCAGGACTGAGGGATCAGTAGGAATTATCCTAAGATGAATATTTAAGAATTAATTGGAAATTTAATGAGAAAAAAATTTGAAAATAAATTTATCTTGTTGGTTAAAGAAAAACTATTGATTCAGTTAAGCTTTAATCAAATAGGATTTGGATTAACTAATTCCTAGACTAATCTGAGAACAAAACAAAACATAAATAAAATAAGAATAAGAATAAGAATAAGATAAAATAGAGAAAAATACAAAACTGAGGATGTAATTGGAATTAGGAAAAAAATGACCACGGGCAAAAAAGAAATTTTCTTAAATTTTTGGTTTTAACAGAAATGCAGGAAAAAAAACCCAAAGATGATGATACATGGGAGAAGGGAAAGAAGGGATGGAGGAGATTTGGGAGAAAAACCTGATTTGTATTTTTCTTGAAATAAAGAAACGATGCAACATGAAATAAATTGAAGAGAAAACATGTGCGAAATCAATGGTGAGAATAGTGAATATATATGTTAATGGATTGTTAGTAAGGAAGAATAATTAGGAGAATAAAGAAGTGGAACAAGGAAGATTGGTGATTAAAATGAGGAAGAATGAAACGGTGGTGATTAGAATGATGAACAAATGAGAAAACAAGGGAGAAAAACACAGTAAAAACAAGTTGGGATGGTGAAAACATGAAAGAAAATAGGGGGAACCATTGGGAATGAACAAAAGAGAAACAAGGAATAATGACTAGATTGGGATGACAGGAAACTAGGAATAGAGAAGTTGGGAACGACGATGATAGGGGATCTTTGGTAACAAACAATACGATGGAGAGGAAGATGTTCAATTCTTCA
Source organism: Warburgia ugandensis (assembly GCA_035236585.1). Classification (NCBI taxonomy): domain Eukaryota; kingdom Viridiplantae; phylum Streptophyta; class Magnoliopsida; order Canellales; family Canellaceae; genus Warburgia; species Warburgia ugandensis. The sequence goes on from CP141135.1 coordinate 27,658,625, forward strand.
ATCGTGGTCTTCCCCTCTCTAATCCTTTTCGACGGTACAATCTATCTGAACCTCCCCTGTCAGTGGTGTCTTTCTCCTCCTCTTCTTTAGTGCTATGGGTTTCTCATGCAGTTCTATGATGGAGCTTCACTAGGGTTCAAAACTCCCACCTCGTCTAGTAAAACTGTCTCTCCTCAGGTTTTCCTTCTATGTATTTATAGTAAGCTTCCCCCTCTCTATTTCCTTTTCGTTTTTGGTCTTCCATTCCTTTCACAAGTTTTCTTTCGGTTTTTCTTTCCTTCACTCTAAGCTTTCTATTTTGGTTTCTCCACCTTCTAATTTCTATCTCTAACTCACTTGCCTTCACTTTTCTCTACGATTGGGTTTTCCTATTCTTCCTTCTAACTTTGGCTCCCATTCCTTTTTCAAATTTTCCTTCCAAAAATTTTATGATGCATAGTTCCTCTTGTTGTCAATTATTTTTAATCTGGTCATACAAATCTAAGCCTCATGATCAAGATCTATAAGATTTTCTTTCTTGTTCCCTTTAGCATTTCCATCTTGTGTTGTAGGTCCCATGTGGCCTTTTGATCCTTGATGGTGATCTGGTCCATTGATTTGATGCAAGCCATTCAATACCCAATATGGTTGATTTGCACAATACAAAACTCAATTAGATTCATCTTGATCACACTTTAATCATCTGATTAGCTCCTAATGATCATCTGACTGTTAAATTTTGCAAATCAATGGTTGGATGATTAATTGGAGCTAAAATTAATGTTTAAGGTAAAAATTACAAAATTAAGTGATTGGATAATTTTATTAAATACTAAATTAAGGAAATTTTATCCATAATTAAACACTCAACACACCCCTCAACAAGCATTTTGCTAATCCCAAGAAAAATATGTGAAAAACTAATTTACAAATTTGATACAAATTGCCACTTTCATAGGTACTCATGATTGCATTTAGCATATGTAACAAGCTTGTGAACCCTTAGGTTATGCCTAGTGGATGAGTTAAGCCTTGTGAGAGTTTACAATGAATATACCCACAAAATTTCAAGAATATTTTTTAAGTGAATTTCCACTTTTCCTCAATGAATTATCTTCAATAAATCTATCAACTTTAGCATACTAATAAAAATAAATGAAGAATTCAAAACCCTCTCATATACTAAATGCATTCCAATTAAGCTTAGATTTCAGAGCAAGCGTGTGTTTATAGTCTAGATATACAATAATCCTGATGTTTAACTAGACTTCTAACTTTTGAACTCCATCTAAAATATGTTTTGACCTCAATCCTCACTAACAAAATATGCTCAGAAATAGAATCTCTAGGATAAAGGGTTCAAATCATATCTTTGTTTTAAATATGAGAGCAGAGTCAATAACATTTTTTTTTTTATCTTACATATACTCATGAAAGAACACGAGTTACTAAGAAATTTAATTTTTGATCCCCTTAGAAAGTATAAGATGTTATTATCTTTGACCTTTTTGAAATACTACTCTTTAAATCTTATCTATTCATATTCTCATCAAGATTATATTCATCCTAGAATTAATAGGTCTTTAAGTGGGACACAACCTAGGCTTACAACAGGATTATGGAAAGAAAGGGCATAAAGGATATTCAAAATTCTTCAAAACTAAGTAGAGGTCATCTACTAAAGTTGACAATTCTTCTTTACTTTGATTGCCTGAAGTAAATATTTATTTTTCCACTTTTCTACATTATTCAAACTTTTTACTTTTTTTTTTATTTATTACTTTTTCTTTCTTTTCAACACTTTTGAATCTCTTTGAAGAATATTTATTTTCTTAATATTCACATTTATACTTTTATTGCAACTAAAAGGTATTTATTCATTCATCTCTAACTTATCTTTCAAAGAAAATAGGTAATTGATATATTATACTAAGTTAATATGGGTAAGAAAAGAAAAGGATTTTATCAAAGTCTTAAATTGGCTAAGTAGTGGTAAAAATACTTTTAGGTAGGCTTTATATCTCTAGGTTAACAACAAGGATGGTGTAAATCATTTTCTAGGTTTCATTTATCCTATCAGCTTTAATGAACTTTTAAAAATTTAAAGGTAATATTATAATAATTTAGGTAATTAACCAAATTTAAAAGTTGATGGCATCAAATTTTAGCTTAGGCATGCTGAAGAAATTAGAAACATTTATAACCAGTAAAAAATGAATGACTCTAAAACTCACTTAGGCTATAAGTCTCCACTAAATTTCTTCAGGGCCTATAAGTTATAACTACTTATCAGTTTAGACTCTATACATGTAACTGTGTGTATAGATGTGGTCTAAGACTTACCTTTCATGGTATACTTTAGAAAATGAGTAAAGAATGAATTAATTATGTGTAATTCCATTAATAAACTAAATATAGTTAGACTATGCTTCAAAAAATTCCAGTTCTTATCATAATGTAGGAATTGACCTGAAAACTCTAAAAATTATAAATTTTCCTATTAAATTTTTTTTTCAACAATAGAGAAAAAAACTACTAAAAGACCAGAATTCGATAGCCCCCAACCTAAGTGAAACATTATCCTCAATATTTAAAAAGTAGGATGATGATAATGAATTGAGATATGATGAAATGGGAGATGTAGAAAATGAAAGTTCTAAAAAAAAAAAGAAATTATGTTACATAACTATTACATATGAAAATTTTTTAGAGGAAAAAATTTACAGAGTTTGAAACTTCACTAGCTCCCTTATGAAATGAGCTAATAAGCCTCTAAAAAGAAAAGGTGAGTGAATTTATCTTATAATTTAGAATTTTTTATTTTATCATAAGGCAAGGTATCAAACATATCTCCAGCCTACTTCTCACAATTAGACACAATTATTAGAGTTTGATGCATCCTTTGTGAAAATGGAGCAAAGATGTCATATAGCTTAGTGGGTGGGATGTTTTCCTTAATAATAAATTTATCTCTTTTTTTAATAGTTTTCGGTACTATCTTAGCCTTTTTAGGACCAATTTCTTCAATTATTTTACCATTATGAAGAATGGTAATTTCCTTTGTTTATTCTATATTTATAATTGAAGAATTAATATTTCCTATCTCATCCACATCATTAGGGTTTTCATTTGGTGGGATGGGACATTGCCCTTTTTCAATGGTTTGTAGCATTTGAGACATCATGTCCTTTAATTCAATCATAGATTATATAATCTTGTTTAATTGGGCTTCAATTTAAGAATTTTTATTCCCTTCATTTTTGCATGAATTGATGAAAGTTATCCTCCACTTCTCTCATAGGCAGAACAAGGTAAGGTCTAGGAGTAAGTGGTCCTTGATTTTGGTGATAGGATTGGTATTGGGCCTTATGTGAGACATTAGCATTGTATCCATTTCTCCAACTAAAACCAAGATGATTACTCAAGTTAGGATTATATGTCTCTGAAGATGGGGAAAAAGGTTGCTCCTAAGAATGCACCTTTTGATGAAGTGTATCCTGGAATGTAGGAATAGTAGGACATTCCTGAGTGGGGTGTGTATTACTTTCACAAATATCACACACCTATTCAACTTTCTTAGAGAATTTTTTTCTCATTTTCATTGCCTCAACTATTCTAGTTAAAGATTATATTTTAGATTCATATCATCTTGTTCCATTCATTGCATATATTCCTCCCCTAAAGAATGTGGTGGTGGACTTGAGCTTGTTTGGGTAATCTACTTTTTTCGAATCAGCCAAGTTTGTGCACTCTGTGCCAGCCATTCCAAATACTCTTATCCCTCAGCTGGTTGTTTATTTAAGAAATTGCCATTGCCCATCATTTCAACAAGTTGGTGTATATTAGAATTAAGTCCTTCATAAAAGAAGCTAATGATATGCTAAGGTTTGTATCTATGATGTGGACAAATTAATAATAATTCTTTAAATCTTTTCCTGCATTGATAGAAATTTTCTTCACCCTTTTTTATAAAATTCATTATATTTTGACGAAGAGTATTTTTCTTATGTAGAGGAGAACTTTTTTGAGAACTTCTTAGTCATTTCTTGCTAGGTTCGTATGAAAATTGCTAGCAATGAATGAAACCACATCTTTACTTTTTCCTTTAGAGAAAAAGAAAATAGTTTGAGTCTTATCATATCTAATCTAATGTTTTGTGTACACTGATTCATGCACACTTCATCAAATTATTTTAAGTATAGGTAATGACTCTCACTATTCAACCCATAAAATTTGGGAAGTAATCAAATTTCTTCCACTTTTAATTCAATCATACCAGCATTTTGAGGTAAAATTATACATAAAGATGTGCTGGTATAATTAGGTTGTAAGTACTCTCTCAATGTTCTCCCATGAGGGTTTTGGTTATGCCAATTGTGGTCATGTGCTCTTTGCTGGACCCATTCCCCATTATAATTCCTTCTCCTATTTCCATGTGATGGAGAATGAGTCCTTCATAGATGAATGCTATCATTAAAGAGATGTAGAGGATCACTAGCATCAAAGAGAGGATTGTTCATCCATGAGGGAACATTATTGTTGTTCATGATGAGAGGTGGTTCATCAACATTAAATAGGGGATTCTTCCTCCATGGGAAAATATCATCATCATCATCATCATCATCATCATCATCACAACCTCATCCCAATTAGGTGTTAGCCACATGAATCTTATTCCTCCATTCCTCTTTATTGAGTACCATGGCTTTATTTAGTCCCAAAGTTTTTAAATCTTTCCTCACCACTTCTATCCATGTTCTTTTGGGCCTTCCCCTTACCCTTTTAAAACCTTCTACTTGCATTGCCTCACTCCTTTTAACCGGTGTTGTTTTCGGTCTCCTTTGGACATGTCCAAACCATCTAAGTCTAATCTCCCTCATCTTGTTACCTATTGGTGCTACCCCTAGATTTCCTCTAATATTTTCATTCCTAATTCTATCCTTTCTTGTCTTACCACTAATCCATCTCAACATCCTTATTTCTACTACACTCATCCTATGAGCATGATGTTCCTTAACTGCCCAATACTCTGATCCATAGAGCATGGCCGGCCTTATGACCATCTTATAAAATTTTCCTTTTAGTTTGAGCGGCACCTGCGGATCACACAAAACTCCAGATGCGCATCTCTATTTGTTGCAACCCAGTTGGTTTCTTTGGGTAACCTCCCTCTCAATCTCTCCATTCTCATGATTCATTGATCCTAAGCACCAAAAGTGGTCTTTTACGAGGACTTCTTAGTTATCAATCTTCATTGGTGTCCCACTCCTACTCTCCTTGCTAAAATTGCATTACATATATTCTATCTTAGTTTTGCTGATTTTAAATCCTTTAGATTCTAATGCTTTTCTCCATAACTCTAACTTTGTGTTTACACCCTCCCTTGTCTCATCAATTAAGACTATCATCTACAAATAGCATGCATCAGAGGATCTCCTCATGCAGATGTTTTGTTAACTCATCCATAACCAACATGAAAAGGTATGGACTCAATGCTGATCCTTGCTGCAATCCTATAGTGACAAGAAAATCACCGGTCTTGCCATTAGCGGTCTTAACATTTGTTACCTCTCCCTTATACATATCTTTAATTATGTCTATATACTCCTGCGAAACCCCTTTCTCGCCCAACACCCTCCATATTAACTCTCTAGGGACTCTATCATAAGCTTTCTCTAATTCAATAAAGAGCATGTGGAGGTCTTTCCTCCTCTCCTTATATTTCTCTACTAATTGTCTTAGTAAGAAAATAGCTTCCATGGTAGACCTCCCAGGCATGAAACCAAATCAATTCTCTGATATACTTGTCTCAAGCCATAGCCTCTTCTCAATCACTCTTTCAAAGAGTTTCATAGTGTGGCTCATAAGTTTGATCCCTCGATAATTAGTGTAACTTTGTATGTCTCCTTTATTCTTATCAATTGGTACAATAGAGCTTTTCCTCCACTCATTCAACATTTTCTTTGATTTTATAATCTTGTCAACTTGGTTAACCAAACTACTCCAATATCTCCCATATGTTTCCAAATCTCTATTGGTATACCATTGGGCCCCATGGCCTTTCCTGATTTCATCTTTTTCAAGGCTTCTTTCACTTCATGTATTCTAATCCTATGGTCATATCTATAACATCCAATGTTATTTAGGTTTATAGTATTTTCAATCCCTATATTCTCAAAGCCATTGTCATTTAGCAATTTTTGAAAGTACGTCTCCCACATTTCTTTAATCTCATTATCTTTTACTAATACCCTTTGATCATCACTTCTAATGCACCTAACATGATCTAAGTCCTTCCCCTCTATTCTCTTACTTTTGCGAGTTTGAACACATCTTTCTCACCTTCTCTTGTTCTTAGTCTATTATATAGCTCATCATATGCCTTAAGTTTAGCCTCACTTATTATTTTCTTAGTAATCTTTTTAGCATTCTTATATTGTTCATAGTTTTTATTATTTTTAGTCTTCTACCATGCTTTAAAACACATCCATTTTTCTTTAATAACTTTTTGCACTGTTCACTCCACCACCATGTTTCCTTTACTAATTGCCTTTTACCTTTAGATACTCCTAAGACATCTTTTTCCACTTTCTTAATGGACTCAACAATATTAATCCACATGGTATTTACTTCTGTTTCATAGTTCAAGTTTCCTTCTACTATCAACTTATTTTTGAATGAGGTTATTTTCTCTCCTTTTAAGTTCCACCACTTAGTTTTTGGATACCTTTTAAGTTCCTTTCTTTTCCTCCATCTTTTGATATGGATATCCATAACCATTAACCTATGTTGTGAGGTTAAACTCTCGCCAAGTATCACCTTACAATCCTTACACATTGATCATTCAGTATTCCTAAATAGAAATAAGTCTATTTGGCTTTTATGAAGTCCACTTTTAAAGGTTATTAAGTGTTCATCCCTCTTCTTAAAGACTGTATTTGCAATGGCTAGATTATATGACAAAGCAAAATCGAGGATAGTTTGCCCCATCTTATATCGTTCACCTGTACCATATCCTCCATGTATTCTATCATATCCTTCCTTTTCTTTTCCTACATGGCCATTTTAGTCTGCTCCTGTAAATATCCCCTTAGTGTTGGGAATTTCTTGCATGACTCTCTCCATATCTTCCCAAAACTGTCCCTTGATTATATCTTCTAACCCTACCTGTGATGCGTATGCACTTATAACATTTATGATCTGCTCTCCTAGAACAAGTTTTATTATTATAATTCTGTCACTAATTCTTTTAACACCCACAACATTATCCTTTAATTCTTTATCCACTATTATTCCTACTCCATTTCTGTTATTATCCTTTCCTACATATCATAATATATACTCATCGATTTCTCTAGCTTGAGCCCCTTTCCACTTGGTTTCTTGGATACAAGCAATGTTGACTCTCCTATGTTTCATCGTGTCTACTAACTCCAAACTCTTACCTGTCAATGTTCCTATATTCCATGTTCAATACAAATATTATGCTCTACAGATATCCTATTTACCAGTGCCCTTCTCGATCTCCATGGCATGAACCCATGTCCACTTGTCACTGCACCTAGGTTTTGATATAGCGCATCGCTTTCGAGGGGATGCTCTAGTAGCCCTTGCCTATTTTTCACTACACCCAATATCTACTGCAGCGAGTCACTTCTAGGGAAATGCCCTAGCAACCCATGCCCATTTTTCACCACACCTAGGATCCGATGTAGCACGTCGCTTATGGGGAATGCCCTAGCTTGAGGGAATATCAGTTTTCGATTCATGTCATATTAGGGTTGCCATAGTTTTAAAAAGCTGAAGATGATTTTCATTTCTTCCTTACAAGCAAGAAGGAAATAACAAAATCATCTTCAGCTTCTCCCTTGCTGGTTAGCACCTGACGCAAGGGTTGCCATATTTTAAGAAGCTGGAGATGAATTTTCTTTCTTCCTTGAAAACTAATATACAAATGCATATTCATTTACAAGAAGGAAATAAATAACAAAATCGTCTTCAACTTCTCCCTTGCTGGTTGGAACATGATGCAAGGCCCTCCTCCTTTTTCATCCAGGCTTGGAACCGGCATTTGGCAGAGTTTTGATGGGGAAATATCATCTTTAGTTTTCTTTTTTGAAGAAAACTAAACTAAATGATGCAACCTAATGCTTAAAATGATTCACAAACAAAGGACACATTCAAACAATTCCTAAGGCTAACAAGCTAAAATGTTTTAATTTTCTTGAATTTGTGTGGGGGAGAAGCTTTTAGATTAACCTAATCTAACTCTCCTCTCTTTCATACTTGTCTTATCGCTTACCAGTTAGATCCTAACTTAACCAACCACTTCACACCCTCCTCAACTAGTTGTAGGTAGTCTGAGTCATAGAATGTGCTGGCATAGCTAGCCATTTAAATACTAATGCAGTCAGTTAGACAGGGTCCACTAGAGTGGCAATGGGTCGCCTCCTTCCAAGAGGGTCATATGAGCATGTGCTGGTCTCTATAATCTCTTCTAATTGATTTTAAATTAATTTGGAAGGTTGGGTTACATGCTTATGACAATTATCCTAAGAGGGTTAAGAGATGGTGATTAAATCAACCCTTGATCTTATAGGTTTGGGTGTCATTGCTAATTAATTTTCACACTCCATGATAGTTCGGTCAACATATAAATCACCTTAAAGTGATAAACATGCCCTAAAATGCAATTAGAAGTAACAAGCTAATGCAAACACTAAAATGCAATAGTTATCAAGTATGCTATCTATATGCAATTATAATACAAATCAATGCAAAGTTATTATAAATATGCAAACTCTAATCTAGGATTTTTAAGGAGTTAGGACTACTCAAAGTAGGGTCCTAGATAAGATCTTCACGTACAAGGGTGGGACCATTTATATTTGTAATGCCCCGAGCATTTTTACATCCATTACAAAAATAAATTGGACATTTAACCATGTGAAATGTTTTAATTTATTTAAAATAGTAAATAAAGGAATTTGTAATAAAAATTAGTACCATTAGATACTACACTCAAAATGGAATCCAACGCTGAAAACGGAGCTCGTATGAAGAAATTATAGGCGTTAGAAGATTGAGGGCATTTTTGTAAAATGCACCTAAAAACGAAAAAGCCAAAAACCGTAGGGGGCCGTTTTGGTAACGGCACCCCATCTTCCTCCTCCTCCAACCACTGCCATTCCAGATTTTTCTAGAACTGCCTCTATAGGGCGATGCTGGAAAGGATGGCGGCACCGCCATGGGACGGCATCGCCTTCCTCATCTATAAAGCCTGCTTCTTCCCTCCTCTCCAAATCACATTTTCCCAGCTATTTGGGGCTGGGGTTTCCGGCAAAAACCGAAAAACCCTCCTTCAATTTTTCATGTAAATTTTGGCAAGGGCCAGGCCTTTCCTTTAGGCCGGCCTCTCCCCTCTCCTCTCTCCCCTGTTTTCCCATGGAAGCACCGGACAATGGGTTTTCCCTTTCCCTGTACTTTCTGGCGACCTGGTATGCAAGCAAAGGAAAAGGGAGCCGCACCCACTGGCTATGGAACCGTCTTCGGCTTCCAAGTAAGACCCATGTTCCTCCTCTTTCTATTTTCTCCTTTCCCAGGCTGGATCCATGCCAGATCTGGTCGTTTTTCTAGCCGAAAATCACCTAACCCAAACCATTGAAGAAGACGACCCGGGGACGCCATGTGTGATGTGCTCCCTGGGCTGTCCTCGCTCACACGCCTCATGCGGGCACAGGTCCAGTGCGACCTGGACGCACAAGCGCCCCGGGAGCCATGACGCGAGCACCCGTGCCCAAGATGTGCTCGCGCAATGCTCTCTAGACAGTGACGACTTGGGTTTTCTCATGCATTTTTAAATGCAATATCTAATTCCTAGGGCTAGATGCATCCCTATTTGAAACCATTTTATAAAAATGATGCAATGCAATGGAAAATCTTTTCATTTAAACTCATTTTGAAAACCCCAAGTGTCATTTGCTTTCACAACAACCAAAGTATTTTTCTGAAAAATATTGTAATCATAAATGTCTTCCCAGGTCTATCCAGTCACAGCTCACAGCCCAACTGTAAATAAATACAAATATATGTCCAAAAGGTAGAGTGTTTACTTACATTCATGCTTGTCTTCTCATCAGTCACTTGATCATTGCACTAACATGTTCCTGATGCTTCTTCTAATTCTGTGTGGAGCTAATCTGAAAAAATAATATATTAGGGTGAGTATTTCTCATACTCAGCAGGTCATCTGATACTACTATTTTGAAAACATGGTATGCTTCATGCATGGTTCCAAGAGCTTTTTATGTAAAGCATCAATGATTTATTTTTTGTAAGCATGCATAGTTATGCATAAAACATAAGCTGAATGATGCGATTGCAATCATGGAATCCGTATACAAATCACGTCATATGAATATGACTAAAATAGAAATCACTAGGTTCATATACGAAGATTTCGGCAAATGCATCAAACCAACGAGTCACATAGAATACTCATGAAAATCTTAAAATAGTCATCATTCAAACATATGCTAGTATCATGCACATGAGTCTCTCGGCGTACATGTCACGCCAATTGGTCACGAGTACTCGTATAAGACCATCTCAATGCTATATGCATATCAATCACACCGAAATCATAGGGTCACTATGCTCACGACCAAAACCCCTCTGAATAATGTGTCTCCGGTATCTAGAGACTAGTCCACCATAACCTCCACGGCGACTATGGATATGTCTCCGAAAGGGTGCCGTGAACACCTCCAGTGGTCGTCCCCGTTTACCACAGCAGTCAGGAAAGGTACAATGCCGTTTTTGGCAGTGACACCATCCACCTTTTTGGTGGTAGAGGCCGGGAGGCCAAACCCGTACCCCTCAGCATAGTGCCCACTAGGCTCAATAGCCCACAAACATACATAATCCAAATCTCAAATCAACATAAATCATGCAATTTATGCATTTGTTTTCAAAGTATGCTAGCATGGCATGCAAAGTCATAACCCTGCCTAGAAGCTTGACATCCTAGAAGCCTGTCATCTCTCTCTGGCCTGCCCTCATCAGCCCGCCCTCATTGTCCAAGGTTACACTTCTCAAAACATGCTTGTATAAGAACATTATAAAAGCATACTAAATGCAATGATAGGTTCAAATGCTTTAATGTTATAAATCATGCAGACAATTCCGTATGCTCGTATAAGAATATAGGTGCAAATGCTTTAATGTTATAAATCATGCAGACAATTCCGTATGCTCGTATGAGAATATCATATTTCAAAAGCATCATAAAGGTAAGTAAATCACTTAGAGTTTAGGATGTATTTAAAACGTAGCAGTATCAAATTTGATGCGCAAGCCCTACGCATAAGACGACTTTGGTTTGTCCGTAATTTCAACACAGACGCAAGTAGCCTAAACACCATGGGGATCTTATGAATCCATAGAATCAACTATGGCCAAACCTCAAGAATAAATCTAAGAGAGGCCTTAGGGCTATAAATCATGATTAGATTTTATGTTTAAATGATATACAAGAGCCATAAAGGTACTCTAGGACTCGTCTCCAAGAGGGACACGAGCTAAGTGACGACAGTCGAGGTAGGTAGTCCAATGCTACTATGTTTTTCCAAATATACTTAAATTGTAGGTAGTCTGATATTGCTACGTCTTTAACGCATCTTAAACTCAGACTTGTTTTATTATCATGATTAGCATGTTTTTATATGTTCTTAATCGAGTATGCAAACTTGCCATCATGATTTATATCTTTGAAAGAACTTGCCTCTATCATCAAATTTAGCATGCTTTTTGAGATGTGATGTTTTTACTTGTCTTCGTATTTCATGGCTTTGAAGGCAAGATTAACATAAATGAATTGCATGCATTGCTCGCATGGTTAAAAGGAAATGCATAAATTGCATGATTCGATGATTGAGATTGGATATATATGTTTTTAGTGGGCAGATCACCGGATGAGGCAGTCCACGGTGGGCACTATGCTGAGGGGTACGGGTTTGGCCTCCCGGCCTCTACCACCAAAAAGGTGAATGGTATTGCTACCAAAAACAGCATTGTTCCTTCCCTGATTGCTGTGGTAAACAAGCATGACCACTACAGGTGTTCACGGCACCCTTTCGGGGACATATCCATAGTCGTCGTGGAGGCTATGGTGGACTGGTCTCTAGATACCGGAGACACACGATTCAGAGGGGTTCTAGTCGTGAGCATAGTGACCCTATGATTTCAGTGTGATTGATATGCATATAGCATTGAGATGGTCGTATACGAGTACTCGTGATCAGTTGGCGTGACATGTACGCCGAGAGACTCATGTGCATGATACTAGCATATGTTTGAATGATGACTATTTTAAGATTTTCATGAGTATTCTATGTGGCTCGTTGGTTTGATGCATTTGTCGAAATCTTCGTATATGGACCTATTGATTTCTATTTTAGTCAAATTCATATGGCATGATTTATATACAGATTCCATGATTGAAATCGCATCAATAAGCTTATGTTTTATGCATAATTATGCATGCTTACGCAAAATAAATCATTGATGCTTTACATAAAAAGCTCTTGGAACCATGCATGAAGCATACCGTGTTTTCAAAATAGTAGTATCAGATGACCTACTGAGTATGAGAAATACTCACCCTAATATATTATTTTTCCAGATTAGCTCCACACAGAATTAGAAGAAGCATCAGGAACATGTTAGTACAACGATCAAGTGACTGATGAGAAGATAAGCATGAATGTAAGTAAACACTCTACCTTTTGGACATGTATTTGTATTTATTTACGGTTGGACTATGAGCTGTGATTGGATAGACCTGGGAAGACATTTATGGTTACAGTAATTTTCAAAAACTACGTTGGTTGTTGTGAAAGCAAATGACACTCGGGGTTTTCAAAATGAGTTTAAAAGAAAAAAATTTCGCTGCATTGCATCATTTTTCTAAAATGGATTTGAAATAGGGATGCATCCCGCTCTAAGAATTAGATATTGTATTTAAAAATGCATGAGAAAACCCGGGTCGTCATAGTTGGTATCAAAGCCCAGTTTTATCCTTTCACTGCCAGCCCAGCATGTCCAAGGACATCAACAACTAGGATAATTAAGAAGAAGTAGTCTAAATAGAAGTAGTAGAGGTAATTAGCATGAGAAATGATATTACTTCACAAAGCATTTCACCATAAACAAATAAGTGAAAAAGGAGATGGGTCTAGCAAACACTTAGATATTGGATAGCTTAAATCCTATCAAAACCATAGGAAATAAGGATTATTGTACAGTGGTGCAAACAAGGAAACTCATATATGAATTAGATTATGACGAGAATGATGAATGAAGATGTTAGTGAACTTATTGGTAGATAGTTCGACCTGTAATAGATTAATCTCACCAAAGGTGAGAAAATCGAAGAACCTAGAATGCTATCTTACCCTTCTAAAGAATATCAAAATATGAGTATATTATCAAAAGGGATATAACATGAGTATGATAGGAGATGTAAAAGACAGACTTTGAGAAGGGTGACAAAGAATTTGAGCAGAATAGAGTCATTAGAAGATTTTGATGATAATCTAATAGGGATGAGAATACAAGATGATACTAGGAGATAACTGTGACTCGTACTAGATCACAAAGGTATGGATCCTGAAGGACTTAGCTCAGTTTTGGATAACTTAATTGGAGTCTTATGAAGAGTAAAGTGCTATCTAATAATGACAACTTGAGTATAATGGAGCAGGTCAGAAGATGTGTACAATTGGCATATTATGGGATTAAGAGGAATATAACATGAATATGATAGAGAGATGTATTCGACAGAGTTACCAAAAGCTTTTGACAATAATACTAGGGATGATAGATCTGTGATAATAAATTGATCCTGACATGAACTTATAAGAGAAGTATAGCATGACAAAAACATCAATGACATGATTAGGACATTGTATGCATTTTATTAAGGCTACAGGCAATTAAGAATTTTGATGATATTAGAAAACTTCAACATTTCCTGGAAGTATTAAGTTTCTCTTGTCTGACATGTAGATCGAGCATATGCAACCACTCAAATGGAGATATTGACCTAAGTAGACAAAATGAGGATTTTGACCAAATAAGAAGAAAAGAGAGAAAGAGATAGAGATGCAACTATAAGTATTTGATGAATATTGAATATTCAAAAGAAGAAGATCATGACTTTATAGAGGAAAGAATAGATACATACACATCTTTTATCTTGAATCATATGCGAAGGAATAATACTAGTTGAGTTGGCGATCCACTAGAAATTAAATTCTACAAGTGGTTTGATGTCTATATCAATTGTTGCAATTAGAATCTTATCGGATCCATTAACTTATGAGAAACACCAGTGGTTGTAAACCATAAAAAGGCAAAGTTGATAATATCCTACCTTGCCACTACATGAGTAAATAAAGTTATTAAGCCAGAACAACGACTTGTCCATTTGTTTTCTTCAGCTAGGGTACTATCAAGGATAAAATTGATGTCTTGCTATCATAGATTGGAAGAGCTACGAGTACGATGAATACAGTAGCAACTGAGACAGAAGCAAAAATAAGAAGCGCCTAAACCAATGTGAAAGATTTTCCCACCCTTACTAGGTACCATGACAAGGTGTAGAAATCATGTTGGGTTGGAAAGATACTGCTGACTTGGATTGGAAAAGAAAGGCAGATAAGCACCAATTGCCTTAGAGACCCTTGAGCTTATGAGCTTATGACCTTCTCTTCCTATGTCTAAGAAAATGTTTTATGCTTACCTAAGTATGTGCAAACTTGTTGATTTAATAGCTTCAGTACAATGTGATATACCAGCTATCAAATGAGGATTATTGTTATAAGCTAAGTAGGAGGGGACACAGGAAAGATAAAATCTGAGGAATTGAGAGAATCAATATTTTCGATGATACCTCCTGAAAATTTAGGCTGAATGGTTGACAATAAAGCCTTGATAAACAATTGCACAATATATTGAGATAGGACATGGAAGGAGAAAAGTTGAGGTATCCAACCCATTTTAAGGTAATCTCTGATGTTAAATTGCTGTCAAACAAAAAGTTAGCTGTTATAGGCATGTACCAATTACGAAAAATTAATTGAAGGAATTTCCTAAGGACTAACCTTATTAGATCGAGTATAGAATTTTTGGACTGAAAGGTTACGAAGAAAATCATCAAACAAAGAAAGGATAAAGAGGTGGTATCCCATGACCCAGTAAATGGACTATGTTATAGATAAGAGACTTTTGACATGAATACAAATATTGTTAGAAAATCCTAATGAAAATTTTATGTTAATGGCGAGATAAGCCTCTGGACAAGAACAAGCGACCTATGATGAGGAATCGACCCTTAACATTTGACATGAGTTTGGATGAATTCTTCAAGGAGAAAAGCATTTGATGAATTCAATAATTACGAAACTGGGTATACGCTTAGGACATTTTACTTTCAGTATATGATAGTGTCATTGATGGAAGATGCTACTCGATTGGCTTTCATGGCTTATTTCGAATGTAAACTTTGGTTGAGGAATCAAGTTACATATGGAAAGCAACAGACAGTTGAAATTCGAAGTTAATCAAGGATTTGGCTTTTATCATTGATATAATCGGATGACACATGGTACCATATTAGGTGTTGAAGTATCTTGGGGGAAAACATGAAGCAAAGAAATTAAGATGCAAAGTTAAACACAATAAAAAGAATGTCACTTTTTGAGAGTCTTACTAATGACATGCAGCCAACCTTTAGAAGGAGACGTGGATAATGAATAGATCACTAGATGGAAGACAAGAGGAAAAAGAGAGACTATCCCATGCTATTCAAAATGGAATATGAGGAATAAGATGATATAATCTCAAAGAAGTATGAAGTAATTCATATACGAGTAGGAGAGTATGGTCATCTAAGGAGACTATCCTATACATGATTAGAGGAATAGGAGCATCTAAGGAGTGGTAGCTATAAGAACTACAGCTATACACTGGTATTGTTAAATTGGCACAAATGAGACTATGTATCAGAGTACGCAGTGAAAGCGGCTCTCAAGTATGTAAAGCAAACTGAATTGCAGTTGTGAAAGGCATTCTAAGGAAGGAATCATGAGGATAATAATCTGAGGACGTGCCTAGATTTGGCTGCCAGGTATCATGAAAAGAATTTCAAGGAGAAAGTTCTTTACTTAGTGACTCACTTGAGGTATTGGATATTAGATACATGGGATGAAGCAAAAGTATTTTCTTACTCAGAATCCTAATGGAGAATGCATTTACCAAGAAGCTGTCTAAAAGACAAATAACTTGAAGATAATAATTTATGGAATTTCGAGGACGAAATTCTTGTAAGGGGGTAATGATGTAATGCCCCGAGCATTTTTGCATCCATTACAAAAATAAATTGGACATTTAACCATGTGAAATTTTTTAATTTATTTAAAATATTAAATAAAGGAATTTGTAATAAAAATTAGTACCATTAGATACTACACTCAAAATGGAATCCAACGCCTCAAAGAACGACGAAAACGGAGCTCGTATGAAGAAATTATAGGCGTTAGAAGATTGAGGGCATTTTTGTAAAATGCACCTAAAAACGAAAAAGCCCAAAACCATAGGGGGCCATTTTGATAACGGCACCCCATCTTCTTCCTCCTCCAACCAATGCCATTCCAGATTTTTCCAAAACCGCCTCTATAGGGCGGTGCTGGAAAGGATGGCGGCACTGCCTCCCTCATCTATAAAGCCTGCTTCTTCCCTCCTCTTCGAATCACGTTTTCCCGGATATTTGGGGCTGGGGTTTTTGGAAAAAATCGAAAAACCCTCCTTCAATTTTTCATGTAAATTCTGGCAAGGACTAGGCCTTTCCTTTAGGCCGGTCTCTCCCCTCTCCTCTCTCCCATGTTTTCCCATGGAAGCACCAGACAATGGGTTTTCCCCTTCCCTGTACTTTCCAGCGACTTGGGGTGCAGGCAAAGGAAAAGGGAGCCGCACCCACTGGCTATGGCACCGTCTTCGACTTCTAGGTAAGACCCATGTTCCTCCTCTTTCTATTTTCTCCTTTCCCAGGCCAGAGCCATGCCAGATCTGGTCGTTTTTCCAGCCAAAAATCGCCGGACCCAAACCATCGAAGAAGACGACCCAGGGACGCCATGTGTGATGTGCTCCCTGGGCTATCCTCACATGCACGCCATGTGCGAGCACAAGTCCAGTGCGAACGGGACGCACGAGCGCCCCAGGAGCCATGACGTGCACACCTGCGCCCAAGATGCATTCGTGCGACGCTATCTAGACCGCGGTCGCACACCAGGTAGCTCAGGCGTGAGCACGTGCATGAGGCAGTTGCTGTTCTACATGGACGTGTGGGCGTCCTGGGAACCATGAGGCGCGGGCCCTATGCATAAGACGACTTTGGTTCGTCCGTAATTTTGGCACAGACTCAAGGGGATCTTATGAATCCATAGAGTCAACTATGGCCAGACCTCAAGAATAAATCTAAGAGAGGCCTTAGGGCTAGAAATCATGATTACATTTCACGTTTAAATGATATATAGGACCCACAAAGGTACTCTAGGACTCGTCTACAAGAGGGACACGAGCTAAGTGATGACAGTCGAGGTAGGTGGTCTGATGTTGCTATGTTTTTCCAAATATACTTAATTTGTTGGTAATCTGATACTGCTACATTTTAAATACACCCCAAACTCTAAGTGATTTACTTGCCTTTATGATGCTTTTGAAATATGATATTCTCATACGAGCATATGGAATTGTCTGCATGATTTATAACATTAAAGCATTTGAACCTATCATTGCATTTAGTATGCTTTTATAATGTTCTTATACAAGCATGTTTTGAGAAGTGTAGCCTTGGCCAATGAGGGCGGGCTGATGAGGGCGGGCAAGAGAGAGCTGACAGGCTTCTAGGCTGGCAGGCTTCTAGGCAGGGTTATGACTTTGCATGCCATGCTCGCATACTTTGAAAACAAATGCATAAATTGCATGATTTATGTTGATTTGAGATTTGGATTATGTATGTTTGTGGGCTATTGAGCCTAGTGGGCACTATGCTGAGGGGTACGGGTTTGGCCTCCCAGCCTTTACCACTAAAAAGGTGGATGGTATCACTGCCAAAAATGGCATTGTCTCTTCCCTGACTGCTGTGGTAAATAGGGGCGACCACTAGAGGTGTTCATAGCACCCTTTCGGGGACATATCCATAGTCGCCGTGGAGGCTGTGGTGGACTGGTCTCTAGATACCGGAGACACACGATTCAGAGTGGTTCTGGTCGTGAGCATAGTGACCCTATGATTTTGGTGTGATTGATATGCATATAGCATTGAGATGGTCGTATATGAGTACTCATGACCAGTTGGCGCGACATGTACACCAAGAGACTCATGTGCATGATACTAGCATATGTTTGAATGATGACTATTTTAAGATTTTCATGAGTATTCTATGTGACTCGCTAGTTTGATGCATTTACCGAAATCTTCGTATATGGACCTATTGATTTCTATTTTAGTCGTATTCATATGACGTGATTTGTATACGGATTCCATGATTGAAATCGCATCAATAAGCTTATGTTTTATGCATAACTATGCATGCTTACGCAAAATAAATCATTGATGTTTTACATAAAAAGCTCTTGGAACCATGCATGAAGCATACCGTGTTTTCAAAATAGTAGTATCAGATGACCTACTAAGTATGAGAAATACTCACCCTAATATATTATTTTTTCCAGATTAGCTCCACACATAATTAGAAGAAGTATCAGGAACATGTTAGTGCAATGATCAAGTGACTGATGAGAAGACAAGCACGAATGTAAGTAAACACTCTACCCTGTGGACATGTATCTATATTTATTTACAGTTGGGCTGTGAGCTGTGACTGGATAGACCTGGGAAGACATTTATGATTTCTGAAATTTTCAAAAACTACTTTGGTTGTTGTGAAAGCAAATGACAATCGGGGTTTTCAAAATGAGTTTAAATGAAATGATTTTTTTGCTGCATTGCATTGTTTTTATAAAATGGTTTTCAAATAGGGATGCATCCCGCCTTAGGAATTAGATATTGCATTTAAAAATGCATGGGAAAACCCGGGTCGTCACAATATTCCACCTCCACTTCTAGATTACGATGATCCATCCTTGACCTATGTTATTATAATCCTTTTTAAATGAATTGTGATTAATAACAAATATATTGTATCCCCACTACAATTCTCTCAAAATAAAAATTTGGCTATCCTACTTCAGATCCTCCTTGAATTCCTCCTCTTCCAATTTTCTACAAAAAAAGAAGAAGAAGAAACTATAAATACCAAATTCAGGAAATGGAGTGATTAAGCACTCAAAATTTTGAAAAATAGACCCAGAAATGCTTAAAATGCTAAATCAATGCAATTCCTAAAATTTTTAATGTTCTTAAAATTTTAAAAAAATTAATTTTTAATTAAATTTTATGAAAACTTCGTTACTTGTCCACGGCAGCAGCACTAAAAACTTGTTGATTGTCTTTTGCAAATGCACAGGCTCTTGTAGTACAACTTATCTAAGTATGGGTCGATCCCACATGGATTCAACTTAATGAAAATGGAGTTTAAGTAAAAGTTAATTTTTCATAAATTTAAAAAGAAGAAAAATTAAATAATAATGAACTCAAAATTCATATATATTAAATTAATGAAAAGTACATAGTTCTGAACTAAAAAGATAGAAAATTAAATAAATTAACAACTTAAAATTTACTTTCCTAGCTTGATCATAGCAAATTTCTTCAAATCTAGTAAAATCAAAGTCAATCAGCCTTCGTCAAACTCTCACTCATATATATGATTAAGGATTCAATGGTTGGATTGAACAGATATCTCAAAAAATTGATAATCTAGACTAAGGAAAGAAATTTGAATGACTTAGATCAAATTTTAAGATCACAGATTGAAGATCAGGACTGAGGGATCAGATAGGAATTGTTCCAAGGTGAAGATTGGAGAATTGATTGAAAATCTGATGAGAAAAAGATTAGGAAAAAAATTTATCCTGTTGGTTAAAGCTAAATTGTTGATTTAATTAAGCTTTAATCAAACAAGATTTGAATTAACTGATTCCTAGACTAATTTGTGAACAAAACAAAACAGAGATAAAATAAAATAGGGATAAGAATAAGACAAAACATGGAAAAAGACAAAATCGGGGATATAAATGGAATTTGGGAAAAATGACCACGGGGAAAAATGATATTTTTCTTGAATTTCTAGTTTTAACAGAACACAAGAAAAAAAAACCCAATGAAGATGATGATGCAGGGGAGATGGGAAATAAGGGAAGGAGGAGAGTTGGGAGAAAAACCTGATTTGGGTTTTTCTTGAAATAAAGAAATGATGCAACAAGAAAGAAATTGAAGAGAAAACATGTGAGAAGTCAATGGTGAGAATAGTGAAAACAGATGTAAACCGACTATCAATAGGGAAGAAAAATTAGGAGAAGAAAGAAGGTGGAACAAGGAAGATCGGTGATTAAAACGGGGAAGAACAAAACAATGGTGATTAGAATGATGAATAACTGAGAAAACAGGGGGAGAAAAACACGGTAAAAACAAGTTGGGACGGTGAACGCAAGAAAGAAAATAGGGTGACTGACTGGGAATGAAACAAAAGAGAAACAGGGAATAACGGGTAGGATAGGGACAATAGGAAATTGGGAATAGAGAGGTTGGGAATGACGATGACAGGGGATCTTTGGTAACAAACAATATAGTGGAGAGGAAGATGTTCAATTCTTCAATGGTGGTCTTCCCCTCTCTAATCCCTATCGGTGGTATAGTCTATCTGAACTTCCCCCGTTAATGGTGTCTTTCTCCTCCTCTTTTATGGTGCTACAGGTTTTTCATATAGTTCTACTATGTAGTTCTACCCCTCGTGTAGTAAAACTGTCTCTCCTCCAAGTTTCCTTCTATGTATTTATAGTGAGCTTCCCCCCGTCTATTTTCTTTTTCTTTTTTGGTCTTCCAATCTTTTCACAGGTTTTCTTTTGGTTTTTCTTTCCTTCTCTCTAAGCTCTCTATTTTGGTTTCACCACCTTCTAATTTCTATCTCTGACTCACTTGCCTTCCACTTTTCTCTACAGTTGGGTTTTCCTTTTCATCCTTCTAACTTTAGCTCCCATTCCTTTTTCAAATTTCCCATACAAATTTTTTATGATGGACAGTTCCCCTTGTTGTTAATTCTTTTTAATCTGATCATACAAATCTAAGCTTCGTGATCAAGATCTACAACATTTTCTTTCTTGTTCCCTTTTGCATTTCCATCTTGTGTTGTAGGTCCCATGTGGCATTTTGATCCTTGATGGTGATTTGGTCCATTGATTTGATCTAAGACATTTCATGCCCAATATGGTTGATTTGCAGCATACAAAACTCAATTAGATTCATCTTGATCACACTTTAATTATTTGATTAGCACCTAATGATCATCTAACCTTTAAATTTTGCAAATCAATAGTTGGATGATTAATTGGAGCTAAAATTAATGTTTAAGGTAAAAATTACAAAATTAAGTGATTGGATAATTTTATTAAATACTAAATGAAGGGTATTTTATCCAAAATTAAACACTCAACATGCCCCTCAAAGTTAGAGGTGTGTTATGTGGGACTTCTAACTAATCCCTAGATGGTTGTTGCGAAGTTGCACAATAAGATTAAATGAGTTGCACATAAGCCAATATAGCTTGGTGGTTAGGTGCGGCGCCTCTCACATAAGTATGTCATGGTTCCAAGGTAATGACATCTCATTCCTTTAGGAGATGTAGGGAGCTTACATGTTAAGGATGTGTTCCAAGGATAAGTTTGGCAAGGGTGCATGTTGAGGGTGTGTGTGTGTCCTGAGGATACACGTGGAAAGCATAGATATAAGGATCGAATGGCTATGTGAGTAACCAGTTCCCCAAAAAAGAAAACTCAAATGATTAGATAAAGGTACAAGAACACATTGCATTCATTGTTTCCATTTAATAAGTACATGAAGTTGTTCAAGCAAAATCATTTAAGGAAAAACCATATAATCATACAATAATATAAACTTCTCCTAGATCTCATGTTTCCATTCAATAAAATTGAACAATAAACATTATACTCATTTTAAATAGCCATATATATATCAGTTATATCCCTAAAGAATGAAAATATAAATATTTAGGGAGGAAGAACAAACATGCTTGAAAGCTCATCCAAGAATGAATATACTTGAATAATTCTCATATAGCAAAGAAAAGTTTACTAAGTGATGTCCATTCAACGATGCACATGAGACACAAGTTAAGAAGATAAGAAATGAAAGAAAGACTTCAATTCTTTAAAATAGAATCATTGACTACATGAACTTATTTTAAGAACACAAATATCTATGGGTAATCATATTCCAAATAGAAGCATCAAGATAAATGTGTCAAACTAACAATTCATTATTGAATCAATTTATTTTTTATGTTAATGATAACAAAACCTTTGCGTTGCGATCTAATATTTTTACTTGAGTGTATAAGTGTGTATAGGATCACCATAAGATATGTCTTGAGAAATATCATGCATTCTCAAGCATTCAAGAGGATTCAAGAAATTATCTTTCAAGAATCAATATTGTTAAAGAGTCACATGATATTCATTGAATAATTTAAGATTTCATAAGATTAAATGAACCACTTGGAAAGATTTCAAGAGTTCACAAAAGTAACATATTATTACTTGAAGTTTCCATGTGTTCAAGATGTATCTAGCCATCTCTTTCAAAAATTAAAGAAGTTTTAGTCTTTAGAAACTATATCTTGAAGATATACAATGATCATGGCATAGAGAACTAAAAATATCATCTTTCCAATACATTAAAAATTACTCAAATCCAGCATCAAATGACAAAGTTATGACTGTTTGAAGATGAATGATTTCATTATGCATATGCTGGCCATCAATATATAAGATTATCGTTTGACGAACAAGCCAAAATAGCTATCATAACTATCATTTGAACTCAAGAATAGTACATTCCAATCAAGAGACATGATTTCCCATAGACAAACAAAAGTCCACAGGGGATGTGCTATAGGTCGACCTATAAAATCCATTTGTTGGGCTCTAAATGTTGATAGAATGCACTGAAAGTTTGTGACTTTTGCTTCTTGAAATCTCTTATTTTGTGTTAGATTGAGCTAAAAAAATTTAGTTAAATATTAGACTCATTGATTTACAATATGAACAGACCCATCATTAATCTATGGCATGGGCCAAGAATTCTTCAATTTTCAATTGTTAGTTACAAAATTCAACAATTGTTTCTCAATAGCTAGATTATATTTTAGAGTCAATCCAGCTAGTTCTAACAATTGTTTGAGCTTGAAGAGTATTCAAGGAGTGTCTTAAGATGATCTACACTCAAATCCTTTATTTCAGAGATCAATAAAAGGTTGAGTTCTATTGTTAATCATCTTTGAAGGATTGAAAGAATCTTCATAGTGCCCAATCATCAACATTCAAGTTACAATTCATCATTAACAAGTTCTTATGTACTTATTATGGTTTTTAAACTTATCTTTGTTCAAGTATCTTTTCTTTCTTTCTTAACTTGATTTGTCAAGTTATTCAAAAGAGGTGTTCTCTTGTTAAGTAATGAGTTAGTTCCTCAGTTTAGAATTGAGTGGTATACTCAATTGGTTTGTATGAGCAAGCAAGTATAAGTCTTGGTTTTTTTTTTTTTTCACTAGAAATTAGTGGAAGCCTCAAGGAGGGGATATCCTTAAGAAAGGAAGTAAGAGCCATTTAGGCTGGTTGAAATGTTATAAGTTACTTGTGTTCATGTGTGATTGATTCTTTATTTATTTATTTACATTTCTAGATTCACTCTAAGCACAAGTTAAGTTTATTTTCCTCTTTATCATACTCAACACCCTGATTTACATCTTGGATATCCAGCTATCTTTCAATATCAAGTGCTTATTGTTCACAATCTATTATAACTTGATATTTGATAATTCTCTCATTCTTGAAAGACTTAAATCTTCAAGTCTCAAATTTCTTAAAATTTTCAAATGCCCAATGCTGCCCCCTCTTGGGACCACATTTGCCACAGAAGTGATTTCATCAAAATCAAAGAGGAATTGGCTTGCTAAGTAATAATAATCACATTTCATTAAGTAAAATCATTTAAGGCATGGAAACATATCCTATATTCATTTAAATCTAATTTATTATTCATTTATGATTTGCGCATTTCTCCTATGCACAAGTAACTTTAAACCTTTACAAAGGGAGAGCTCAACTATAGATGGAGATTTTGTACGACACAAATATGAATTTTCATTTCTTAACTCCCTTTGTACTATTTATAAGAAATTCTCCTATTTCTATAAACAAAAAGGGGAAATTTCATGTATCTAGAAAACAAAGTTGTTTATACTAAACATTCCTTACTTTCATTTCACAAGTTTTGTCATCATCAAAATGGAAAGATTTTTAGATGAATCCCTATTGATTTTGATGATAACAAAACCTTCAATCTTTGTTTCTAACTAATTTTGTGCACGTGCAAGTTTATATTAAATTTTAGAAGCAATATTACCATGACTTAATGCAAGATATGGACTAAGCACATCAATTTTCTAAAGCTTTAATAGAATTACCTAACTAAAATGAGAATATGGAATTTGGTTAATGGGCTAGATAATAAGAAATCCAATTAACTAACATTGGGGCCCCAATTAATTATTTTTGAATTGGGAAAATCTAGTCAACTAATTTTGGAAAAATAGTCAACTATTGTGGATCAATACCTTGAAGACATGAAGATGCCCATGACAAAATTTCAGTGAAAGGAACTAATCAACTGTTTTGGTGAAATCATCTAGTTTGGAAAAAATAATCAACTAAGACAAAAAACTAGTCACTTCTCCATCACTAGCAAGTTTGGCATGTATGCAATTTTTGAAGGATTTTGACTGAAACAAAGAGTCAAATAAATTTGAAGGATTTATTTGCATCTAGAAATCCAATCAATTGGCTTAAACATCTAGTCAATTATTTTTTTGATAAAGAATGGCTTAGCAAAGGTGTTACTAGACCTACCTATCTAGCTAAAATTTTGAGTCAATTGTTTTTGGATCATATATCTATTTTTGTGGCCTATAAGGAAATCTAGTTAACTAAATTTGAAAAATAGTCAATTGACCACAAAATGAAGTGAGTTTCATTTACGGGTAGAAATAAGCTAAAGTGGAAAGTTGAAGCATGCAGAATAAGTTATTTGTCAACATGGATATACCAAGAATATTTTATTGTTTTCTTAAATAGTTAGCTGCCAATGGAAAGCTAGATGAGATGTTGGCTTTCACTTTTATATTTTAATTCTTGTCCCCTTGTCAGATATATCCATCTCAAATGGCTAGATTATCACCTGCAATAGATCAAAAGGCCATTACCATAAATTGGAGACCTTAGAAGAGTTCAATAGAAATTGTAGCAAAGAAGTAGAAATTACATAAGAAATTATGCTTTAAAGCTCTCATTCTAGCTATAAGTCTTATTAGATTAATTACTTTCATTTGTTATTGTAAAATATTTTCTCTCTTTATTCTTTAGTTTGTACATTGCAATTACTTTTGAGAGGGAACCTCTTTTGTTCTTCTCATCCATTGTATTTGAGAGAGTGGTTTAGCTCTCTTTTTTGTGGAAGGGAATGCCCAAGAATTGTAAAAAGACAAGTTGTTGCAAGTACTTTGTTCTTTATTTGTGTGCTAGCATAGTAACAACTAGTGTGTAAAATCTTGTAAGAGGTTAATGGAACCTCAAGGTGAGATAGCCTTGAGGGACACAAAGTAGGAATACTTTGAGAGAGTAGAAGTAGGTGCTTTCTTCAGCTGGTCAAACCATTATAAACCTTTATATGTAGTTATTGTGTGCCATTATTGTGTGTGTGTGTGTGTGTGTGTGTGTGTGTGTGTGTGTGTGTGTGTTTAAATTGTTCTTGTCATTTGAACACTTTGCAAAAGACTGCAAGTGACTACAAAAGTTTTCAAAACTTGTTATTGGGACCAATTCACCCCTCTTGAGACCTTACATGCACTACTCAACTTGGATAAGTGTAAGCATGTGCGCAATTCAGTTGTCTTCTCCATTTGATCATGCACCACCATGCTAGCTACAAGAAAACTCCTCATCGTATATCATTTTTTGGCCAAATGGAAAATTTGGGACTTAGATTTTGTAGATTAAGAGCTAATGATCAAAAGCCACTCCAATATTTCAATATTTGGCAAAAAGTAAACAGATAAAGGTGGAAAAACAATAAAAAGAAATGTTTTTTAAACTCTCTTCTCCCCTTTGCACCACATTGGATAGAGGTGGAAAGGTGTATTGCATCATATAAGGATGGAATACCATGAAGCATTGTTGGAGGTGACCAAACTAATTGTTTTTTAGCATTTTGCGGCGGGTTTCTTTGGTTTTTTCAAGGTAAGGTGATCACACTCTACCTCTGGCAGCAATCTTTCTTTGGATCAAAGGTCATCAGATGAACGAATGGATGATTTTGCTCTTCATCCCATTAAATGATTGGCCATTGGAAGTGTCGTTGATAATTAGCCAATTGGGCTGAACTTCTTGTATGAGCCATGAAAATAGGAGAGTTACAGGTGAGTGGAAGAAAAGTTAAGTTCACTCTCTCTCAATAACTTGCTCCAACAACTAGAGAGTGATGCTGGCACAATACTTTCTGAGGGCAAGTGATACTAGCATAGCACCACCTTAGAGGGCAATGCCAGCATCAACCATCATCTTTGACAATCCTACATGTGACTTGAGAGCATCAATTGACCTAATCAAAAGATCTACAAGCTTAAACAATCATTTATCTTTGATCTGCCCATACAATTGACCAATCAATAGACCAAACACTCAAATCTCCTTAACTTGGTAGATAATAGATGAAATTTCTTGATTCTTTAATGGATCACTCACACTTACACTCACATTTCTAAATCAATTGATGAATCACTCGCATTCACATTTCTTGAACAATTGATTGATCACTCGCACTCATATTTCTTGATCCATTGATGGATCACTTGCACTCACAATTCTCCATGATTGACGAATCACTCACATCTCTTATCATTCATCCAATGATGGGGTTAGCCTAGATGATCCATTAATTGATCATTCACCCAATGACATAGTCTAATCAGTTGATTGATTGATGGATCACTTGCATTTTCACCCAACGACGAGGTCTAATCAGATAATCCATTAATGAATCACTCACCATATGATGGAATCTGATTAGATGATCCACTAATGGAAACTTGCACTGTGCTCACATTTCACCCAATGATGAGATTCTAATCAAATGATCTAAAGATGGATCATTTATCCAATACAATTGCACTTGCACCTCTTGATTCATTAACAAATCACTCACACTTATATTATCACTCCTCACGTATTGATGGATTGCTTGCATCCCTTGATCCATTGACGGATCACTCGAATTTCTTTGACATTGGCACTTTTTTGTTCAAACTAAAAAAGCATCTCCTCTAGGTTTGAACTACTTGGCACTTTCTCAATGCCAAACTGAAAGGTAGAACCTCAATGTTTGAACACTCTTGTGCGTTCTCAGTTCATAATGAAAGAGAGCACCTTTAGGTTTTAACTTCTTGACACTTTTTTGGTTCAAACTAAAATACAACACCTCTATGTTTGAACCATTTGGTACTTTTTTGGTTCAAGCTTGAAAATAGCACCTCTGGGTTTGAACTTTATGGCATTTCTTTGGTTCAAACTAAAAGGAACCACCTCTAGGTTTGAATTCATTAGCACTTCTCTAGTTCAAATTTAAAGGTAGCACATCTAGGCTTGAATTCTTTAAAACTTCTTGTTAAGTGTTCAATTTTGGTCAAAATACCCCTAATTTAGCATTCAATTAGATCAGCTAACTATCAAATTTGCAATTTTTAGCATGATTTTGAATTTAGCTCCAATTGACCATCCAATCATTAATTTGTCAAAATTAACAATCATATGATCATCAGAGCTTATCAGATGCTTAATGTATGGTTTAGATGACTCTAATTTGGTCTCTTATTTGGCAAATTAACTAGAAGAAGCTTGGATAGTTCAAGATCAAAAGTTAATGATGCAGATTATCTTAAAGGGAAATAAAGAAAGATGAGATGGTTTCCTAATTGGAAATTAAACTACAAAGGAAAGCATGATAAGATGGAAAATGGAAAGCTACAACAAAAGTAAGGAGAATGAATGTTGAACTTGTGGAGAAGTTTCCAAAGTAAAGGGGGAGAAACCAATTTTAGAAAGATAGATGGTTATGGTTGCCCCACTTTCCCAGGACTCCTACACTCCTATTTTGGCAAGACACTTTTGGAGGAAACCCGTAAGCCTATTCCCTTCTTCCTCTCTCCCCATTCTCATCCCTCTTCTTCTCTTCAACCCCTTCCCTGGACTATATAAGGAGACCCAGTACCCCCCTCTCTTCTCCTACCTTCACTCTCTCTCTCTCTCTCTCTCTCTCTCTCTCTCTCTCTCTCTCTCTCTCTCTCTCTCTCTCTCTCTCTCTCTCTCTCTCTCTCTCTCTCTCTCTCTCTCTCTCTCTCTCTTAGACTGGCTGTGCTCTATTAGTTCTCGCTCTCCTCTTGCTCTCTCTCTCACATTCTCATCCCTCTCTCCTGTCAACCCTCCTAGGCTGGAACGTAGGGGGAGGCAAACCCCTTTAACTCTTCCTCTCTCACCATCCCTCTCTCCCACATTCTATCTCTCTCTCAACCCCTCTTGGCTGAATTGTAGGCAGTCACTTTTGCCTCACTCTCTCTCCCTCTCTCACATTCTCCTTCCCCTCTCCGCTCCTCTGCTTCCTAGACCCCTCTCTCATCTTTCTCCTATCCTTCCCCCTTCTCTCCCATGTTTCTTGTCTTCTTCTCCCTCTCTCTATTTCTGTTCTTCTCCACCACCCAAACCAGCATCCTGCTCCCCCTCTTTTGGCCTTGCCCCACCACCTAGATCATCCTCTACCTTCTCCTCCCTCACTTCTCCTCTTTCCAAGCACTGTTGGGCCATCTCCTCATCTATCTCTCCCTCTCTCTTATCCTGGTTACCCGAGACCGACCCCCTCTCTTCGTCGTCGTCAACTCCTTAACCCACTGCCTTGCCCAGCCTAGCCTCTCTCTCTTGAGCTCTATTCCCATTCATCTTCCACACATTGGCCACCTTGCTCTACTTCATCATCAACGC
Source organism: Warburgia ugandensis (assembly GCA_035236585.1). Taxonomy (NCBI): domain Eukaryota; kingdom Viridiplantae; phylum Streptophyta; class Magnoliopsida; order Canellales; family Canellaceae; genus Warburgia; species Warburgia ugandensis. Next base: position 27,687,946 of record CP141135.1, read on the forward strand.
ACCAAGGCATTCTCTATCTAATGTCTCTCTACCTTCTACCAGCCTAGCATTGGACAGCAGCCTCAACTTCCCTAGTGCTGTCATTTTTCAACTAGCAACCCAAGTTTCCCCTCTGCTACTCTCTCCATTCTCTGCATCTCCAACCACCACTGGCCTTTCCTTGTGTCTTCATCGGCCGGATCATGTGCCAGCTCCTCCTCTAGCATCATCTCTATTCACTGGCCAGCCTAGAGGCAAAACCCAAGTTGGGTTTTCCTCTGTCTTTCTCCTCCCCCCTCTTCTCCTCTTCTTCTCCCTTCTCCCCTTTATCCTCTAGCTCCCTCTCATTCTTCTCCATCAGTTTCCAGTTCTGTGTTTTTTTTCTTTTTAAACTTTTTTATGTTAATTCCATTTTTATCCCTTACTCTTTAATTAAAATGCCATTAGTGTCCTCTTTTTAATTACATTTGTGTCCCCATTCTATTCCATTTCTGTTTTATCTTCATTCTGCTTATCCAGGAAATGTCCAGTCCATACAAGATTAATTAAGGCTTAAACCAATTAACGGGTTGGCCTTAATCAATCCAAAACTCTTAATTTCTCCTTTGTTTTAGATATGATTTTCAATTAAATTTTATATTTCATTCTCAGGACATCCCTGGACTTAATTAACATCTTTGATCTTTAATATGAAATCCATAAAGTGATCTAGACCGTCCAAATCCAAAATCACCATTTACCCCAAATCTTTACAATTTTGAGGAATCTAATAAATCCAACTGGTAGATCTTTAATCAAGGATAGTCTAAAGATGTTTATGAAGGCTTATCAACTCCAAGAAGAATGAATTTCAAGATATTGATAGTGATTAAGCTAGGAAAGTAGATTTTTCTTATTATTTAGTTTAATTTTCTTTATTCTGGAACTAAAAATTTTGTAACTTTTAGTAGCTGATTTGACCTAAATTCTAATTCCAATTCCAATAATTTTTGTTATTTATTTTTAAATTCTATCAATTAATTTTATTTTTTTTAAAGCAAGTCCCGGTTGGATCGATCCATACTTGCATTAGCTATACTACAATAACCTGTGCACTTGCGGTAAAATACATCAACACTTCTCCAGCTCAAAGTTAAACATAACACATTTAGGTTTGAACTCTTTGGCACTTCTCCTTACCTCTAAGCTTCAACCTTTCTAATTCACTTATTTTCACAAATTTGGAGAAGTTTTTACTCATTGATGAAATTATTTCCACTTTATGGATCAACAAATAGGTGCAAAGAGAAGGTAATTATCTAAAGATTCAAGTGCTTAGACTCATTGTTAAATAGGTGAGCCCATTAAGTTGACTTTATAGTCATCAACCTTCTATCTATTGTGTAATTTTGGCTAAAGAGAGCCATCTATACACACCCAAATTTTGACCCATCAAAATCGATTAGTGAGTAAAAATCCTTGGTGATGATCTAATTTGTTCAAAGAATCATGTATTTAAGTAGGCTCCCCAAAAGAATACATGAGTAAGCAAAATCTCATGAAAGTTATAAACAAAACCTTGTTCTGCCATAACTAGCGACTGTATCAAGACACTTACTTAAGGTGCCTACATAAGATCCATGACCCTATACCAAGGGTCTTATGCTAGCATGACCTAGATGTTGGTAGTACAAGACCCTTCACATTAGCATCTAGAACATTGTACAATAGCTTAGGATGTTGCTGGCCATCACTGAGGGTCTTGAGCCAAGGAGATGGTGTTGCTAGCATCTTAAACATTCTAGAATAGCCTGGTTAATGAAGGATGTTGCTGGCACATCATTTAAAGTCTTGAGCCAACATAATTCATGGTGTTGCTATGCAAGACCTTCTACCTTAGCATCTAAAACATTCCAAGACAACTTGGAGGAAAGAGAAGTTTTGTTGAATGCTTTACCCAAGATCTTGAGCCAGAATGATGAATGGTGTTGCTATCATAAAACCTTACCAATTGTCTATTTCTAGAAAGTTATGATCCTTTGGAGCCTTATAAGATGTTGTTGGAGCAAGACCTAAGTTTTGATAGCTCAAGACCTTTGAAAATATCCAAAAGTGGTTACTTACCAATATATCACTAGTGGAACCTATACAAAGGGTGAATTTGCTGGGGAAATCAGAGCAATCTTCTCAACATACATACCATTGCTAGCTTTGAAGAAACTAGAGGGGTGTTTTTATATTATATTAACATTTTGGTTTTCTTCATATTCTAGTCGTATCATAAATTATGATCTTTTTCTCATTTTAGAGTAATTTGTATATAGAATGCCATAATCTATTTCTAAATTCTAGAATAAATTTCTTGATTTATAGCTCAATCAAATAGTTTATTGAATACTCTAGTTGCATCTCTCAAAGGAAATGGGAAGGATTTGAGTCAAACCCTCTCCTTCCTCTTAATAGGCTTTCCCTACTCTAATAGTAGAAGGAACCTCTCAAGCATGTGATAGAAGAGCCTTTCCCTTTCTTACATCTTGCATGTTTGTAGAATTGCATCAACTAGTTTTGCATCCACTTAGTGTGCATTTGAACCTATACATGCATCAAAGTGTTTGATGGAATATCAAAGATGTTTTTCCCTAATGGATTCCTCACACTAGTCATGCATTGAACCTAATGTACCTTAGATGTTTTCCCTAATGGATTCCTCACACTAGTCATGCATTGAACCTAATGTACTTTAGATGTTAGACATAATGTCTCATTCATCATTTAGTCATTATATCATGCCTACATACTTCAAGTTTGCATATCATACTCTTCTATCATAATCATTTAGTTCATGAGCTACCATTTATACCTATCACATGAGATATTTCACCTAGACCATTAAATAGATACTGATTTCTAACTTGGGGAGGGAGGGAGGGGCTAGTGCCTTTCAACCCTATTATAAAGCAATGGGTCCATTCTATAAATATTAAGGCACTATAGCTTTTCTCTTTGGGTGGAGACTTTAAACACATTTAATTAGAGAATGAGCCATTCTTTATCCTCTTCTTCCCTTCTATCAAAGGAGGTAACTAGGTTTGGGTGCCAAAAGTATGCTACTAGAGAACTACACATAATGAGTTCAAAATTTCTTAGTTAGAGAGTTTAAAAGAAGTTAGGATGATATCTAACAATCTAGATTTCACAAGCACTAGTCTTTCACAAAGTGGCTTCCTCCCTAGCTAGGGGTCCTTAAGCTCAATTATCATGGGTCTTGAATTAGCAAACTTAGGAGCTTCTAGCATTAAAGGTTTACTTAGAGATTCTAAGGGGATTTGCAAACTACATTATGTTGGTCCTTCTCCTTATGGTGACTCTCATGAAGTAAAACCAAGACTTTGAGAATGTGGTGATATGGTTAATTGGATTCAAAGAGCCTCTATCTAGATTTTTAGATAAGTTGATTGGAAGAAGATCCTTATGGATCAAATACAAATTGAATTATAGCATGTTAAGAGGTATGCTAAGGAAGAAGTAGATACAATTGTGAGGAAAGGGTTAACCTTGTTGATGCCATAGAAAGACTATTCTAAGTTAGTGTCATGGGTGAAAGGGCTATGGGGCTCTCTTTCTTTGGGAAATTGGCTCCCTTGTTTGCCAAATTGTGATGTTGCTGCCAGATTCATGAGCATTACCTCTGGTTTCTGAGGGTGACTTTCAGTTAAGACTAATCTAGCTTCATCCCAAGCTTGGTACATAGTTCCATACTTGCTTCAAGTGATGGATTTGTCTACACATAGTTGTTGGAGGTTTCTTGGTCTCTCCATAATGTTGTTAAAACAATTGTTGTGTCTTTTCAAGAGTTACATTTTAGGCCTAAGGCTCCTCCCAGCTCTATTGGTCAAACTCTGATTAGCCACTCTTAGGTTGTCTCCTTTGGCACATTCTACTCTTTGTTTGGATTTTAGGTGAGGTATGTCTCTCTTATATCTCACCTTTTTGTTTGAGTCATATTTTAGCTTTGAATCTGTGTATACTTGCTGTAATATTGCTCATGATGGTTTTTCCTTGCGCTAATCCTAATTGATCTAAGTGATAAATGAAACTCATTTACCATTGAAAGACAAAGGATAATCAAGCTACATGAATGATTCATGTCCTAAATATGAGGAAGAAGCTAGTTTCATGGTTATCGTACACTACTATACAGGAGGCTTTTAAAATCAGTATAAAGAAGTCATTATTTTGACTACTGACTTCGTAAATATTTTATAAGATGTTTAGGAAAAAAAAAAAACTTTAAAAGTGAAGATTTAAGAAGTCTTTTAATAAAAAACAACTTCTTTAGTCTAGCACAAAGAGGAATTTTTTCAGGGGAAAGGACTTTAAAAGTGTATATTTTTAAAGTCATTTATATTTAAACAACTTTAAAAGTGATTTACTTTTGAAGTCGTTTGAGTCAAATGACTTCAAAAGTATAGATTTATTTTGGCACTAAGAGCAATTTTAAATGGGAAAAGAGTTTTGAAGTTGTTTAGGACTAAAAGACTTTAAAAGTATAAACTTTTGAAGTCATTTGAGTCAAATGACTCCAAAAGTATAGACT